>JAGFNQ010001727.1:42600-132923 GCA_024364735.1 Boesenbergia rotunda
TGAATGCTCAACCAAGAGCTGTTTAAAACTCTACTACCTCGCGGTGCTACGGATGCCCGAGGTGAGTAGGCTTGGTCCGGGTGCTTCGGATGCCCGACCAAGGCTGTTAAAACCCTACTGCCTCATGTATTGCGGATGCCCGAGGTGAGTAGGCTTGGTCCGAGTACGGCAAATGCCTGACCAAGAGCTGTTAAAACCCCTACTGCCTCGCGGTGTCTGTAGATGCCCGAGGTTGAGTATGCTTGGTACGGGTGCTGCGGATGCCCGACCAAGAGATGCGAAAACCCTACTGTTTGCAGTGCTGTGGATGCCCGAGGTAAGTAGGCTTGGTCCGGGTGTTGCGGATGCCCACCAAGAGCCGCTAAAACCCTATGTCCGTGGTGCTACGGATGCCCGAGGTGAGTAGGCCTGGTCCGGGTGCTGCGGATGCCTGACCAAGAGCCACTAAAACCCTACTGCCTCACGGTGCTGCGGATGCCCGACCAAGAGCTATGAAAACCCTACTGTCTTGCGGTGCTACAGATGTCCGAGGTGAGTAGGCTTGGTTCGGATGCACGGATGCCCGACCAAGAGCTGCGAAAACCCTACTACCTCGCTGTGCTGCGGATGCCTAAGGGAGTAGGATTGGTCCAGGTGCTGCGGATGCCCGACCAAGAGCTGCTGAAACTCTCTGCCTCCGGTGTTGGGATGCCCGAAGTGAGTAGGCTTGGTCGGGTGTTGCGGATGCCCAACCAAAAGATGTGAAAACCCTACTGCCTAATGGTGTTGTAGATGCCCGAGGTGAGTAGACTTGGTCCGGGTGCTGTGGATGTCCGACCAAGAGCTGCTTAAACCCTACTGCCTCGCGGTGATGCGGATGCCCGAGGTGAGTAGGCTTTGGTCAAATGCTGCGGATGCCCGACCATGATCTGGAAAACACTACTGCCTCACGGTGCTACGGATGCCCGAGGTGAGTAGGCTTGGTTCGGGTGCTGTGGATGCCCAACCAAGAGCTGCTAAACCCTACTGCCTCGCAGTGCTGCGGATGCCCGAGGTGAGTAGGCTTGGTCCGGGTGCTACGGATGCCCGACCAAGAGCTGTGAAAATCCTACTGCCCTCGCGATGCTACGATGCCCGCCAAGAGCTTGCCCACCCGGAGCTCGCTGGATGCCACTGCCTCGGCTGGATGCCCGAGGTGAGTAGGCTTGGTCCGGGTGCTACGGGATGCCCGACCAAGAGCTGCGAAATATCTACTGCCTCACGTGTGTGGATGCCCGAGGTGAGTAGGCTTGGTTCGGGTGTTGCGGATGCCCAACAAAAGCTGTGAAAACCCTACCAGCAATGCCCGAAGTGAGGAGAACTGGTCAGGGTGCTGCGAATGCCCGACCAACAATCAACCTATAAGCTTACCGGATTAGAAATGACACCTTCAGATACCGGAGGCAAATATCACATGTATTCATTGCTAAAAGAACTTACATGACAGAGGTAATAAGCTCCCTTCTTTACTTCTTAGTGAAATATATTGTCAATAACATCGCAAGAAAGTACGGAATACAAGTATAAGTAGGGGATACAATCAGTGGACTGTGAAGAACGGGGGTCACTCCTTGGTCCGGGCTCTACTTTATTGCTGTGCCATTTCCTTGTGGTTGTCCGGCAATGACTTGTATTGCTTGGTAGTTCATTTTGGCTGCTAAGCCCTAGGGTTCTTGGGCTGAAAGCCACCCTCGCTGTGCTTGTGACCTCTTGGTCCTTGGCGGGGGCTAAAGCAACAAAGTAAAATACAAAGAGATGCAACTACTACAGCTCCTCCCTCTGGATGGACGCTTGTCTCAGCCGGGTCTTCCCGGCCTGCCCGTCTTCACCCGGGGCCTCTCTCTCGGTCGCTTGCTCCTCAGGCTGTATGCTTATTCTTCAGCTTCCTTGCTCCTCGGGTCAGTGATAAACATTGCATAAGAAGCCGGAGTACCCAAAAATGAAAAGAAGACATTCGAGAGAGAGTAGGCCAAAATATGTTTTCATTAAATTCAGGGCGATTACATGGGGAAAAGATAGAAAAATAGGCTTGGAAAGAACTTTATATTTCTTGCTCTTCGGGTGAAAGCTCATCCCAGACCTGGCCGATGCTCAGGGAACTTAGATTTGCATCTGGTTTTAGCAATTAAGGTTTTCGTAATTGATTGATGGCACCATTGAAGCATTGTTTTAGACGCTTCAATACCTGCCCAGCCAGAAGGTCACTGAGCATATCAAACTGCAGGAATCTGGCCTTGAACTCTGCTTCGGCCTTGGACAGTTGAGTTGCGGCCACCTCCCAAGATAGTCGATCGTGAGCCCCTAAGGCTTCCTTGAGTTTCTAGGAAGTGGCCGAAGCCTTGGCCTGGGCTCGAGCAGCCTTCTCCTGCAAATCGGTTGCGCATGCGGTGGCCATCCTTATTTCAGAGTCCTTATCGGCCAGCTGACGCTCCTGTTCTTTGGTCCGAAACTCCAGGGTCTTCGTGGATGACTCCAGAAGCTGGATACTGGCAGACAGTTCCCTCGTCTGGATCTGGAGTTGCTCTCGCTCCTGGGTCATCTTTAGTAGGTCTTCTGAGAGAGACTGATTCTTCTCCGATAGGGAGCGCTCCCAGATGTGATATCCATGCAGGGTCTCTTGGTGGCTAGCAGGATATCGAGGCAATGCTCTACTTTCACCCATAGGGCCCTGCTGACCTCCAGCTGCAGGAGGCCTGCCTCGCGGGCGCGACCAGCTTCCGCATCCGATGCTGCTACTAGCCAGAGGAGGTCGTCAGTCACTCCCTAAGAGCATAGTTGGCGGCTCATAGAGGAGCAGTCGGAAGCAACCTACAACAAAAAAGGACAAAAGTTGGAATCGGTAGACAAAAGGGAGAGAGATAAAGTGAAGATACCTGTAATAGAGATTAGTGTAGCTTGACCAGATGCCTAGTTGACCCAGCCAACCTCCTCAACTCAGAAGGAGGGGGAGTGTGCTCCCTAGAGGATAGAGTCGATGGACCAGAGACGTCCCTTGGGTCAGGAACGTCCTCCTCCGAGCTAGACGTTGCTTGAAGCCCGTGGCCCTCGGAGGGGGCGACCTTTATTTGTATTGAATGAGAACCATTGGCCGCCGTTTTCTTTGCCATCGGGGTCTTCTGGGTGGAGTGAGGCGCACCGCGGAGCACCTCCTTGCCTCACCGGGCATTTAGAGCATCAGTCGGGGCGGCCGAGTCAGTGGGGTGTCCGGAGGTGGAGGAGGGTGCCTTCCAAACGCGCTTAGATAGCGGTACCCCGTCCTCCTCCCTGATGACGAGTGTAAGCTCCGAGGAAGTGACCTTCCTCAACCTCTTCAGGGGGCTGGCTTCTAGGCAAGTCTTTTCCGCCTCCCCTTCGTGGTTGCCTAATGTGCCGCTTGGTCGGTTGGAAGCACAGGCACAGTCTCCCCATCCCCTGTCTTGACAGGGGAGGAGGGGGATTCCCCTTCAGGCTTGGTGAGCAGCTCAACCGCCCCTGGATCCTTGGGTGGCTCTGGGGCTTCCTGGTCCTCTGACTTTTCTGTCGTCTCCTGGGAGCCCTCGGTCGGGTCAGCCACTGGGGCAGAGGGAGCTTGGGCTGGAACTAAGGCCTGCTCATTAGCTTGCTCCCACTTCAGGAGCCGGTTAATAGCTCGGGAAAGCATTATGTCGTCTGCAAAATAAAGACAAAAGGGTATCAGTTAGAATTAACAAAGGTATTTGCAAAAAAGAAAACTTACGAATATTGGAGCTAAGGCTCGTGACTTTAGGGTTGAGGTCAACCCTGTAAAGAAGCTCCTCGCATTGTACCAACTTGAGGTTGTGGAACTCCATCCCGACCAGGATACCCCTAGCCCTCTGGTACCCTGCGTCCTGCTGGAAGTCGCCGAGGTCCGGGATGAGCGGCAGGCTCTCACTCTAGCGATTGGGGCTGAAGGGGCACTGAGGGAGTCGAATAAAGAAAAAGCGTTCCTTCCATCCCTTGTGGGAGGAAGGGAGACTCCCTAAGAACCTATGGCCGGTGCGAGCGGTAAAACTAAAATCCCCCTGGATGCTAAGGTAGGGACGAAGAAGAAATGGAAAAATCTGGGGGTCAAAGGGATATCAAAAAGTTTAAAAAGGACAAATGCCCCGCCCATCTGAGCAAAGGCATTTGGAGCCAGTTGGTGTAGGAGAATGTCAAAGAAGAAGCAATACTCATGAAAAGGGGGGAATAGGGAAACGAATCCCTAACTCTACCTGCCCTAAGAAAAAAGTGAAGAAACCTAGGGGAGGTTCTACGGGTGATTGACCTAATACAGGGACTTCCACCTCCAAGTCTGCTGGGATACCATACTTCTCATGGGTGGCTTGGAGGGCCTCTAATCTAACCCTAGAGGAGATGGTCTCATACCATTCTAGGTGATAAGTTTATTCCCCTAAGTGATCTTCGCCCCGCCTTTGGGTCTTCTTCTTCTTCTCTACTGGACCCATAATGGTGAATAAAGGGAGAGGACGGCAAGAGAAGACTTACACTGGGAAGGGACGCAGCAGCAAGATGATCAGAGGACGAACAGGGATGTTGACAGCGGGTAAGGCAGGAAGGCGGAAGGGCATTATTGCATCCGTTTTATAAAGGGAAGCCGCCCTCGTGTGAGCAATGGAAGCGCAACACATTGACGACGTTGGTTACACATCTCGCGGAGCTACCCCTCTTTTCGGTCATCGCTTTGTATGGCCCGGTGTTGCATAGCAATGGGAGATCGCCGCGTAGAGAATGGTGGAGCACGTGGCGAGGCTGCATTCACTGGGCCACCTTGTCACCATTAAAAAATCCCATGCGCTTTTAATGGGCCATGGACAGCTATCATTGCGCTGCCTTGAAACTCACAAGGATTTTGGACTAAGTCAAGAAATTGCCTAAGGTCCAAGGTGAATGTTTCGATTCCTCGGACCTGACAAGCCACTGGTAAAGCAGTAATGGGTGTATGGACCCACCACAACATAGCTTTTTCGTTACACCATTAATCTAATCAGTCAGCCACACTTCCTTTGATTAGACTTGAAGGGGGGACTTGTGATGGTGTTGATTATCTCATAGTTGACACGTGGACTGAAGAAGCTATGTGTCAAGATCCACTGAGTCTAAGCGACTCTCTCAGACCCCGAGACCTCCTCGGGAAGGTAGACTCCTTATACCACTTCGGGCAGGCCTACTCTTGAGACCTCCTCGGGAGGATGGATCCCCGAGGTCGCCCCGGGGAAACAAACACCTAAGATCACCTCGGGAGGACAGATTCTCAAGATCACCTCAGGAAGACAGACGCCCGGGACTCTCCCGGGCCAAAGGACCCCGAGATCACCTCGGAGGAGCGGAGCCCGAGGCTCATCCTATTCGATGGCCCAAGCTCAAATAACCGTCCCCTTTTTTATGGATCTACGGATAATTATCACCGATAATTATTAGATAATTATGACCCATAATATGCTGTCATTAAGGTCTTAATTATCGCAACCACAAGGATTTAATTACTGTAAAGGTCGTTACAAGAGTTATCCAGTAACCGACGATTAAGGGGGCGTAGAGAAGAACGTGGGGACACGTGTGATCGCCGTCTCAAGTATATAAGGTACTCCAACCACCCAGGTAAAGGGGGTTACTCTCATTTTACTCATATTACTCCTTAGTTCTTTTCCTTTCAGATACTTGAATGCTGACTTGAGTGTCAAAATGGGCTCCGCCGGAAAATCTCCGGCGTGTTCCCATTAACGCTCGTGTTAATCTCACAGGGTGAGAGCTCCTTCCCTTTCGTCATCATCCTCGTGGGATGAACTTTGATGACTGGTTATCTACGTCGATTCCTTCCGGAACACTACTTATATTATTAATTTTGAGATAAAAATTTTTTTTAAAATTTTACTAATACTCTCAGACTATAAACCTCAAATTCTGCATCCATAAAATAGATTGAGTTTTTTCTCAGGGTCATTCATTTCACCTACCTTTTAAAAAAAAACTTTTCATTGCTCTTGGCTTTCTCCTCCACTCCTTATTTCTTTAAAATACTTTTAAGACTTCTCAATTTTATCCGGATTCAAAATTTAAAATGCTCCTATTAAGCATGCAATTTAATTAAAAAATAGTAAAAGACAATTGCAATTTAATTAAAGAGATAGTAAAAGATAATTCATATAAAATACGGTAAATATATATATATATATATATATATATATATATATATACACCATAAATAAAAGTTTAAAAATGAAAATAATCTTATAAAAAATTTTAAAATAATTTTTCTAAAATTTTTAAAAATATTTATGGTAATAATTAGGTGCAAGATAGGTTAGTTTCGAATTATTTAAAGAAAATTTTAATTTTTGGAATATATATATATAGAGAGAGAGAGTTTTGATCTCCTGCGGACCGATTCCTGCGACCGCACTCGTGGCACGACGCGTGGCACGGCGTGGCAACGACACCATGCCGCCCCCGACTGCAGCTCGGCGACGATCAGCCGGCTCAGCCGCTCCCCCGACTGCAACTCCGACGACATCGTCCAGGCCCCCGACTGCAGCTCCGACAACGACCAGTCGGCTCAGCCGCTCCCCGACTGCAGCTCCGGCGACGTCGTCCAGGGCGTCGCCCCCGACTACAGCTCCCCCAACTCCAGTGAGACTCAGCCGCCGATCCGACTCTGTCCAGCGAGGAGGCATGATCGTTCACCCTGACTGGTCAGGCACTTGCCTAATCGATCAAAGTGACCGATCAGGCAATTGCTTGATAGGCCAGGATATTGCCTGACCGGTCGGCGTGACCGATCAGGCACCCCCGGCTTGCCATGCGAGGCGGACGCGGCAAGCCACGTCCGCAGGTCCGCAGGTCCGCAGCGGCTTGGTAGCCCTTGTGGATTGGTTTTGTTAGCGTGGGTTTAGGCACAGGAGAGAAGACATTTAGATGTGTTTCTTGAATATTGCTAAATTTGATTGAGTTGTCATGAGGTGTTTTGATGTAGTATGAGTTAATTTGATCAGTGTTGGTAGCCCTTGTGGATTGGTTTTGTTAACTTCATCGTTTATTTTCCTACCGTATGAAATTCTTAAGTGTTGTGTTTGGATCATACAATGATAAGATCTGTGTTGGAGTTAGGATGATTCTTCTTTTTCTGTTGTGAACTCTTGGATGTCGTGATGTGAGTTTGGTTTCTCCTTGTTGTGCGTGTTGCTATAAATAATGGCAGAATTGGTGTAGAGGTTGTTGGTATGGAAATTAGATCATAAATTTGTAGTTGTGGGAAGTTGGGGTTGTTAAATGAGGTTCCTTGTTGGTAGCATGGTTTTGAGGTTTTGTTGTTATTGCCATGTGCTTCATTTGGCTTTGGTATTGGAATTCGGGGTTAGGTAGGAGTCGATCATTAATTAGGAATTAATTAAAAAGATGTTATAATTCGGACTTACATTAATTTTTGTTTAATTGTAGTTCAGCTAATTATTTAACTGTATATGTAGTTAAATTTTGTCCTACGATACAGGACATTGATCACCTGACTTGATTCGTTGTGGACTTCTGGATGTTGAGGGTTCTTTATTGGATTTAGATTACATATTTCAGGCCGGTACTTCTTTCTTGATTCCTGTGGAATCGTTTATCTTAAATGCATAGTTGTTTTATTATCTAAGTAGGATGTTTTACCTTAAATCTATTTGCCTTGTTTATTCTGCTTGATAATTATTTTTGCTTGACCTTAGAGTAGTATTATAAAATGTTCAGTTATATAGTCTCATCTCTTGATTTCTGATCTAAAGAGTATCACGTGCATTGTAGAACTATCATTTGACCTATTTAGGGTGTGGTTGGCATTAGATAAACTCTACCTAGTAGTTTAGTGTATGTTTATTTACCTTAGTATTGATTGTGCTTCATATCATATTGATTGTATGGTTTTGGTTGATTGATGTTGTGCATATTAGAGACATGCACCATAGCATTGTTTACATGCCGACGACCACTGGCTCCCTTATGGTTGAGATGGGTGATGGACCCAAAATAGCTGTCATGAATGTGAGTCTCAAATTTAGATATTTATAAATTGAAAACCCTTTGGCTAACAAAGTTAAAATGTAGTAGAGGGGCCTCAGGTCGTATTTTTTCAAGGACTAGTTGAATGAATGTTTAACTCGAGCTTGTAGGTTTATTTGTCGTTTGATGTTTGGGTTTTCTAGATAAAATGGGGTTTTTGCGATAGGGAATTGACAATATGAAATAGCAATTCAGAACAAAGTAAAATTAACTAAGCAAGGTAATGAATTAAGAAGTTGCACGAACTAAACTTAAAGAACATAACGAGATGAGCAACTAAACAATTAAAGCCAACCTATAGAATTGAACTTAAAGAGCTAATTGCAGGTAATAAATTGCAGAAAATGAATTGCAAGGAATTGATTGCAGATTAAAGAATAGCTAGAACAAAACTTAGCTTCAGCACATGGCTTGAAGTGTAATGGAAACAATTATAACAACTTGAAGAAAACAAATGCTTGGAACAAAATTACCCTAAATTAAACACCAAATCAGTTTATCACAAGACTTCCCTTTGCCGTCACACAAAGGATGAGCTATGAACCCCCTAGCTCAAAGATCAACGAAGAAGAAAAACTTCCTAGCTTAGTTCTGGTTCTGCTCTTCCTGATCGGTCAACCCGACCGATCAGTCCTTCCTCTGATCGGTCACAGGACCGATCAGAGTCCTCCCTGTCCGATCAACCCGATCGGTCAGTAGCTGAAAGCGATTCCCGAACTCTCCCTTCTCAACCGGTTGGACGACGATCGAACTCAGAATCCATCAAAACGTTTCGAGAACCCCTCTCAACGCTTCAACAGCTCTGGCCGAGGAGATCCAGCGATCAACAAGGGATCGATCAGTGAAAACAAGTCTCTGGCGACACCCTCTCCCAAACTCCTTCAGCTACGAGAATTGGTTAGCAAATCTGAACTGGAAACCTTACCTCCACGATCTGAGATCTTGAAGACAACTAATTAATGTGGTCGCGCGATCTAAGGAAGAAAACGGATGCGGAAATGACGAAGAAGCGAAGAAATTGTGATCTGAACTCTACTATGCAGCTATGCGACGCGACCCCTGGAGAAGAAGAGGGAATTCTGATTTAAACATATCACATTTAAATTCGGACGGCTGAGATTGCTCTGGCTTCATCCAACGGTCGGATCTATTCAGATCTGAACCAAACTTACCAGATGTTGATCTGTGGCTCTGATCTACTCCTCCTTGGCTCGGATGGTTTAGATCTAGATCGGGTGGCTCATATTGCCCTGATAATTGAATGGACGATTTAGGCTCTCTCGAGCTTGATCCATCGGCTGGATTAGCTCCGATTAGGCTCCAAACTTCAGATCTTGATCCATTGACTTGATTAGGTCTATGTTGTGCTTGATTGATCAGAAGTGGATGGTTCATCTAGTTCTTATTTTTCTGTTGTGTCATGCTCAGTTGGAGTTATGTGCAGACAGTTGATACTCTCCAGGTGTTTAGAGTTCCCACAAGTATTTCAGGGTTTTAAAGCCACAGGTATTACAACTTTTCATTCAGGGGCACAGGTATTGTGGTGTATCTGCATAGCCATAAGTTTTAGCGCTTGTATCTTATCCACTCAACCTATCCAATGTAGCGGTGGTTGGTGTGTGTACAGAGTAGGTCATCACATCACGTGCATATTATGCATGATGCATTTATTTGTGTTTGCTGCACTTGTTTAAGTTATGATTGTTCCATTTGATTGGCATGCATATTCAGTTATGATTGTTTACTGAGGTATTAGGGAGATTTCTGATTATGCACCTACATTGGTTTTCAGGTATGTTTATTCATACAGATGCATTCAATTTATGTTCTTTATTCCATAGATTGTATACCTTTGCTTCTATATATTTGTTTTATCATTTTCATATACCATGCATTTATCTACTCTTATACCCCTCCCCCTCGTTCTTCTTTTTATTTCAGGTAGCTGATAGTCTCGTCTCATGCCGCCAGGAGAGGACCCAGCTGCCAATCACCCGCTTGAGTATTTTTCTTATCATTTTTGTATTTTTGTAGCATTCTTATCATTTTTGTATTTTTGTAGCATTCTATCGTATTGGTGTCGCTTTGGTTTTGTTATCATTTCAGGTGATATTTGACTTTTCTTTAGACGTATATTTATTTGTTTCCGCTGGATTTTGATTTGTTGCGCTTAAATATGGAAATTTATTTATTATGTTTATTATTTGTCAGTTATATTATTTAACTGCGTGGTTGTGATTGTGTGAATGTCAGATGAGTGTGGTTGTACTAATTATTTTTTTTGTGTGCAGATGTGTAAGTATAAATAGACCCGACCCTGGGTCGGGTCCAACCCGGAACCGGCTCGGGTGGCCTGTTGGCCCAGTTCGTCGGGCCGAACCGAAACCAGCCCGGTAGGATGCCACGTCGGTTATGGTTCGGCACAGCCAAAACCGCCGGTTCCAACGGCACTGAACCGCCGTTGGGAAGGTTTTTTTTTGTTTTTTTTTCGACGGTTGAGATCATTTGACCGTTTTTTATCAATGGTTATGATTTAGTGACCGTTATGATCCAAACTCTATAAATAGGGAGTTCATTTCATCATTTTCACACATATCTTCTCTTCTCTCAATCTCTCATTCTTAAATCTCAAGTCTCAACTTCCCTCCACGTTCTTCATTTTTGACGATAATGGAAGGTGGTCACGAAACTTCATCATCTCGATCTCGGAGGGGAAAAGAAATAGCATACGAGGATCCCAACCTTTAAATTCAATCCACCGATGATGAGATCGAGGCTCAGCCCCAACGCCCTCCGATCCCCGAAACGCAAGGAAGTACCGATGCGATTACTTCTAAGGTTCGGGAAAATCCTCCTTTAAAATCTTCTATTTTCACTAAACATTTTGAGAAGGTTACACTTCCGTCGAGAGAATTGCGTGCAAAATGCAAGCATTGCAATACTTCCTACAAATTCCAAGCCGGCGGCGGCTATGGGTCGTTGAAACGACATGTAGAAACGAAGCACCCGACGGAATATGGGTTTGACCGCTCTCAAACACAATTATCAAGATTTTCTAGCGGTAGTAGTACTTATTCTGGTTTATTTTTATATTCGGATAATAAATTAAGAGAATCATTAGCTAAATTTGTTTCCGTAGAACATCTTTCTTTTAGTTTTGGATCTAAATGCACATTTGAAGATTTTTGTAAAGAATCTCTTAATCCTGCTGCTAAACGTGTGCCTAGGACTACACTTACTCGTATAATTAAAAGACTAGTAAAACAAGGAAAAAAGAATTTAATTGATGAATTTAGTAAATTAAATAATAAAGTTTCTTTATGTTCCGATATTTGGAGTGATCATTGGCAAACTCATTCTTATATGGGTGTGACATGCCATTGGATTGATAACTCTTGGATCCTCCAAAAAAATATTGTTAGCTTATAGAGTTTTTGATGAATCACATACTGCTCATAACATTGCACAATTATTACACTTAATTTTAGAAGAATATGGATTGACTCATAAAATATTTTCAATATCATTAGACAATACTAGTTCTAATACCGCTTCTATAGATGAACTAAAATTTATTTGTCAAACTATTATTAGTGGTTTATTTTTTCATATTCGTTGTGTATGTCATGTTTTAAATTATGTGTTCAAGATAGATTAAAACTTTTAGAAAATTATATTCAACCAATTTAAATAGCAATTTCATACTTATGGTCTCATCCATCTATGATAAAACAATGGGGTAGATTTTGTAAAGCTAATGGAATGAGACCTAAAAAATTTTCACGTGATGTTCCAACACGTTGGAATTCAACATATCAATTATTACAAGATTCATTTCAATATAAAGATTTATTATGTTTATTTTTTGCACTAAATAGTAATACTAATATATATTTATTTTCACAACAATGAAATATTTGTAGTAATATTTGTGAAATTTTAAAAGTTTTTAACGATGCAACTGAACAACTTTCCGGTGTTTATTATCCCACTGCTCATTTAATTTTAGTGAATTTTTGTAGTATAGTATTAATATTAAATGAAATTGTAAATAATGAAGTTTTAACTTTATGTATATTAGCTATGAAAACTAAATGGGAAAACTATTTTTATTTTATTCCTGAAATTTATTTAATTGCATTTGCTTTAGATCCTAGATTTAAATTAGAAGTTTTACCAGAAATGTTAACTTTATATTATGACGCTTTAATTCCTATTAAAGATTCTTCTTCTCCGGATCCAGTTAATATTATATATAATATTAGAAATTATTTATATGATCTTTATAATCAATATTATGATAAATACAGAACACAAACTAATATTTCTAAAACACAACAGCCTACTACTACTAATTTAAAACTTACAAAAATATAACTTTTATTAAAAGAATGGACGAAACGTCCACGAGGATCCTCAAGTTCCACACAAGAACTTGAGAATTATTTTACAACTTCTTTTGATGTTAATGAAGCAGATAGCGAAGATTTTGATATCTTGAAGTGGTGGTCACAGAAGGCTCAAGCTTTCCCGTTCTCTCCGTGATCGCAAAAGAAATTTTAGCTTCTCCAGTGTCAACTGTTGCTGTGGAGCAGACGTTCAGTGTAGGCGGCAACATATTAGATGAACGACGATCAACTATGTCTCCCGACTCATTGGAAGCTCAAGCATTATTAGATGATTGGACCAGAGCCGAGAAGCGAATCCAAGGAATGCAACTTTCAGAAGACGAAATCGAAGAATTTAATACCGAATGAACGAATACAACGGGAATGGGAGGAAATGGAAGTGAGTGATAAAGGGTAAAAATAGTAAAGAATGTAAAAGGGTAAAAAAGTAAAAGAACTACGTGGGCTTTGATTCCCCTACACCCTAAGGGGATACGTAGGCAACTTATATAAGTGCAAGCCCCATTTTTTTAATAAAATTTATTTTTTTAATTTAATTTTTAATTTTTTGAATATAATAATCTTGAACCGTGGCAAATCGTGGCGAACCGTGAACCGGGCCGTGAACCGACAGTTCCAAATCGTGAATCGTAATTGGCTTGGGCGGTTAAGGTTAAGGGTCGATCTCCCACGAACCGTCGAACCGGCGGTTCCGAACCGTCGAACCGTCGTTTCCGAACCATGGTCAAGTCTAATATAAATGATTAAGATTGTCCGCTATACAGAGAAAATGTTGTCCGATTTTCGAGTAAGCATAGGCCTCTGGGAGCGTGACAATCACTTAGTTAGGTTTGACCCCAGACTTCAAAATAGTAATACCGTATGTATTAGCCATCAGTCTATTCTATCAGAACATAAATTCAATTAAAGAGGTGATTAAAGAGACGTCTTGATCTATTTCCAAAGGGTGTCTCATTTTGAAAGATGACCTGAGTGCATCTAAAGATAAAGATTGTAAAATATAAATTCAAAAGATAAATCTATAATTACAAATTTTAAAATAAAAAATTCAAATCTTAATCTAAAATTAAAATTTGAAAAATAATTTATCAAATTCAAAAAAATATAATATAATATTTTAATTTGAAATTATATTTTAAAATTTTTAAAATTAAAATTTCAAAATTTAACTAAATAAATTTTCATCTTGGGGTGAGATATGTGTATTTATATATTAAATTACACACGCAATACATGTATGCAATTGCTAATATATATATAAAGATTTGATATATTGTGGATCACTCATTACAAACTTGTCCACAACACCGATCTAGGTGCCTGGATTGATTCCAGGCGCATAGTAATATATATATATATATATATATATATATATATATATATATATATATATATATATATATATATATATATATATATATATAGGATTTATTATATATATTTAGGTTTTTTATTTTAGGATTTAGGGATTGAGTTATAGTAGGTTTAAGCTAATAAGATTTTTCTCTAGGGTTCAGTCTTCCCTCTTAGGTTATAGTGTTCCAGATATAAAATTTTAGATACTTACGGGATATTATATATGTATTTAGGGTTTAAGATTTTAGAATTTAGGAGATGAGTTATAGTGATTTTAAGCCAATAAGATTTTCTCTCTAGGGTTCAAACTTTCCTCTTGGGTTATAGTATTTCAGATATAAAATTTTAGATGCTCACGTGATTTTTAAAAAGAAAAAAAAAAGGTTATCGCTAAAAAAGATAGAGGTGCTTGGATTTTTATCCCGACACCTCTATCGCTTAGGCGCAGAGGATCGAATAACATATCGTTTGTAGCATATCAAACCTATTGAAGGATTAAGAAAATAGTGTGTATTATCTTGTGTAGAAAGATTTCTAATAAAGCTTTTGTCATTTTGTGGAGTAGGCATGCCGCCAAACCACGATAACTCTTCTTCTTTTTCTTTCCCATGTTTACTCTCTCTTATGCATTTTTGTCTCATTGTTCCACGCAATCTTTTTCTCTCTCCCTCTTTTTCTATATTAGAGGTTGAGAGGTGATGCCCCCCATTTTATCCAACAATTGATATCAGAGTGAGGTTTTGACATATTTCTTTAACATGTCAGGGACGTCTTCTACAAAGTTTGATATGGTGAAGTTTAACGAAATCGAGAAGTTCATATTATAGCGGAGAAGGGTCAAAGACTTGTTGGTACAATAAGGCATGGTGAAGCCGCTAGGAGAAAGGAAATCCAAAAACATGGAGAGATCGAATTAGGAAGAACTTCAAACAAAGACAATGGCAACAATCATGCTTTATCTTATGGATGTGATATACCATGTCATGGACGAGGAATCACCAGTGGTAGTTTGACAAAAGCTGGAAAGCTAGTACATGTCAAATTCATTGGCAAACAAGTTGTATCATAAGCATAAATTATTCGGGATGAAGATGACAGAGAAAACCGATCTAAGCAAGCACATCAACGTATTCAACTAGATTATGAGCAATTTGAAATGGATTGATGTGAAAATCGAGGACGAAGACAAGACATTGATGTTGTCGAATTCTTTACCTTCATTTCTTATGTATACTAATTTGGTTACTACTCTGATGTGGGGCAGGAAACTCTCAAATTGGAGGAGGTCACAAGTGATTTATTAGGCTTTTATCAGAGAAAGAAAGTAAATGACGAAGTTTCTCAAGAAGAAGGACTTGTGGTGAATAGTAACCAAAAGCACGGGTAGAAGTAAAACTCGATGTAGATCAGGACCGTTCTAAGTTGAGAATGAAGAATGTGACCACGTGCTACAAGTGTGAAGACAAATATCATATGAAGAGAGATTGTCCAGAGATAAAGAAACATGTTGCATAGAACAAAGGTAGTTCAGCAAAGTCTACAAACATAGTTGAAAAAGAAAATTCAAAAAGTGATGATGGAGATATGCTGTCAGTTATGTCAAGTTCGGAACTGACAGATGCATGAATCTTAGACTCTGCATATTTATATCACATGATGGAGGTATGCTATCAGTTATGTCGAGTTCAGAGCTAACAGATGCATGAATCTTAGTCTCTGCATGTTTATATCACATGACTTCAAACTAGGAATAGTTTGACACCTATAGGGTATTGGATTCTGGTTCAGTGTTGATAGGAAACGATGCGTCTTGCAGAGTCATCAGCATAGGGAACATCAAAACCAAGATGTTTAATAGTGTGATCAAAACTTTATGATGCTAGACATATACTAGATCTAAGGAAGAATTTGATCTCACTAGATACACTGGATATATTGGTTGCAATTACAAATTAGTGAATGAGTGATAAAGGTTAGCAAGGGAGCTCTGATGGTAATGAAAGGACAAAAGGTAGTAGGGACCATGTACAAGTTGATAGGACTACAGTTGTTGGTGGAGTCGCCTCGGTGGAGTTTGAATCAGACAATACTGTCTTGTGGCATATGCAGTTAGGGAATATGAGCGAACATGAGATGCTAGAACTTCACAAGAGAGATTTGTTAAAAGGAGTAAAGATATACAAGCTTGAATTCTGCAAATTCTATGTTCTTAGGAAACATAGCAAGTGCAATTCAAGATGGCAATACGCAAGACGAGGGGATTATAGACTATATATATATGGATCTCCAGGGACCAACCAGTGCAGCATCACGTGGAGGACACTTGTATTTTGTGAGTTTTACTGATGATTACTCACTGATGGTCTGCGTATATTTCATGTATCATAAGTCAGAAACTTTTGCAAAGTTTAAACTAAGGAAAAATTAAAGTGGAGAATCAAACCGAAAGGATGATCAAATGTCTTAGGTCAAACAATAGGACTGAGTACATAGATTCAGAGTTTTAGGAATTTTGTGAAGAAAGATCAAAACTAGATGCAAAGTCAAAGCAGTGTATTTTTCTAGGGTATCAGAAAGAAGTTAAAGGTTTCGAACTTTGGAGATCCTAAGGCAAACAAGATGGTGATCAACAAAGATGTGGTGTTTGACAAAAATGTTATGCTATAGTGTACTTAAGAAGAAGGAAAGGAAACATCACATAGCAATAAGGAGAAAAATGTTGTGTAGATGGAGCTAGAGACTCATGACTCCAATGATTTTAACTCAAAACGCATGGAGCATCGCACTATAACTAGTGGCAAGACGAGACGAGTCGTAAAGTCACCCATCATATATGGATTCGAGGACATGGTATCTCATGCACTCATCACCAGTACCGGAGACCCTATATTTTTCAAGAGCCGGTACGCAACTCTGAGAAGGACAAATGAATGAGTGTTATGACAGAGGAGATGGAGTCGTTGCATGAGAAACAAACGAGAGATTTAGTGGAGCTAGACCCGACCAAGGGTCGGGTCCAGCCCGGACCCGGCCCGGGTCAATGGGCCAGGTGGCTCATTGACCCGGTTCGTCGGGTCGAACCGGAACCAGTCTGGCAGGATACCGGGCCAGTTCCGGTTCTAGCCCAAGTGGAACTAGCGGTCCACCGGTTAACCGGCAGTCGAACCATCGGTTCCAACGACTCGAGCCACCGGTTAACCGACGGTTCGGAGCTGTTGAAATTTTTTTATTTTTTTGTTTTTTTCAACGGTTAAGATCATTTGACCATTTTTTAATCAATGGCTATGATTTAGTGACCGTTATGATCCAAACTCCATAAATAGGGAGTTCATTTCATCATTTTCACACACATCTTCTCTACTCTCATTCTCAACTTCATATTCTCTAAGCGTTTTCGACTTCATCTTTCGATGACAATGGAAGGAGGTCATGGAGCTTCATCCTCCCGATCTCGGAGGGGAAAAGAAATAGCGTACGAGGATCCCGACATTCAAATTCAATCCACCAATGATGAGACCGAGGCCCAGCCTCAGCATCTTCCGATGCCCGAAACACAAGGAAATACTGATGCAATTACTTCTAAGGTTCGGAAAAATCCTCCTCTAAAATCTTCTATTTTCATTAAATATTTTGAGAAGGTCACACTTCCGTCGGGAGAATTGCGTGCAAAATGTAAGCATTGCAATGCTTCCTATAAATTCCAAACTGACAGCGGCTATGGGTCGTTGAAACGATATGTAGAAATGAAGCACCCGACGGAATATAGACTGACCGCTCTCAAGCACAATTATCAAGATTTTTTAGCGGTAGTAGTATTGATTCTGGTTTATTTTCATATTCTGATAATAAATTAATAGAATCATTAGCTAAATTTGTTTCCATAGAACATCTTTCTTTTAGTTTTGGATCTAAATGCACATTTGAAGATTTTTGTAATGAATCTCTTAATCCATGTGCTAAACGTGTTCCTAGGACTATACTTACTCGTATAATTAAAAGATTAGTAAAATAAGGAAAAGAATTTAATTGATGAATTTAGTAAATTAAATAATAAAGTTTCTTTATGTTCTGATATTTAGAGTGATCATTGGCAAACTCATTCTTATATGGTGTGATTTGTCATTGGATTGATAACTCTTGGATCCTCCAAAAAAAAGATTGATAGCTTATAGATTTTTTGATGAATCACATGCCCATAATATTCATAATTATTATGTTTAATTTTAAAAGAATATAGATTGACTCATAAAATATTTTTACTATTATTAGATAATGCTAGTTCTAATACTGCTTCTATAGATGAACTAAAATTTGTTAGCCAACCTATTATTGGTGGTTTATTTTTTCATATTCATTGTGTATGTCATGTTTTAAATTTATTATTCAAGATGGATTAAAACTTTTAGAAAATTATATTAAACCAATTAGAATCACAATTTCATATTTATGGTCGCATCCATCTATGATGAAACAATAGGGTAGGTTTTGTAAAGCTAATGGAATGAGATCTAAAAAATTTCCACGTAATGTTCTAACACATTGAAATTCAACATATCAATTATTACAAGATTTATTTCAATATAAAGATTTATTATATTTATTTTTTGCACAAAATAGTAATACTAATATATATTTATTTTCACAACAATAAAATATTTGTGAAATTTTAAAAGTATTTAACGATGCAACCGAATAACTTTTTGATGTTTATTATTCCACTACTCATTTAGTTTTAGTGATTTTTTTTAGTATAGTATTAGTATTAAATGAACATATTAATAATGAAGCTTTAACTTCTTCCATATTAGATATGAAAATTAAAAAGGAAAAATATTTTTATTTTATTCCTGAAATTTATTTAATTATATTTGCTTTAGATCTTAGATTTAAATTAGAAGTTTTATAAGAAATGTTAACTCCTATTAAAATTCTTCTTCTCCACATCCAGTTAATATTTTACATAATATTAGAAATTATTTATATGATATTTATAATCAATATTATATTAAATATGAAATATAAACTAATATTTCTGAAATACAACAGTCTACTAGTACTAATTTAAAACTTACAAAAGTACAACTTTTATAAAAGAACGGACGAAAGGTCCACGAGGATCCTCAAGTTCCACACAGGAACTTAAGAATTATTTTACAACTTCTTTTGATTTTAATAAAGCAGATAACGAAGCTTTCGATATCTTAAAGTGGTTATCACACAAGGCTCAAAGCTTTCTTGTTCTCTCCATGATTGTCAAAGAAATTTTAACTTGTCCAGTGTCAACTATTGTTGTGGAGTAGACGTTCATTGTCGGCGGCAACATATTAGTTGAACGACGATCAACTATGCCTCCCGACTCATTGGAAGCTCAATCAGTACTAAACAATTGGAGCTGAGAAAAGAATTCAAGGAATGCAACTTTCAGAAGATGAAGTCGAATAATTTGATACCGAAGAAACGAATACAACGGGAACGAGAGGAAATGGAAGTGAGTGATGTAAATTGTAAAAGGGTAAAAATGTAAAAGAACTACGTGGGCTTTGATTCCCCTATACCCTAAGAGGATACGTAGGCAAGCCCTTTTTTTCAATAAATTTTATATTTTAAATTTAAATTTTAAATTTTTTAATATAATAATCTTGAACCGTCGCGAATCGTGGTGAACCGTGAATCGGCGGTTCCGAACCGTGAACCATAACCGTCTTGGGTGGTTAAGGTTAAGGGTCGACCTCCCATGAACTGTCGAACCAGCAGTTCCGAATCGTTGAACCGTCGGTTCCGAACTGTGGTCGAGTATGTGGAGCTTCCTAAGAGAAAACGAGCTATAAAATACAAGTGGGTTGTTGCATAGAAGGAAAAAATAAGGTTGAAAATGAAGAGGTTCATGAGCAAGGAATTTTATATGAAAGATTTGGGCAAGGCCAAGGAGATTCTTAGGATGGAGATTCACAGGGACAGAGTTGTAGGGAGTTATGGTTGTCTCAATGTAGCTATGTGGAGAAGGTGTTAGATAAATTCAACATCAACAATACAAAGTCGGTGAGCACACCCCTAACACATCACTTCAAGTTATCTAGTATACAGTGCCTAAAGACAGATGAAGAAATCCAAGAGATGTCAACAGTTCCTTATATTAGTGCAGTTGGGTGTCTGATGTATATCATGGTTTACACGAGACCAGATTTGGCGCAAGAAGTTAGTATGGTGAATACTTTTTGTCGAATCATGGTCGACCATATTGGGATGCAGCGAAATGAATTTCAGATACTTGAGAAATACAACTGATTATGATATCATGTTCAGTAGACAATCAAAAGATCCTTCAGTTGTTGGGTACATAAATGCAAACTGTAAAGGAGATTTAGATGACAAGAGGTCTGTTAGAAGTCTATGATACAATCTATGGTTGCATTGCCTACTACGAAGTCGGAGTACACGACAGTAGCTAAAGCGAGGAAGGAAGATTTACTGCTTGATCAGGCGTTTAGCAAGGCGGAATCAAGTTGTTATGTGATAGTCAGAGTGTTACACACACGAGCCTCTTAACGAACATGTTCATAGGCCTTTTAACAAACACACTTGTGAGTTTCTAAATGAACATGTTAGCGAGATCATGAACCAAATCAATGATTTCTTCGACAGTAGCATCATTGACTCTAGTGGTGGAGTAGTGATGTGTCACGCCCCGAGACCAATGGAGCCGCTGATCCAATATAAAATCGGACAACATTTCCCCTGTCCGGCGGGCAATTTACAAATACACACAACACATGCAGTTTATAAATTGGCCTTAGGCCTCAAAACAGATATATAATATATGAAAATGAACATATCGAAATGCTAACACTCTGTAATACTCACCTGAGCTACCCCCTGGGCAGGTGCGAAGCAAAACCACAAACACAAAGTCCAACAGAGGACTCAAAAATACAATACCGTACGAATAAATCCAATACAAGCCCACGACATATAAGAAAATGAATACAACGCATAAGAAATGCTATAAAAAGGAAAACCACGCAGAAGCATCCATCAACGGAGTCGTAAGGATCAGGACCGGCAACTGGGCTCCTCCGGCGAGCTATCAACCTGAAACAAAAATATTACGATGGGTGGTGAGTCCAAGTGGACTCGCGGGTATATAGAAAGATATGCATGGCTGAAAAGTAGCTAAAACAGCTATATAGAAACAATAGGATACAGTCTCCATAATAATATCAGAAGCATGCATAACTGAAATAATAAAGGACTGTACATACCAGAAATCAGTCTATCATGATCATAATAGGACTCGTACCATACGAGCAAGTGCAGGGTCAACAAACCATACCAACAGTACATCTGTATGTGCATGTCAAACAAGTGCAGCAAGTAGATGCAGCAAACATAATCAATGCACAAATGCATCATATGCACATGATGCAATGTCATGGTCACCCCCTAACTCCAGTCAAGCCACCGAGACAGGCGATACTGTGTCGGCCGAGTGGGTAGAGCGGTGACACTGTCCGCACTCTGCCATCACTGCTCCTGTGTGACCGAGAGGACAGGATGCTGGTGGAGCTATCGCTCCGCCCCATGTATATATGGGGGAGATATCTCTCTCATCTTCTCTGGTCTATGGGTAGAGAAGGGATCCCTGCTTGCTACCACGCTCCGAAACCACTACCCCTGAGCGGACGAGCGGAGCAATACAGAGCAAATGCACACACCCAGCGGTATCCACTAGCCCATGAGTGGTCGTGTGTGCATATCATGTGTCGGAAGACGATTAGGCTCAACCACAAGGGAGTCGCTGATCGCCGGCATGCAACAGTGCAGGTATGGTGCATGACTAACATATGCAAGCCCTACCAGGTCATCGACACATAACTCAACCTATCATGCACAGGTCAATGTATGCATCATAACCCAATCAATCCTATATCCAGATACACGTGCAAGTATGAATAAAATCAACCAATGCAAATATCAGGTGACATACCACAATAACCCAATCAGTCCATATCTAGGCACATGTGCAAGTATGACCAGGATCAACCAATGCAACCATACAATGGTATGCTAATCTCTATCCACATACTCATGCTCATACCAATGCTATACAGAGTCAGATAACCAATAAACGAGACTGTATAGAAGTAAATGCAGATCATATCCAAGTCAAGCATAAGTATCAAGCAGGATAACAAAACGGTAGCAGATAAAGGTCAATATCAGCCTACTGCATAAATAACCATATAGTCATGCATAAAGATAAAGTGGACTACAGAATACAAGCAAGAAGTACCCGCCTCCAGAGTAGAAGTCCGTATCAAATGAGATAGAACCACCCGCCAATAATCTGATCAAACCCCTGTATCAAGGATATATTTAATTAGCTATTACACATTAAGATAATTAGCTAATTACTCCCTAAACCAACTAGGGTTTATCCGATTGTCCTCTTTCATTTAATTACCTCTAATTAAATGCAAGGTTCCTAATTACCCGTGTAATTAAGATTTAGGGTTATGTTTTACTTTAAGTTTAATCATAAAGTTCAATCCAACTCTAAGTATCATGAGACAACATCACAAGATCTAAGTGTTAAACTCACAACCTAGTCCGGCTAAAGCGAATAGATGAACTACGCATATATAATTAGGATTGATTTCAATTCCTACAATCCTATTACAAAACCTAAATTGTTCCACCACACTTCCACAGCCAAGCATCAAACTTCAATACAAGCACAGCATTACCAGCAACTGAAATAACAACCTAACTCCACCTAAATCAAAACAATCAGATCCCATTACCTCTGACCTTAGCTCCATTGTCGAAACGCACAGCAAGTAGAAGATGCGGGATTGGAGCCCAAGTTCCAATTTCCAGTTTTCCGAAATCAGATCTGCCAACACACAAGGATTCAGTTTCGCATTCCCCTCCTCAGCTCAATCCCTCTGTTCCGACTCTAATGCAAACAACCAAGCTTACCTCAGATCCCGAGCACCGAGCACCCTCTCCTACTTCTAATACCGGTTATTCATTTGCGAGGTTGTGATCCCGGTGGCCGGCGACAGGAGATCACAGCTGCTGCCCTAACCAGACCACTTGCTCGATCGTCCTTGCGTAGATCCGACAGGAGAAAACTTGCAGCGGAGCGGTCGGAGATGGAAGAGACACCCCTGCACCCACTGCACTCTGGCGCCACCCTCGCCTGAGGAGGATGAACCAACACCCGTCACTGAGCAGGAGAAGAAGGTTGAGGAAGCTGCGTCGGTTTTGGCCGGAAGGGAAGAACGCGATGAAATGGGAATTTGAGTCGGCTACAACCTAGGGCTCGCGATGATTAGGGAAAACGCAGCTTATGAGGTAATGGCATTTTCCATATTAGTCCAAACATTTTGGACCTTTTACCATTCTGCCCCTAAATTTGAACATTTTGGCAAAAAACCCCTTTAAGATTTAGTTTTTATCATTTAAATCCCCAAAACTTCGTCTAGAAGCCCGGAAACCCTAGGACCTTTTCCGAAATACAATTGACTATGATATCATGTTCAATAGACAACCAAAAGATCCTTCAGTTGTTGGGTACATAAATGCAAACTGTAAAGGAGATTTAGATGACAAGAGGTCTGTTAGAAGTCTATGATACAATCTATGGTTGCATTGCCTACTACGAAGTCAGAGTACACGACAGTAGCTAAAGCGACGAAGGAAGATTTACTGCTTGATCAGGCGTTTAGCAAGGCGGAATCAAGTTGTTATGTGATAGTCAGAGTGTTACACACACGAGCCTCTTAACGAACATGTTCATAGGCCTTTTAACAAACACACTTGTGAGTTTCTAAATGAACATGTTAGCGAGCTCATGAACCAAATCAATGATTTCTTCGACAGTAGCATCATTGACTCTAGTGGTGGAGTAGTGATGTCTCTTAACGAACACGTTCGTAATCTTCTTAATGAACATGTTAGCGAGTCTCTAAATGAACATGCTCTCTAAATGGAAATTTAGATTTGGAAAAGTTGAGCGAGGAAAATTTAAATTTAGGAAAGCCGAGAAAATAAAAATGAAGTGAAAGTTTTGGTTGAAGGACAGGAGGGAAGAGAGAATTATAAAAATTTAATAATATATAAAATTCGAACTAGCAACACCACGAGTGTGTCGCTCACGATCGCACAAAAAACACTTGCAAGATATCATTTCAGATATATATATATATATATATATATATATATATATATATATATATATATATATATATATATATATATAAAAGTGATCTCCTGCATGATTGTCCGTGCGCCCCATCCATACTACTATGTCAAGGCGCTTGGATTTTATTCAGGCGTCTGGAATCAAAATATATATTTTTAAAAAATAAATATTTCTTTAAATCTTAAATTGTAAATATATATATATATATATATATATTTAATGAGCATCTTAAATTGTAAATATATAATTTTTTTAATTTTGAAATTAAATAAAAACAAAAATAATGTTACTACGTGATGAATCCAAATGTCTGGATCATATATAGATAGGGACGAGATATGTCTGGATCCCTAATTACGATGTATTTATAAGAATTTTTCTTTTAAATGAAGCGCGAATCTTGAGATGTTGAACTTCTAGACTGTCCACTGTGAGCGCTTTTCGATTTACTCCGATGGCTGATGAAAATTTTTTATGAAATCGAATCGATCGTCCGAGATTAAAAAAATCTCGTTAATCATTTTCGTTTTAAATATAAAAATTCTCTCTACATTATTTACATCTCCTCGTCTCCTTCCGAGCAAACCGTAAGACTAACTCCGGCACTTTGAGTAATTTAAAAAAAATAAAATTTTACCTAAAACAAAAATAGGGTTTGTGATTTTCACTCTCTCCCTTCCTAGGGTTTTGCTCTCCCGCCCTCTGCCCCGAGAGAGAGAGAGAGAGAGAGAGAGAGGCCCAAGGCTCGAGCGAGACTCCATGGCTTCCTCCACTTCCCCTCCTCCGTCCTCTTCCTCCTCCTCCTCCATCCCCTACGACGTCCCTTGGGTCGAGAAATACCGTCCTGCCAAGGTCTCTGACATTGTCGGCAACAACGACGCCATCTCCCGCCTCGAGGTCATCGCTCGCGACGGTAACATGCCCAATCTCATCCTCTCGGTAAGCCCCTTTTCTACCAGTTCCGAAACCCTACGCGAAAGCCCCATCTCGCGGGGTTTCAGCTGTGTAAACCTTGGTTAACCTTGTCGACTCCGATTCCAGGGGCCTCCCGGTACCGGAAAGACCACGAGCATCCTTGCTCTTGCGCACGAGTTGCTGGGGCCTAATTACCGTGAGGCCGTCCTCGAGCTGAACGCGTCCGATGACAGGTGCCGTCTATCGACATTTTGTCAGCGTGGGCTTGTTGATCTTCTTTTGTGAGCGTTCATCTTATTGCTACGGAATCTGCAGGGGCATCGATGTTGTCAGAAACAAGATCAAGATGTTTGCTCAGAAGAAAGTGACACTGACACCAGGTCGCCACAAGATTGTAATTTTGGATGAGGCTGATAGGTAATTTGATGTCTTTTCTTCGGTTATGACTTATTCTTTTTGGTATGATGTTGGAAAATACGTGCAGTATGACTTCTGGGGCTCAACAAGCACTGAGAAGGACGATGGAGATTTATTCAAGTACCACTAGGTTTGCTCTTGCCTGCAACACTTCGTCTAAGATAATTGAGCCAATCCAGAGCAGATGTGCTCTTGTTCGCTTCACAAGATTGTCAGATCAAGAGATTCTTGGCCGTCTTCTGGTGGTTGTGGAGGCAGAAAAGGTACACTCTTATGTTGTATTTAGTTTAACAAATGCCTTCATATTGGTAATTTCCTATTAGCATTGTCACACAAGTTTTCACACATAACTGATGCAAAATTTGTTCCATCTTATGTAGTTCTTTAAATTAACTAGTGGTAAAATCTTGTTTTAATTTTTCACACATACTCCCATGGTTATTGGTTTCACCATAATGTTCATATACTGTTTTTTGAAGGTTTGCTAGTACTGTACTAATTAGTTTTGTGCTAAATTCGATGGCGTTTCTTGAAGAAAACAACATTTCATTCCATATTAATGTGAATCTGACCTAAATGGGATGTCTAGATTTGTCACACGTGACTGTTCTACTTGAGGTCTTTTGATCTTTTTTTTTCATTTTCCCTCAACTTGTCTGAGTTGCATAGTCTTAAAAAAAATTTATTCAACTTATCCCACGTACAAATAGTTTAGTGTATGTAAATTTACCTTGGTTCTTTCAATTGCTTAATCTCCCACCTTTCATCTGCCTATTATACATTGATACTTAATTATCATATACCTATTCTTAGGTTAAGTACTATTAAGGTCAAGATCCTCAAGATAAAACATTGTCCACCTGTTCTCAAAAGATGTAGATGTGGTTGCCTTCTATTCATAGCACTAAACCATGCTGCAACATTCTGTGTCTTGCTTTTCCACATTACAAGGTTGGATATACATACAAAATTCTGAAGTATACTTTCTATCGATACAAGACCTAGAATAATTGGCATAAAAATATCAATGTTTATGTGTTCATGCTTTTTATGAAGTAAAGCTTTGCTTGGAGAATACCATATGATTGTTAACAATATAAATGTCATCGCTAAGTCACAAGGCTTTGAAGTAAGAAATAGTTCTACATAACCACACTCTACGTATGTTATCGTACATCAATAGATGCCTTCAAGTCATTGGTAAGTCTTCAGGCTTTGATATCCTCACACCTTAAACAATAACTCTGCATCGTTCTGGTTACTTTCGAGTCCATACCAAGCCGTATCATATCATTATGAGCATGATATGTTTTAAAATTAACTTACCTGCACATTTAAGATTAAATTAGTCAAATTTGATCAAATATGGAAAACCTTGTGATAATCACAAAAGGAAACAACAGATATAATAGGCTGTCCTCTTCAGAATGAAGCTTGCTTGTGTTCAATAGAGGACTTGCACATAGCTTCCATGCGTTCTTATGCACAACTGATGGTAAAAAAATTCAGGGTTTTTTATAATTTGTTGATTCTCTGTCATATCCAATAGGTCCCTTACGTACCCGAAGGCCTTGAAGCCATTATATTTACTGCTGATGGTGATATGCGGCAAGCTTTGAACAATTTACAAGCTACTTTCAGTGGGTTCCGTTTTGTTAATCAAGAGAATGTGTTCAAGGTACAATAAGCCTCAATATCCATCAGTCTTGAGAACAACATTGATGTGAACCATGCAATTTATTGGTATACTTGGTCTGCAGGTTTGTGATCAGCCCCATCCATTGCACGTAAAGAATATGGTTCGCAATTTGCTCGAAGGGAATTTCGATGATGCATGTTCTGGCTTGAAACAACTCTATGATCTGGGTTACTCCCCCACTGACATCATATCTACCCTCTTCCGTGTTGTCAAGAATTATGATATGGCTGAATATTTGAAGCTGGAATTTCTCAAGGTAGTTTGTCAAGCCGACACTGATTTTCTATTGTTCTCCTCAAACTCCCTGCTTAACTCTTCTGTTATTTCTGATGAGTTCAGGAGACAGGATTTGCTCATATGAGAATCTGTGATGGAGTAGGTTCCTACCTTCAGCTCTCAGGTCTTCTGGCAAAGTTTGCTCTGGCTAGGGAAACCGCAAAAGCTCCATAAATGTGTATTCTCGTCATTTGTCTTTGAACTGAAGGAGCTAGTTCGATGATGAGATAGATGGAAGTTATCGGAACTAATACACCGGTGTGCATATGAACTTAGTTCCAACTTTTGGTTATATTACTATAATGGCTACATTTAGGTTCAGTTAATTTGTTTCTTATGTTCCCTTTGTCATTTACTTAGCTGCTAGGAATATGTTAATGTTGGATTTCGTCCTTTTAAAACCTACTTAACCAGTCATCATATCTGTAAGTGTCGATGTTTAAACATCTAGCATCTGATGATTAGCGAATCTCTCGTCGTCTTTCATAACATGTACTGTCGGGAGTTATTATCAAATCGGAAGTTCTTGCACCCGAAATGAATCTAATTTCACCTCTGTCCAGGATCCTCTTTTACATCATTATTTTTTTTTTCTTGTTCGTATGGGTACAACACTCTTAATAGTGTGAATTCAAGATAATTTTCTTTAGACTATATTATTTATAATTAATTGTGTTAGTTGATAAAAAAATTATAAATGTATTAAACTTGAAATAATGAATTGTGAATGAAAAACATTAGAAGTAAATGGCTTCAAGTTCTGTAGAATTAAAATCAAATATATGAAACAAGTGATTCAATTCTTATAAAAGTTTTAGATATCCATGTTATTATTCAAATGGGAAATATTGGTGAGGTATTGCCATATGATAATGAGTGGTCCAAAAGTCCAAAAAATTTTGCGT
This sequence comes from Boesenbergia rotunda, assembly GCA_024364735.1. Taxonomy (NCBI): domain Eukaryota; kingdom Viridiplantae; phylum Streptophyta; class Magnoliopsida; order Zingiberales; family Zingiberaceae; genus Boesenbergia; species Boesenbergia rotunda. Next base: position 70,840 of record JAGFNQ010001727.1, read on the forward strand.
ATTGTGTAATTCATTTACCCTTTTAGATTTAGTTCATCTGCATTGATGTTTGTTCCAGTAAATTTTGAGCTCAATTCTCAACCAAGTATAAAATATCTCATTCAAAGTTCTAAAATTTACTAAGTACTAGTCAGATGTCAGGCCAATGCCTAGCCCCTAGGCTGCCTAGGCGAGGATTAGACGTCGCTAGACGGATTCTATAGTATCAATATGAATTACATAATAAATTATATTCTATAACTCCAATACAATAAATCAAATTTAAAATGAGTTCAAAATTACAGAACTAATAAAATTTCATAAATTTATTCTACTTTTTAACTCTTTGACTTCTTTATTCGTTCTGATTTTCCATTATGATTACTCAGTATGTGAAGATGAAATTTGATACTAGCCGCTAGAGCAAGCCAACAAATCGATTTTCTTATTGAATCAAGTTTAAGGCTTATAAAACTTAAGTCTGATACAAAAAATTACATTTCAATTTTTTTTAATTGAACTTTAAATTTAAAAGCCTAAACTAATAAAAATCATAAAAACCCTTCACTATTTCCACGGCGCCTAGATGATTCGATCGATTAGTCGGTGCCTAGGGCCGTCTAATTTTGCTTAGGCGCCTAGGCAGTCGCTTAGGTTTATTTTTAGAACATTAGTCGCGTTGGATATCTAACTTCTCTTATATAAAGGAATACTGTATCAAGGTAAAATGCCCTTTATTATTTATCTATCTATCTATCTATATCTTAATGTAGAATCGATGATAGTAAAGTGTATGGGATAAACAATATCACTTTTGCTCCAATAGGAAGATCTACCCTACATTAGGAGTTAGAATCTTGGGTAGATGGTAACAAATGGTAACAAAATGCACATGTAAAAAATATTAAATTGAATGCGTTAGTAGAACAGAATTAGAACAATATTAATATACTCCAGAAATTAGTCTACGTAAATTGAATGGATTATATTTGGAGATGTAACAGGTAAAAGGACTATATCAAGCTCTTGTTAATATAATTATATATAATTTATCTTAGAGGTTGGTTTCTAAGCAGGTATAAATTGTGTTCCATGGTTATTCGATAGGCAAACTAAGGAAGAAGGTTATCTTTCTCCAAATCAGTCCGGGGAAGCTTGAACACTTGAATTATTTTTATTGAGTGAAATAGCTTGCTTAAAATTCAATGGAATTATATACATCTTGCCTTGGTAAATTGTTTGGTATCGATGCAGCATCTTAGCTTAATGACGTTGTTAAACCTCGGCCGTAACCGGGTTAGCATCCAGAAGCGAATCACGACTCGAATTTTACAATAATTTTCTCTAAATACTTTAGTCCCAACCTTCTCATTTATCACAAATACTCTCATTTTTGTCCTCGGATATATGGTTGATAAAAGGTGGGATGAACTTTCTAAGCAACAAGGTTTAAATCTCGTCCAGATTTGAGAAACTAATGATGTTGAACCTAAGAATCTATTTGTATTTTTTAATTTATTTTAATAATCGATGAAAAATATTCATGAAGGCAGATTGAATATTTTCAAAATTAATCGGATCATACCTTGTAAGCATTGGATAACGATTTTTTTTTCCTCATTTTCTCCTCTCATTACTTTATTCTTTTTTTTAGCAACAAAAGAAAATTCTATAAATAATTTGAGATCGTTTTTTACAACCAAACAGAACAACTCAAGAAATAAAATAGTTATTCCAAAAGTTTTTTTTATAATTTATATATTCAAATTTTGCTTGATTACTTTTAAAAGTAGGCTACTTTTCTCTTGATTTTTCTACCGATAAATTTAAGATATAATTTATACACGATATCTAAAACATTCACTCTATTTAGAATTCAAGCTTTTTTTTATTTATTCTGCTAAATACTTAACCTCATTATAAATAAGAATAATTAATAAATTTAAATTTGACCATGAGTATAAATCGTAGCTCAGCTCAGCTTACCAAATTTTCGTCAATATGAGATTCAAAAGAAGAGTAAAATTACATTGAGTACATAGTTATGTTTTGCGACTTTGAATTCATGATCATAAAATAGCACAACTTGAATTTGATCATATGAGTATGAAGCAACAAATCGGCTCTCGCAAAATTTCTCTTGAAAGAGAGTATTACACGTACCGTACAAATGGAATGGCAAATTGAATAATAAATAACACAGCGCTGTTTGTGCTACACTAACATAAAATGATGATTTTTCACGCGGCAAGTGAGACGGTCTTTCCCTCCACAATGAATGTCTTGCTGCCTTCTAACTGCAGGCAAAGACAAACAATAGCTGACATTGGCAGGAACAATCAACTACGGAAATACAATAAATAAAAACTAATCAAAATAACATGCAAAATTAAAAAACAAAAACTCAATAAATTTAATGTTGAATTCAATACAAATTTAATTTAATTTCATTCCATACCCATAAAATCAATTAAATAAATAAATTTTAACTATTCCACTGTTAATGTTCATAAAAAGAAATTATTCATGAATAACATTCATAAATAAAATTTATAAATCATATTGATTAATAAAATTCTAATCATGATAGATAAATAAAATAAATAAATAAATTTGTATTATCAAATTTAATGATTGATCAAACTTAAAATTATAAATTGTCAAACAATTAACCAAACTCGAATTGAGAGCTTGATAATATTTAAATGAATCCAACTCAAATCAAATTTGAACCAAACTCAACTTCATAAAAAAGAAACCAAACATTTAAACAACATTTCAACGGCTCAGTTTATTTTAGATTAGACTTGGCTTGATTACCTTATCAAACAAGCTACGCTATAAAACTTGCCTTGATTTAACTCGTTTACAAACCTAATTATATGGGCAAATTCATTCAATTTTGGAATATAACCAAGGAAATTCAGGCCGCATTTCTAAACTCTTCTTTCTTTAGGAAAAAACTGATGTTGATAGGAATATAAAAGGGCGAAGAAAATGCAATTTGGCATCAGAGTGTTCATAAAAAATAAAAGAGAGTTTAGAAAATTATTTTCAATTCCTCCAATCCAAAGAACTACTTGTAACTATTTTTAAAACTCCAAAAGACATTATGGCTAAAGGGAAGGAGAACTACTACAATCAGTTTCCTCAATCCAAGTAACTCTATGTTTCTTTGGACCACACAACTACAGAACTAATCCTTAGAAAATTAGGTTAGATGTATCCATGATGTCGTGCATGTCAATGTATCCATGATTTCATATTGATTTAGAATCACCCGATGATACCTCATGTAGCATGTCCATGTTCACATCGTTTCCAAAAAGAATATTGTGTCTAACATATTATATTTTGTACATAGATATAATATGTATTTACTTGTATATCAATTCGATTGAATCTAAAAAGAAATTCATATAACCTACTTAGATGGAAAACAAAGCTAGTCAGATTATAATGAGCAACAAAGTACTTCAAAGAGAAATTTACCTTCCTCTTCAAGTACGACAAAGCGTCATGCTTTGAGGAAAAGTCGGGCAGGAGAGAACTAGAGTGTGCCTCAATGTGTAGTTTAAGCTTCCTCAACTTCATTGACTGTGAAGGTTCCTGAAATGATTATTCTTGTTAACAAAGTGAAGGCACAGTATTAAGTTGAAATGTAGTATTGCTAAAATTGAAACCTGATTAAGAAGCACTCTGCACAACTTCTTTAGCTTTATCTTTGGCTGCGCGACATCTTTGGCCTCTGCGTCCTCAATCTTCTTCCTCTTTGTTGGGCCATTAGAATCGTCAGAGTGCTCAATGTCACTGTCGAAAAAGGATGTCTTTTTCCCCTTCCAGTGGCAACCAGCGATCTTCTTCGGCTGATCCTTGACCCCAAGGCCTTGTTTTCCTGTTGTAGCTTTGTCCTGTAAATTATGAAACGAGGGAGAGAAATTATCACCAAACATTCATGTGAAAGCTTCACAAAGATGCACTGTTTGATGATCTGTACCCACTTTTGTATCGATAGTGCTGTGATATTTAATTATCTCAAACAAATCAATCAAGCCAACTAAATATGAAGATAAATAAACAACATTTGGACAGCAAGAAGAATGATCTACTTCTTGTTCAATTCAAAGCAAACATGATGAATAAAGAAATACGAACTGAAGATATTCTTAGATTTGAAAGGGGCAAGACAACTGTATATGGATAATTATGGTCTAAAACAAGACAAAATCTTGGATAAGGCGTGACAAAATCTTTAGAAAATCATCTAAAGATTCTTATGCATTGTTTTTGTGGTATAGTTGGTTCTGCCCACAGTCGTTGTGGGTGTCATGTTATGCCTATGATCGTCCAATACTACTTGAGGCGTGAAATTTAAACTCTTTCTGTTTTCTATTGGCTAGTATATAAACCTCTTTTAGTATCCAGATCAAAGAGACCATCTTTCGATATTATCTTGTATCAACTACATAACATTCCAAAGTATTATCAATGTAATACCATATGGCTTCATATGCCTTAGAAAAAACTTTCACATGTTTGATGTCCTAGAATATAATTCAATGCGAATAAGGAACCGTAAGGCTACTAGCCTAAGAACGAAAGAATTCAATAAAAGAGTATTATCAATGTAATACCCCATATGGCTTCATATGCCTTAGAAAAAACTTTCACATGTTTGATGTCCTAGAATATAATTCAATGCGAATAAGGAACCGTAAGTCTACTAGCCTAAGAACGAAAGAATTCAATAAAAGAAATCACTTACTTGAACAAGCATATACAAATTTTCTTGATCTTCTTCAGCGAATGTTTTGCGCTTATTTGAATCTGGAGGTACAGAATCTTTTGGTAAGGAGGATCTAGTAGAATGAAATTTTGCCCCAAGAAAACCTCCAGAAATGAATCCAAGTTTGTTACCCCACCACTGTGCATTTTCATCTTTGCAGCTTACTACCACATGCAAAGTACAAAAGAAGCATCAATTCCCCATAGAACAAGAGAAAATGAAACGTGTATAAGGAATTTGTAAATAACAAACACAGCACAAAATCTCAGATATGTGAGAATGCCAGTGAATAGATAGAAAGCAAAAGACAAAAGGCAAAAAATCGAAATTTTAAATCACTTTTCTTATTTGTATAAAGTGGCAAATAGATCAACTATTAGGACTGCAACAGTTATAAAATTTAAAATATAAAATAAATTACGATAAAATTATATTTGATACAATACAATTAATAAAAAAAATAGATAATGAAATAAACTAATTTATGAAAAGTAATGATGTCAGCACATGCATTTAATTCAAACCCTAGATTTGATAGTGTATGCTGTATTGTTTAACGAATAAAATTTAAATTATAACTACAAATTGTGATAAAAAGATACCCCAGTTAGATTAGATAATAAAAATTCTATACTTTAAAATTATAAATACCATCCAGATAAATCATCACACTTTAAAAGATGTATAGTTTCTATTGTCGACCTTTTTGACATAAATTCAAAGTGATTTTTAGTCATCATGATCACTCATTCTTAAAGTTTCATCGTATGACTCATAAGCTTAATATTCCAATAATTCTCACAATTTTATGTCTCTTTTATTTTTATACAAGAGACTAAAATATTGAAGGGGAGCTTTGGCGCAATGGTAAAGTTGTCGCCTTATGATCTAAAAAGTCACAGGTTCGAGTCCTGAAAATAACCTCTTACAAAGTAGGGTAAGGCTGCGTACAATAGACCGTTCCCTAGGACCCCGGATGACGGGAGCTTCATGCACCAGGTTGTCTTTTTTTTAGACTAAAATACTTATCCATTTTCTTTGTTTTCAATATCAGATTAAATGACTTCATAAATCGTTCAATACACTATTTTCCTAGGCACTTCTATACTTCAATTGAAATTTCATCCAATTCAACCCCTCTTCCATTTTGCATCTCATTAAACACTTGCTCCACTTCTGAAATTCATAAACCAAGTTGATCAACAAATTATTTATTAAAAAGTTGATGAAAATACTTCATTTATAGCTTTTTTATTTCTCATCCTTCACTAATTCTCTATTAGATTCATCTTTAAGTATTTTTACCCTTATTTTTCTCTCATTTTAATTTTTATATAGATATTTGGTTCCCTTCTTTTATATAGATGTTCACTTTCCCAAGAGCATCTAGAATTACCAATTACAAAAAAGATTTTCTAATAAGTATGCTTTCTCAAAACTTGCTGCACACTTTGACCAACTCAATAATAAGTAAACAAAATCATAATAAAAAATAAAAGAAAGAAATGCAACACAGTCAGCACACCTTCCTGATTAGAATCAGCTAACGTGTACAAAGTTCCATTTTCTACATCAGGATCAGTCTGGCTACTGTCCTCCGCTTTACTGACCTGAAAAATGACATGAAAATATATCAGCAATTGTAATAGGCCATGCTTACAGCAAATCAGTATATTTATGAATCCATCAGAAATCAATTCTTGCATATTAGCCTCCAAGATTAGATGTTCATCATCAAGCCAAAGTAATGTAAGTCCCAACTATTTGGCATCTCACTAGTGATATTCAAATAAACTAAATTTATATGATCTCAAGAATTTTTTTTGGTCTCCTTTTTCCCCCTTACACATTTATCTCTAGTTAATTCAACTAATCAAAATATGTGATACTTGAACATGTTAAGATCGTCTCAACTTACAACTTATCTTATTTTAGCATTTATTACAGCTACACCTAATTGCACTTGAAATTTTTTTTAAAAAATTTATGTTTCAAATCAGCACACACCAATTTTTTGTTATATGTTAGTAAAATACACGAAACACATGAATTGATAAAGAAATTATATGCCAATCACTTACAAGTATTCCTTGAAGATCCTTGGCCGAGTATGCATTCACACTCTTGCCCCTCTCTCTTTTCTTGTACCTATTTAAAACTATAGAAAATTAACACTAGTGAATAGAGAAATAAACCTTTAGTAGTCCGACTATTAGAATATGAGCAATCAACCTTCCTTGAGGCCGAGTGACCTTCATGGCTGGATCCTCACTTGATTTATCATTTGTATATTCAATTTCTTCATCATCTCTCAGTCTTGCTTCTACATGCCATACAGGATATAAATTAAAATGGTTGAAGCATTGTAAAAGCTAACAATCAAATTAGCTAAATATCTCCACACTATACCTTTCTCATCAGGTGCAGCTACTTGCTGCATAAACAAAAGAAATAAGGCAAAGAATTAGTTAAAATTTAAAAAATAAGGTAACAAAAAGGCTCCAAATCTACATCATCTGAGCAACATAATTACCACTTTTAGTCTTTTAAGAATATTGTCAAATTGGGAAGTATCAAACGCCCAGTTATTAGAAGCATTATCCAAACCAATTCCTACACATGAATTATTAATTAAATAACCTCTAAACTGCAAGAGAATATTTTTACAAATTTATTCAAACAATCACTATTCTAATTAGAAAATCGTTGATAACCTGTTGTGTCCTGCTTGTTTTTCACTCTAATATGACCCTTAATGCCTTGCTTTTCTTTGCCAAGGCCTTCACCTTCTTCCCAGCCCTACAAGAAGTTAGAAGAAAGCATAAATAAACAACACAGGAAGATGCCTTTGGAAGAAGTAACACCTAAGTATGGTGAGGAACATACAAAATTATGTGGTTCTTCTATTCAAAGACATGTTTTTTGTAATTCTGAGGAACATACTTTATCTTATTTCTTTAGACATGTTTCTTATAATTCCCTTCTAGACTAATATTATTCCTATTTCATTATTATACCTCTGGGTGTGATGCTTCTGTCCTATGAACTTAGAATGTGGATATATTACAAGCATAGTCTAGGATCTCGATGGCACGATCCTTTAACCAGCACGATAGTCAATTGAATTATTGCATTCTGGGAGTGAGTATTCCTAGTCACGGGAAGACTGCTTGCTTGAAACAAAACAGAAACAATAGTGCATTATAACAAATTTGTTGGCAGCAACACATGGTTAGTTGATCCTCAAGTGAATATCATTCATTGAAACTGCCTTCTTCACACCTACTTATTTATCTTCCATCTCATCTTGAAGAAATTCTTAGTGCATAGCTCAAAATAGAAGTAATTCAAGAAGAAAAGATAAGAACCACATTAAAAAAATTCAGCGAAGAGCTACTTTAGGACTATCTCCCAAGATCATGTATCAAATCAAACCCAAATAACCCTAATGGCACTGCTGCAATTCAAATTCTCAAATCCTGTATTTCAGTTAATTATACTATCAAAATGGATAGTTTATGAAATAGCCTGATGTTCCTCACAGAGAGCGGCATAATACATGATATTGATCATTTTATTCGTGAAAAAAAATACAACATTGAACATTCATGACCAACCTTTTTTTCAGAAGGAATGCCGATCCATGATATGACCAACTATTTCAATTCATTACACAGACAAAAACGGCATGTCGTTTCGACATAAGCAGGCAATCCAGGAATACCAACAAGATGGTGGGTCGAAAATCGAATCATATTAAGAAGCTTGACAGAAAGAGAAGTAATACGAACGAACCATTTGTTTCATGAGACGAAAGGCGGCGGAGTCCCGAGCGACGCCGGAGTAGCAGGCCGGAGTTTCTGGCGCTGCCATGTCGTCAACAATCTCCGTTCTACGCCGCTTCGTCCACGCCGCACGCAGCCCCGCCGCAGTCGAACTTCCGGGCTCAAACACCCTGCACAGCATCTAAAACCTAACGATTAGACAAATTTTATTTTGCTTCCACCCCCACTTTTATCATTATTTCATCACACCCCTCTGTATTTTAAAATATTACATGTCACCCGTTACACTTTGCAAAAAGAGGATCAAAATATTCCTCACCTTCGATCTCTTCTCTCTTGTTTTTTTTTACTACCAAATAACAGACGAATCTGGGGTGACCGACTATGTGTATGACTTTGAAATGATTAACGAGATTGGATAACATCAAACTTCGGACGATCGATTTGGTTCATAGCTAGAGATCTAATCATGGATATTTAGGATGACGACTAATCGCTACTACACCATAGCCGCGGCTATATGTGTGGCTTTGAACTAAAGATATTTGTGACTAATTAAGCAGTAAATAAATTAAATATATATGAATAAATTTGATATTAAATTTAATAATATATATAATTAAATAAATAAATTTGAATATATTTATATTCAACTTGTTAATATCATGAATAGAGATTGTGAATTGTCTCTTAATAATATTGATGAACAAATGAAAATTATTCACGAATAAAATTTGTAAATCATCTCATCAATAAAAATTTTATCAATATAATAAATAATAAAATAAAATAAAATAAATAAACTTGAATTATCAAGTTCAACCATCAATTAAGTAATCTTTAAAATATTAAAATTTAAAGCGATAGCTCGATAATATTAAATCAATCAAGTTTATATTCAAATTTGGACTAAGCTTAAATTTATAAAAAAAAAATCAAATCAAACTTGAACAACCATTTTGACAACTTGATTAACTTTAGACTCAATTTAATTTGTCTTGATTATTTTATTAAATAAATTTAAATGCCGTAAAATTTGATTCCGACGTATTTACAACTCTAATAACTCGTGCCCACTAGTTAAATAGTCAATAGTAGTTGAGCTCTTAAGAAATCACGTGATTCACGTAGTCAATTTTTATACGTCTATATAAAGAGAGAGGAGTACATGTGCATAATAAACTTTTGCAGTATTTTTTTTTTTGATTTTTTTTTAACATTGTCATAATTTTTATGTGAATATTCGAGAGATCATGCTACTATTTCTTAATGTACTTAACACGATAGTTCATATCATGTGAAGGCTTTAGTGGGAAATCGATAAGATTGAAAAAATTTCATTAATTATTATTTTAGCGGGATTAAAAAATTTTCATTAATTATTTTTTTAGCGGGATTGAAAAATTTTATTAATTATTTTTTTAGCGAGAAAGTGACTCCCACAATGTAGTTGAATTGATATTTAATTATTTTATCGGACGAAAGATCCATTTTCGTATGGTTCATTTTTTTTTTAAATTAAATACGCCTAATTAACAAACTCATGGTGGAGCGTATGGCAGCCGTAAAACCATGGCCTCCTAGTCGCAATTTTGCCACTGCCTGGAAGCTAAGGTAGCCCCAACCAGCCGCAAAATCACAGCTAGGTTCAAATGACCATAACCGGCCATGAAATCACGACCAGGAGGCAGGGATGAACCGCAAAATCTCAGTCGGGCCACAACATAGTAAAATTCATCATCCAGATTCAATCCTGCGCAAACTAAACAAGGGTTGGTTGATGAAATTAAATAGACTTCATTGCTGCACATGGACATTGGTTGTTGATGAGGAATTAACCGAACAAAATAATAGAAATTGGTTGTGAAGCATGTACGTTCATGAGCAACAAATCAAGTGAGCTACCTTTGTTGAAAGAGATTTAGACCAAAGATACAATCTCCTAAAAAATTTAAGTAATCTAGATTTCATCTAATTTTGCTCCGATCAAGGATTAACTACACTTCAACCACAGTTTATCATCAAGAGAATGCATTCTAAGTTTCCATTTCTCAACCGAATCAAGTAAGATGCTCAAAAACATACGAAAAAAGATTAAGTTTGTCTTTGTGTTCTGAGTACCAACTAAGTTCATAGTATGATGTAGGTTGGCCAAGTTGATAATAGAATCATCAGAACTAGATATCCTTGCAGCAATATTCTGGTCTCAGTTATGTCATTCTTTTCTCAGGCATTATCTGAATTGTACTCGATCCGATTCGTTAGACCTGTTAAATGAGAGAGCATATCCTCGAGGGACGAGACATGTGGTGAGAATGTATTTTTCAAATCTGTGGCGTCAGATTGAGCAAGTGCATTGCTCATAACCTGAAGTCCATTCTGGAGTAGCCCAATTCCTTCAGAAATTCTATCCACAAGCTTCCTTTTCTTGTTTTTGTCATGGTTCACAATTTGTTTGGAGAAAGGAACCTGTGAATTAGTGAGGATTAGTTTGGATACTACTTTTCTCAACTTCGTGCCTTCTTGCACAAGAACTAATCGCTCTTTGGCTGGAAGAACGTCGTGCAAAGCTGCAGATTTTTCAAGAACACATTTCAACTCGGACATAAACCTTTCTTCACTTGCTTCAGTGCCTGTGCCGGTATCAAATGAGAGAGTCGCATCATGAGGAACAAATCTCCAAAGCTGCGCACAGGAAGTGCGAGCAGCAAAATAACTGAAAGCTACTAGAGCAAGATGAACAATTGCCCAATGGCGTTCCCTTAATAACATATGATACAGATCCCATATCGAACTACAAAGTATCTGACTTTCATCTTCTGCTATTTCCATGTAGCTAAGACTAGCTATGAAAGAAGAAATGGATCCCATGCAGTGATGCAATGTATCATCAACATCTGTAGGGCATCCCACGAGGTTGCACAACTCTACAATTAGTTTTTCAAGTTCCAGAGAACCATATTGATTCCTCATGCTTGAGATGATAAACAAAGTTGCACTAAGAAGTTTAGCCAAAGGGTCCTTGTTCACATTAGTTGTGCTTCTATACTCGTGAATAACTAAAACTGCAAAGTTTACAATCTTTGGCATATTTTTGTCACCAGCAATATCAGAATCCTTAACCTGACTGGAGAATGCCAAAATGAGTTACATATACTCCAATTACAAAAAAATTAATGCAAATATTTTTTTTTATGCGTGAGTTGCTTACCTACACTGTAAGGCAGAGGATAGTGCATGCACAGGTAGTCCAAGGTTACTGGAATCATATACATTTGACTCTTTCGGTAGCAGTTCCTGTTCATTGGTTTTGCTCTCTATGAAATGATAAAAAGAAGTAACTAAATTTTGGATGGCAATCAATTTGCTATCATCAGCTAATAAATCCAAAGGGAAACCCTCCATGAGCAATGCTACAGATGCAATCTTTGCCAAATTAGAGTTATCCTCGCTGATAAAAAGATTATTGTAAAATCTGTCAACGGAAGCAGGAGACACATAAGAAAGCAGGATGCATACAAGCCGTGATATCTTTCTCAGAACACTCAGAGGTCCAAGATTGGGATTCGATGATGCTACGAGCTTTAGTATTGAACCAACCCTATCAAGAATGAAATTAGACATACTTGTTTCAGCATGACTCAAAAGGAAGCACCACATTTCCGTGATGATTTCTAGACAGAGAAAGTGAGGGTGAAAAATATTCTCAAATAGGAAGGCTTCAACCTTCATCCAAGCTGGAGAATAAGAAGCTGAAATAATCATAAAAGTCTTCAAGGATAGCAAGATGAAAGAGAACATTGGCTGCCAAGTTACTCCAGAGCCTTGTGCCAAACCACAAAGGAGGGGGATCTCAAGACCAAGAGCTAGGGAGTACACTTCTTCATGCATCAACATATCTAGAAGTAGTTCTAGCTTTCCAGAGATTGCAACTACTATTTCCTCTTTTAGAACTGCAGAAGTCTTAAAAAGATTCAGAAAAAGCATAAGTCGTCCTATTTTTACAGCTTCAGCAGTGAAAATATTATCACAGTTTACAAGAAATATGCTCCCTAGCAAATCTGATCTTGCAGAACTGTAAACATCTTCCACAGAAGTCGATGTAGGATCATTTTCAGCACAGAAAAGTGCATCCAAAAGTAGGAGTCTTGACTCCAGTTTTATATTGCTTGTATTTAGAAGTGTATGCAAGAGAAGTAATGACGTTGGTTCCAGAAACTCTGATAAAGCTTCACTTGCAGCCCTGAATTTGGTGTCTTTGCTAAATGAAATGCCTAGAGATAAAATGAGCAAAGAACAACGGATTAAATCCCTGTGTACTGCAAGGGCCTCATGTGGATAGTCAGATGAGATCCGTACAGCATTTATCAGGTAAAATTTTATTGGGAGAAAGGTTCTTTTAGCATCAGCACTTGCAATCTTTTCATTTAACGTCAAGGACCATGCTTCAGCAGCACATCTCAAAGATTCAATGGCCATAGAAACAAGGTTCAAAATAATATCAGCTACATCTATCTTTTCAGATAAATACCCTTTGGCAAGCTGCAGCAAAGAAACAACACCTTTCCATGACACATTGAGTAGAGTAACCAGACTTCCTCCACCAGAAGCAGCAAACAATCCCAGATCATACAAGTACTTTATAGTGCTTACTACCATGTCAATTGCATGGCTAGCAATATCTAATTCTTCCTCAGCACTTCCATTGTTTTTGCAATTATTTTCCCACAAGTTTCCTGATTTAATGGCTTGAAAATAAGTCCTACAAAGCTTTACTGCAGCATCTGATATGACTTGGGACAGCTTAAGTACCTCTGAAGCAATTGAGGGAATTTTCTGTTCGAAAGAATGTTCTGTCAATAAGCGGAACGAGTAGAGGTAATAATTGACATGGGTGGGGCAACCCATCTATATTAAACGTAGCAATTATATGTTTAGAAAATTTATAAGGAAAAGCATAGAATAGTCATACAAAATGGTAAAACTATGATGTATTAGAGGACATGGAATATGAATCTATGTGCTTCTGAAAACATAATGGCATGTTATGAAGAGTCAGCAAGATCCTTCATCCTGAAAGTTATCATAAACAGTAGCCAGAGACTACACCATGAGAATATAATCCACCATGGTAATGACAACACTCTTCAAATATAACTACTACTTTGTAAAACTTTAAAGGGGAGGAAACCAACCGATACAATCATAAAATCCTTCTCCATTTTAACCACCCAGCTTGTACCCTATGGATCTAATGAAAGGACGATTACTAGGGATTTCTCTAGTGAAATTTCAAGGATTTTCCTTCTTATTATTGACACTAAAACAAGTTATGGGAATAGCAATGTCAATATCATGCTATCTAGACATTTCTGCAGCTGCATAATTATAATGATTTCACACAACCATCTAAGTTACCCAATCTTACTCAGTTTTCTAATATCAACTGTTTATAGTTATATAATCCATTAGAAAATTGTTTTAGTAGGTAACCTTGCAAAAAAAAAAAAAAAAGTGGCATGCATGTAATTGATCTTTCAGTATGACACTTGACATAATCAACCAAATGCCAGCTAGGCAAGCTATCATCCAAACAAACTATACGTAGACACTAGACAAGGGGTTATGGATGTCTACAAATTACATACTATAATCTTTTCAATATACTTAAGCAGAGAAATGCCATATCACAAAAGCCAAATAAATAGTAAATATGTAAAATAGAGAAAACCAATCAGCATAAAAAACTAGGAGAGAGAAACGAGGAGGAGAGGAGAGACCGCATATGACCAGTACACATTTAAACTGACAATAAATCCTTGATTTTCCTACAAATTAGTATGCCTGAAAGTTTCATGTCATTCATATGCATCTCAAATGGTTCATAATTACTTCTTAACAACTTCCCTTTAAAATTTATTGGTACAGCAAGTTAACAATTGTAGCAATTCAGTTAAAATGACAGGCACTGACCATTGCAAATTTAACATGACAGCTGCAAATTCAGCAAGATAGTCACCTTAATCTCCATTATTGAAGTTTTTGTCAAATTTAATAAGTCCAAAAGATATTCTTGAATAATGATGATCAGCATCCTCTCCCCTAATATAGTGGATCTTGTCCAAGCAAACATAAAAGTAGAAGAGAGATTTAAGGAATCTAAAATTATCTGCAAAGGATCAAATATGGAAGTAAGTTCAGAATTTGGTATTTTCAACAAGTACATGGATAAACATTGAGTGAATTATTTCTAAATAGTCATATTTGACATAAACAAAACTGGAGATCCATTAGAGTGTTCGATTCAAATGGCATAAAGTTTTTTAAACTATGAATTTCCTGGCATAAACAAAAATACTCATGTTACTTGCGTATCTATTTTGCAAATGTCTTTTCATAGAACTAGGTTATGTTCAAGGCCAACCTTGTTATCACATACAACTTCATCTTCTCTACAGAAGCACTACTTAGCTCAATTATCAATACTGATGGTCAGAGCCATAGCCCTCTATTATACCTCTGCCGGATTTGGCCACTATAATTTGCTTAGTGTTTTCCCAGATGTCAGATTGACTCTCAGATTCACAAAATACATCATGGGTGAGAAGAGACCTGATCAACATCTACAGACCCTGTTATCTGAAGATGCCCTCAATAACAATATGAGAGACCATTTCCAGAGGCATTCTTGTGGTTATGAAGTATTTTCAGAGCTTGTTTTACTGAATGAACTGATACGTTCCTACTTACAACAAATTGGAGGAAAGCAAAACTAAATTTAACAAACCATACTCTAGGAGATTTTTTTAGCCCATATCAAGACTTTTCGCTCAAATTGTAAATATTTAGGAACCTAAGCGTAAACAAATGATGGTTTATTTGTAAGCATTTCAATTACATGGATGTAAATGTAAAAAATGCTATAAGATAATATAAATAGGTAAATTGGAGAACCTAAGGTGACAATTCTGATAATTTTCCCCATCTAACAGGCTATTAGAGTTAACCTAAGGAAATAATTCTAATAAATGCTTATTAATTAATTAAAGACAAGCATTGCTATTTTTTGTATATATCTGAGAAATTGTGCCTTTCAATAAAACACTGAAAGCCTGACATGTAAAGTTCCATACCTGAGAAAACATGCCCGAGAGATTTTCATCTGCAGGTGCACCATTTGAATGAAGTATTGAATTGAGATGCCTTTCACACCATTTATTTGCCTAATAAGTGATTCGAAATAAGTTACTGTTGTCACCAACTGATTACTAGTAGCATATTAGCCTTAAATATATAGAAATTACCTTTGTGCCAAGAACAATAAATTGGCTGGCACAACCAGATATATCTGCTTCCAGGTACTTTGAAACTATGCTCAAAATTGTTTTGTTTAACACACACTGAGACTGACTCAAACATGTAGAGTCATCCCACAATTCCTACACATTTGTTAAGTTGACCACATAAGAATGAATCAAAATTCATGAATGAGCTTCCTTATCAGTGATGTGGGTGAAAAATAATACGCACAAAAAGGGCAATCTGGTGCAAGCTCTTGCCAATGCGGAGTCTTAGAGAAGGGTCGAACTGTCTATTATACGCAATTTTACCCTGCATTATAAGAGGCTATTTTCGCAATTCGAACCCCTGACCACAAAATCACGCGACAACTTTACTGTTGCACCATGACTTCCATTTTGGGATTCAAACCCAAAATTTCCCACTTACTAAACGGGTGGTCTAACCAGTTAAGCTATGAAAAACTAATTATGCTAAGATTCCCTTATCATTTTCATCCTAGTATATGTTTTTTAAGGAAAAGTCAAGTCAAAGGTTTGCTAATATATTGATTAACAACAACCAAGCGTTTATTCTACTAGGTGAAATCGATTATAGGGATCATCCTACATCATTGGACTCAATTCCCTACTATATCATCATCTATATTTAAATGAATTTTATCTTCTTTTATTGTTGCTAACTAAGGTTTTTTTATTTCCCTCTTCCTCTAGTAATGTGTGTATTTGTCATGGTTTTCATACAATCTTAAACATGTTTCTCATAATTTAACTCAATACGTGTAGCCCTAACTTTCTCACTAATGTGCTTGTTTTGTATTTGTCCATCCTTATATGTCCGCACATTCATTTTATAATCCTCATCTCGGCGACCCTAATCTTTTACTCATCTGCTTACTTTATAGTTTAGCATTCAGTTTCATATAACATAATAGATCTAATTATCATTTTGTTGGACTTCCCTTTAAGCTTTAGAGATACCTTACAATCATAAAGAACACTAACGTCATCCCCCATGTCAACCAATAGCCATGCTTAAATTCATTCTGATACTCCTAGCCATAGCAGTTCATTATGTTTATGAGATATGACAAATGGATGTGAAAACAACTTTCCTTAATGGAAATCTATCCGAAAATGTGTATATGACCATACATGTCAATAGCGCGCGATAGCGGCGCTATCGCGGCGGAGCGGCCTGGGAGCGCAACGCCACGCCTGGGAGCGGAGCGGTTCGCCGTCGCGGGTGTCGCGATCGCAGCTCATCGCGTCCGCTATCGCGGCTGTTGCGGCCGCAATTGCTACATCAAGGAGGTTTTGCCAAAAAGACCATAAAACCCTTTATTTATTACCGTTTTAAATGTAATGGAGGGGTTAAATAGTCATTTTGGCTAACCCTATTTTTTTGCTGCGTGGATGGGTTACGGGCTTACCATTTTCGCGATTCTTCGGCTGCGGCAGCGTGCGAGAGCGGTGACGACAACTTGCGAGTCCGACGGCGTTTTCCGGCGGCGACAGCGGTGCTTTCCGACGGCGACAGCTGCGGTTAGTCCCTCTCCTTCCTCCATCTCATTGTTTTTTTCCTTCCTCCATCTCTCGATGACTTTTTTCCCTTCTTCAACTTCCGGCGACAGCGACATTTTTGTTTCACTTTCCGGCGGCGGTTTTCCGACAGCGGCGGCGGCAACAGCGGCGTCAGTTTCCGGCGACGTGAATTTCCAGCGGCCTTCCTCCATCTCATTGTTTGTTTTCCTTCCCATCCATCTCTCGAAATTTTTTTTTCATTAGTTTTCCTCTCGAATTTTTTTTTCCAGCTTCAATTTTTTCCAGCGTCCTTCCTCCATGGCATTAGTCTTGTTTTTTTCCCATTTGTTTTCCATCTCATTGCCATTTGTTTTTCCTATGTTTTTTTCTATTTTTTTCTGTTTTCCAGTTCAATTCAACAAATGGCAACATCATCCACTCAAGTTTCTAGTGTTGCTCCCTCTTCTTGTGGTTTGGTGAAGCCCACTGGTGACAACATTGATATAGCATGGCAATAGAATAGCTTAAAAAATATCAATAATAGGAAGAGTGTAACATGTGATTTTTGTGGCAAAATAACTAATGGTATAACTAGAGCAAAGAGACATCAAATGGGTGTGATAGGAGATGCAAAAGCTTGTACAAAAGTCCCACATGAAGTTAAGCAACTTCTCAAGGAAGCTTTTGAGAAGAAAAATGCGGAAAAGGAATTAAATTTTGGTGCAGTTGGAGAAGATGATGATGACCAAGAAGAGTTTGAAGAAATCCTACAAATGAGAAGAGGGAAAAGAGCTTCATCAACATCAAGTGGGAGTAACTCTATTCCTTCAACTATTCTTAAGCAGCCCAAGAAAGCAAAAAACATAAAAGACCCTTTGGATTTGACGTTCTTGAAAAATCCTGAAGCTACCATTAAATTGGGGAAGTCTCACCGGCAAACAAGCATTAATGATGCTTATGATAAGGAAGCAAGAGCTAGAACCATTCAATACATAGCCCGATTCTTTTATATGAATGTGATTGCTTTCAATGTTGCTAAATCTAAAAGCTTTAAGTTGATGCTTGAAGCTGTTGGAAATTATGGTCCGCACCTTAAATCTCCAAGTTATCATGAGTTGAGAGTTCCACTCCTTAAAAAAGAGTTGGAGTTAACAAAGGATATGTTGAAGGGTCACGAGGAGGAAAGGGTGAGATATGGATGCTCAATAATGTCAGATGGTTGGACAGATAGGAAGAATAGGACATTGATTAATTTCATGGTAAATTGTCCAACTGGGACAATGTTTGTGAAGAATGTTGATGCTTCTGCATATATAAAGACAGAGGACAAAGTATATGAGCTATTGGATAGTTTTGTAGAGGAGATTAGAGAAAAAAATGTTATTCAAGTGGTGACTGACAATGGGAGTAATTATGTCTTGGCAGGTAAAAAACTATGAATTGCTTAAATTTCTTATTACTTCCTTTAATATTTTGCTACTTATCTAATTTTATTTAATTTGACTCTTTTTAGGCAAACTACTTCAAGCTAAGAGAACTAATCTCTTTTGGACTCCATGTGCTGCACATTGTCTAGATTTAATGTTGGAGGATATTGGAAGGCTTCCTCGAGTTAAGAAGGCAATACAAAGAGGCATTAGTCTTGTGGGCTTTATCTACAACCACACTTTGGCATTGAATACAATGAGAAAATTTACCAACAAAATAGAGTTGGTTAGGCATGGAGTGACAAGATTTGCTACAACCTTCCTTTCATTGCAAAGGTTGTACAAACAAAAGAATAACCTTAGAAGGATGTTCACTTCAGATGAGTGGTTGAGCTCCAAGACAGCTAAAGAGGCTAAGAGGAAGAAGGTGTTAGTATTATGAGAGAAGTGTCCTAAGGCAATCGCCTTATGATTGTAATCATTTACTTTAATAAATGAATATTCACTATTTGAGTATACATGTTCATGTATTTGATTGAGATCTTAAACTCATTTACTGAATGTCGCAATACAATTCACAGCATGAGAGAATTTGTGATGAATTCACAACTAGTGATTATCTCTACATGTACAATTGTGAAGTATTGAAATTGTCCCTAGTCGATGAATTGATAAATATGGACACTGTCAATTCTGTTGAGACTAGCATTGGTTATTCTCTAATCAGCTGATTCTCATTGGCTGGTGACATTGGGATGTCCGGAGATAAATATGAATGCTAGTTAAGGGAACTAGTTCATTGGAGTGACTAGCTATAAGACTTCATATGGTAATCTACATATAGATATGTCAATGAAGTTCTTACTGCAGCTTAAGTGCGATGTTCCTTTGACTTGCGGTATTCAAGTCATCTTGGTCATGAAGACTTATACTTTGACATCTTAAGCAAGCATCTCCAAGGAGGTGTGAACCCAGGATGGTTGGGTATAAGCCGAAGTGCCCGAAGATGTTTGAACAGCCTACAAAGGATTCACCACTCCTTGCGAGGAGATGTATACCCAAGGTCTATCGTCGGATTGTTACTCGAAGCCTCTGGCCAGAGCATAACATGTTCCGAGTATGAATCTCTAGGAAACATGAGAGTAATTAGAATCCGTTGGACGAGAAAGACATTACTTGGGCTAGGTGTGACGTAGTCAGCCTAGTGGGGACTGACACACATAGACCGTGTCCTGAACCAAGTGGGTATAAGATGGTGAAGGGAATGGGGCACAACTCATTATAGCTGCTGAAGGGTTTCAGAATTATTTCTGAGGTCAACCGTTGATCTTTCGATTAATTGGGGATTATGATGTACTACTAGGTGTCACTCATGATCGTTCTATAATTGGTTAATTATAGACGGCCAACATAAATCGAAAGCCTATTTAGTCACACGCACTACGAGTAATCCGAGGGATTTAAAACGAGTTGAAAATTGGATTTTCCGATCAAGAGAAATAAGTCGAATCTGAATTTATCAGAGACGCATCGGAAGCTTAAAATGGCTAAGTCTTTTGAAGGCTTATTGGACGAATTAAATGAGTTTAATTCGCGAGGAGACGGCTTAGTTTGGCCGGCCAAAGAGGGTCCCCACCCTCTTTGGTTTGGCCGACCACAACATGGAGGGAAACCAAATTATTTGGTTTAAATTATAAAATAAATCAAGCGCGATTTGTTTTATAAAATTATGGATAAATAAATTTATATAAAGAAATTTATATAAAGATTTATTTTCATAGAAATTAAAATAAACCTTGGATTGGTTTATTTTATTTTATAAAATCAATTATGCATTGATTTTTCCATGATAAGAAAGATTTATATAATAAATTTCTTGTAAAAATTTATTCCATAATAAAAGGGGAGATGTGTTTGTTTTTATTATAAATTTAGTTATAATAAAAACTTGGCATAACGGAATAATTCATAGAAAAATTTATAAGATAAATTTCTTATGAAAAATTTATTCCGTTAAAAGGGAGACTTGGCAATGGAGAAGCTACTATATAAAGGAACCAAGGCAAGGCTTGAATTCCAATTAAGAGATTAAGAAGCAAGCCCTCTCTCTCTCTCCTTCTCTCCCTCTTCCTCCTCTAGGGCCGGCGCCCTCTACCTCCTCTAGGGCCGGCGCCCTCTCCCTCCTCTAGGGCCGGCACCCCTTCTAGTTGCCGTGAGCCACATCCACCAAGAAGGTGCCGAAGAAGAAGAAGAAGCAGGTCGCAACTCCTTCCTTTCCCCGGAATCTTGATTCCGTTACTTGGTGGTTAGTTTCCATCTCTCTCTCTTGATATTCTTGTCGTGCCTT
The DNA here is from genome assembly GCA_024364735.1 of Boesenbergia rotunda. NCBI lineage: Eukaryota > Viridiplantae > Streptophyta > Magnoliopsida > Zingiberales > Zingiberaceae > Boesenbergia > Boesenbergia rotunda. The sequence continues at coordinate 91,986 of JAGFNQ010001727.1, forward strand.
TGGAGAATCTAGTAGTTCTTGTCGGCACGAAACTCGTGGCTTTGTGAAGTCATCCCGAAGAGAACTCGGCGTGGACGCGAATAGAGGCGGAGCTTCCAAGGGACGCTACGGTTGGATCTCATCCCTTTCTTCGAGTTACGCGAGGTATTAAGTAAATTAGTTTACTTTCTGCAAAATTTTAAATGTATGATCATGTCTCCACAACTTAAGGTTGCATGCTAGATACGTGGTTAAAATAATTTAAGAAATTATTTATGCTAAACCTTCCACTGCACGTAATTAAATTTTAAACTTACGAACCCGTATCCATGTCAACATGCACCCGGTCCCAACAGAAGGCTGGTGATATTGTGCTCAGCATAACATTTTGGAATGATGTTGTGTACTCTATTAAACTTATGGGGCCTCTTGTGCATGTCCTTAGGCTTGTTGATAATGAGAAAAAGCCTGCAATGGGATACATTTATGAAGCAATGGATAGAGCTAAGGAAGCTATTCAAAATTCCTTCAAGCATAATGAAGCCAAGTACAAGGATGCTTTTGCTATTATTGATAGGAGATGGGATTCACAACTTCATCATCCATTACATGCAGCTGGCTATTTCCCGAATCCTGAGTTTTACTATCCCAATTCAACAAAGATTGAGAGTGATCATGAAGTAATGGATGAACTTTATAAGACTATTGATAGGTTGATTCCAGATGAAGACTTGGCCGAGAAGATTACAAATGAGATTGACATATTTAAGAGGGCTGGAGGTATATTTGGAAATAGGATAGCAATCAAACAAAGGAATACTGTGGCTCCTGGTAAGAATTAAGAAATATGTACTTAATTCTTGATAAATTTAGTTTCATTTCATAATGTTTCTTAGTAAAGGTGATTTTTTTATTATTGAATCATAGCTGAATGGTGGAGGAAGTATGGAGCAGACACTCCTAACTTGCAACAATTTGCAATCAAAGTGTTGAGCTTAACTTGTAGCTCAACGGGATGCGAACATAATTGGAGCACTTTTGAGCACGTAAGCACATGAAAATAATTTTTCCTTACATAGTTTTATACTTTTATTCTTTTATTTAATAATTTTAAAACTAACATTTAATAATTTATGATATGAATACCATAGATTCATTCTAAGAAAAGGAGCAAGCTTGAGCATCAAAAGTTACAAGACTTGGTATTTGTCAAGTATAACCGAACCCTTAAAGAGCGCTTTGATAGCCAAGATGAGATTGATCCTATTCTCCTAAACGGTATTGATGATAGCAATGAATGGTTGCTAGGAGAAATGGGTGCTAACACAGAAGATGCTGAAGAAGAATTTGTTTTTGGTGATGATGGATTGACTTGGGGAGATGTTTCTGCTGCAGTTGGGGCTGAGGAGCCTCCAAGACACACTAGACTTGCTACAAGATTGAAGAAGAAAGTATCAAAGCATTCTAGTTCAAGAAAAGGGAAGGAGCCTATTCAAGAGGAAGAAGAATTTGATGATGAAGAAGACTCAGAGGAGGGACAAGAAGAGATATATAAATCTAGTAGTGAAGAAAGTGATGGAGAGGACAATTTGGCAATGGTTGAAGAGGATGATGATGATGAATGATTCTACTACGATTTGATGGTGTTGTTTTTTTGGTTGTATTGCCCTTAGAACTTGATGCTTATGACTTTATGTAATATTGATGTTTAGAACTTGATGTTCTGAATTTCTGAAGTAGCCACAAGTTTTTGCCCTATACCATGTTTGCATATTCCTCTAATTATTCTACATTTCTACCTTATTAGAATGGCTTGAATTTAGAGTCTATGTTGTGTTTTTAATCTGTAAGTATGTCAAATGTTGTTTAGCTGAGGAAGATTAAAGTAGTTTTTGACTTTTTGTAACTTCTACTTTTGTTAACCTGTAGTTTTGACTTTTGAGTAATTTAACTTGGATGTCTTTTGGTTAATTATTGTTATCATATAATGTTGGCATTCTAAATTGCAATTGACATTTCTATTGATGTTTTTTATCAAATAGCGGCCGGAACGCTATCCGCTATCCCGCTATAGCGTTTTTGGAGTCGGCCGCTACGCGCCGCTGTCCGCGTTTGACAACTATGTATATGACACAATCCGAGAGTTTCACATATGTTGACAAAACCAAAGTATATAAATCCATTTATGGACTGAAGCAAGCATCAGGGAGTTGGAACATCCATTTTGATGAGGCAATAAAAAAGTTTGATTTCTCACAAAATCATGATGAACCCTGCATGTACGTAAAGGTTAGTGGGAATGTGGTCGTGTTCCTAGTATTATATGTAGATGACGTATTGGTCAAAGGAAAAGATGTGTCTATCAGTCAAAATTTGGTTATCCAAAACATTTTGCATGAAAGACATGGGAGAAACAACCTATATCATAGGGATTAAGATCTATAGAGATAAATCAAGAAGGTTGCTAGGTCTTGTCTACATACATAAATAAAGTGCTAAAATAGTTTAGCATGGATGAATTCAATGAGATTCACCTTTCGAAGTCTATGCGTCCGAGCACACAAGACGAGAGGATGCGCATGAGTCAGATCCCATATGCGTCAACTATAGAATCGTGCGTTCTGAGTGTCACGAGCAGATATCAGTCGCATCCCGGGTTGGATTACTAGGTAATTGTCAAGGCAATCCTTAAGTACTTAAGAAGAACTAAGGACTTGTTTTTGGTAAATAGAGAAGGTGATATGGTTATGCGTGGATATACGGATGCCAGCTTCCAGACCAACAAGGATGACGTCAAGTCTCAGTCTAGATACACATTCACCTTAAATAGAGGCGCAATAAGTTGGAAAAGTTCCTAATAAGAAAACGGTACAGATTCTACCATTGAGGTAGAATACATTGCGGCTTCAGAAGCAGAAAAGGAAGCAGTTTGGATCAAGAAGTTCATCACTGAACTTATAGTGGTTCTGAATATTATCGAAGCATTACTAGTTTACTACAAAATGGGGTCATTGCACAGGCCAAGGAGCTCAGGTCTCATCAACGATCTAAACATGTGTTTCGTTGTTATCATCAGGGAGATCATTAATAGGAAAGAAATACAAGTTCAGAAAATTCTCGCCAAAAGGAATCTGGCAGATCCTTTGACAAAACCTCTACCATAAAATAAATTTAAGAGGCATGTTGAGGCCTATGGTATTAGATATCAAGGCAATTGATTTTAGGCCAAGTGGGAGTATGTTATATTTGAGAGATGTCCTAAAGGCAATCGCCTTTAACATTATCTTATTTATTTGATAAATAAAATTCACTATTTGAGTGTGCATTATATGTATATGTAATTTGATCTTAAACTCAATTAATAAAGCCCACAATACAATGCATAGCATGAGAGAAATATTGATTGAATCACAATTAGTGGGTATCTTATCATATGTAATTATATACGTATTGAATCTTCCCTAGTCAATGAACTGATGAGACTAGACATCATCAATCTGTGAGACTGACACATGTTATACTCCTTGATTTATCCAAGCAACCAATCCTCGCTGGTTGGAGACATAAGGATATTGAAAGTTAACATGTATATGCTAGTTATGGGTAACTAGTTGATGTGACCTGCTATGAGACTTCATGTGATTCTTTACATGTCATTGAAGATCTCATTGCTGTTTGAGTACAAATTTACTTAGATTTGAGGTATTCAAGTTATCTTGGTCATGGTAGGACATCTCCTTGGACATGTAAGTCTGAGATGATTGGGTATAAATCAATATGCCCCAAGGTGTTTAAATAGCCCACAGAAGATTCACCACTCCTTTTACAAGGGGATATATACCTTATGATATCTTATCAAGATTATTACTCATAAGTCTTTGGTCAAAGCAAACACGTCAAGAGGATGATCTTCTTGGACATGTGTTTTTGAGTAATTGGAATTCATAGGACAAAAAACTACAACTTGGGCTAGGTGTGACGTAATCAACCTAGTGGGGACTAACACATATATCCTGAACTAAGTGGGTAAAAGATGAGTAAAAGGAACAGATACATTGATAATTGTAGTTGTTGAAGGGTTCAGAAGATATCCTGAAGTCAACTATGATTTTCCGATCAATTGGGGATCATGATATACTACTAGGTATCATTCATGATCGATTCATAATTAATGGTTAATTATGAACGACCAACATAACCGGAAACCTATTGGGTCACACGTACTGCAAGTATGTTTAAAGGCTTAAAAACAAGTTAGAGAATAAGGCTGCGTTTGGTACGCTTGTTTTCCATTTTCATTTTTCACAGAAAATGTGATTTTCTAGAAAACGTATTTGGTTTGTATTTTCCAGACTTGTTTTTCAAAAAAAGATATAGCGTTTTCTGGAAAACCAGAGAATGAAATAAAGTTATTTTTTAGAAAATGAAAAAATACAGTTTTCAGAAAATGAAAGTAGAAAATAGAGCAAACCAAACGCTCACTATGATTCTCTAAGAAAGAAATTAAGTCTACTAGGACCAAGCAAAGGGCAAATATGAAAAGTATTTGCTGCACCAGAAGCATTAATGGGTCACGCCTCGTGTAGGTAGTTGGGCCTACTCATATGACATGAGTTTGGTTTTTCTTCACACCTCATGTAGGTGAGTCAAGCCAACACATATGATGTGGGCTTAGGATTGTTCCTCAAGCCTTAATGAAGAAGTATATAAATACCTTTCCATGAAACAAGAGGGATAACATTTTGAGGTTTTTATTTTTCTCCTCCTCATGTTGTGTCGCCACCCCTTGCCCTTGTCGCCGCCCATCCAAGTGTCATCGGGTCCTTGTTTGGTCGGCTTCTTCTTCATGCCGCCATCCAAACCTTGTTTGGTCGACTTCCCTCTTCCACCACCCAAATTGATTGGCTGGTCCTCACTTGGTGTCGTCAATTCCTTGCTTGGTGCTGCCAGCTTCCTTCTCCTCTCGCGTGTCGTCTCCTTGATTTGGCTAGTACTAAGCGGAGAGGCAACTTGTGGCTTGGGCAGTCGTCTTGAAGACAACTCGGCGTGGACGCTAATATAGGCAAGTCTTGTGAGACTTGCTAGTTAATGTCTTTTCTCTAAACGTCATAAGAAAAGTATTACTAGTAAACTAGTTTTTTTTTATCTATGATTATGTCTTCCACATGTATAGTCTTGTCGTTTTGGGATGCACATAATCCTTTTAAGAAAATTGGTTTCGCTTCCGCTGCGTGTTTTATCGTAAAACATATGTAATTTTTTGCGTAAACCCCAACACAAGGCACATTTGACTTTTGATACTAAGGAAAGGGTATTCGATCCACTAAATTGCCCAATGCAAGAAGCTAGAGTCTAGACCACTAGCATTTAACAGTGGCCTGGTGCTCAAAGGTCAAAAACATATAAATTTTGTAGGATATCTCAAGTATAATATTGTCCTATTATATTGTTTAAGGTTATAGGCATAAAAGGATAAGTAGCAGCTAGCATCTTGAGGTAGTTCTAAAAGGAAGGATAAAAAAAATCTTTTTTCCATCCATATGTCACCATAAAATAATAGCAAATATTCAGTTATATTTGGTCTTATATTAGAAACTTCAATGGCATTGTAAAGCTGGATGTTCAAAACTTGACTCAAATATGTTGCTAATACAAACTGATTATCATTCAACATTATCAGAGGCAAAAATTTCCCTGAAAAAAAATGCCACACGAGCAAAAAAGATTTGTTACACATATAGAAGAAGAGAATGGATGAGCGCAATAAGTTTAAATCGATAACTATGGTCCTCACAAGTCATTATTGAGAACCAATTGCTTCTAGCTCCTAACCAAGATGATTTTCCACGTCTATTATGGAATTTAATTTATAAATTAAAAAAAAACAACTAAAAGATCTTTAAAATAGAGGCTAATAACTAGTTAAATCACATTAAATTGAAAACATACAAGAAAGAAGTGCAATAGGATACTGAAAGATATTGAAGTAAAAGACTCTGGTCTGCAGATTGGTCGAAATTTCCAAGTTGGCTGAGCAGCGAAATTTGGCAATCCAAAGCCTGTAACAAAGTTATCGAATAAATATATCTGTGGTATTTGGAATATAGAAGTTTTATAACTTTGGAGAATAAATACTAGTAAGAAGGAAATAAAAAACAAGGACATCATATATGGTTCTTCCATCCTAGAATTGCTAATTAATATACAAAAAATAAATCGTGGGACGATGCCAGCTCAGTTGTGCTTCTCTAATTATTGTTTGATCCTTTTGCCTTGATATGAAACATATAGAGCATATGGATGATAGATACATATATCAACAGGCTCCTGTTTCTTAAAGATTAATTCAACAGAACCCTAAGAATCAAAATGTCTCTGTTACGGAATAAATTACCCACCTTTGAACTAATAAAAAAAAGGCATGTAGGCACAACAAAAGAATGACATGTTGGTACAAACTAATTCAATAAACTCAAAAAATTGACAAGCAATCATATAGGTACAGACTAATTTGAAAGTTCTTTCATAATTAAATGTTCATTCTACAAGACTAAGGGTCAACCCAATTCCAAAATCTTTTCATAATTAGATTCACATTGCACAGAATTTAAGGGGCATACAACTCTTCTTTAGCTATCACTATTATGGCTGCGTTTGGTTAGGGGTAATGTAATCCAGTTTGTAATGTAATTGAGCCTGTAATGTAATCCAGATTACATGTTGTTGGCTTTGTAATTCAGATTACAACACTTTTACTAGTTTTTGTAATGCAGATTACATTACATTACATTACAGTTTTAAAACTGTACCAAACAAAGTAATCAATCTTGTAATGTAATCCTGATTACATTACAAGGCTGATTATCCCTTACCAAACGTAGCCTATATATCTCCCAATTGGAGAAGACAATCTTTCAAACTTCAGTTTACAACGCCTTAGTTTAACATTGATTCAAAGTTCAAAAGATTAAAAAAACAAACTGAAATATTGTAGAGAGAGAGGGGGAAATCCTTCAATTTCAAACCCTTAAAATCAGATAAAATTCTGCCTCATTCAAAAGGGGCTACCAACTAATTGACTCGAGTCAAAGCAGACAAGTAAAACAGCCTCGTTCAAAGTACATTTGATAATTTGATTGAAAATTCTACCACTTTTTTCTTGAAATAGTTTATAAGATCAACAAAAGAAAGCAGGATCAGATAAAATGAAAAAGGGGAAAAAGAACCCTTACATTTGAAGATTTAATGGCTTTGATTAAGCTGTCCAAATCATTCCTCTTCGTCTCGCTTTCCATCTGCCTCATTGCTGGCTCACTCGTCCCTTATTCTCACCCTCAATCACTGCACACTGCATTGTACTCTGTTTCCTGCCTCATCTATGTTTATGTTAGTGGAAAATCATAAATGAATCTGCTTGCAGGAACAATTGTTGTTACTCTTCAATTCCAGTTTGTAGAGATCAACTTGAAGTTGATAGATCATCATTGTCAATGAGTAACCACCAAACTTCATAAAAATTAAAAACTTATAATTTTGCCACCTATAATTAATCAATTAAATAATTTCCATAGCCACGAAATTGCTAGTGCTTAATCTTGACCACTTGGCCAAGCTTTAATAACCAAAGCTTCTATTCTCGCACTCAGGTCCATTCTAATGTCACAATCCCATATAGTAGATTGTACTAATTCAATGCTTAGAACAGGTCAAACACAATGTGTACAGAGCACCTCGTGAGCTCATTGCCTCAAAGGCAACGCAACATAAACAAAGGTGAGGATCATACCTCAAATATCTTCGACTCCAGGCACACCAGTTGCTGCCAATATCAAAGGGTAAAAGGTGAGAGCATTTCCAAACAGTGATATGGGAATGGAATACTAAGGTAGAAATCATGCTGTACCAGACTTCTGCGATGTTTGTCGGTCACACACAAGCATAAAAATCGAAGCACCAATTGCTGCTGTGAAACCCCGTGACGAAGGAGTAGGGATCTGCTATAGCGGGAAGTTATTCCTCACATTGTTTGGGGAAGAAGCGAAGAGTCTCGGGCCCCTTCGCCTGCTCACGGAAAAGCAAGGGACAACGCGCAGAGCTGTCGGCGCTCAAGGATGAGGTATCAAGTAGTTGGGATCAAGTTCTCTTGCTACCTCTTCCGCTCTTCCCACTCTTCCCGCAGGCAAGACTTCGACACGCCACAGCAGCGTCGGTCACCGAGACGCTCGTTGCCCGTTGATAAGGTAGGAAGTGTGCGAATGCTGTGGATGGGGTCTTCCGCTAGAGACGAAGGAGGCCGGTGGGTAGTCGGCGACGGCGAAGGCCGGAAGGGAAGCAGCGCTACGAAGGTTGAGAGAGGTGCGCGAGTCGAGGGAAGGGATTTGATTTCGGCAAATGGCGAAAGAAACGAGAGTGGAAAAAGGAAACGAGAGTGGAAATGATTGAGTGAAAATCATAATGAATGATGTGATACCTTATATGTACGATTTTTGACGGATTTATCGTGTCCCCAAGATATAGTTTGATTTGAGGTGGTGGCCGAAGGCCGCCGATGATGTTCAAGTGATAATCAAACATATACATATAAAATGTCACGTCATACCAGACATGTCACGATTTTCACTCTCCCATTTTTATTTTTCCTATAATTGCTCATCAGGGAATTTGATTTCGAAGCGTAGGGGTCGAGTTATGATCAAATGGAAATTTTCGGAAAGACCACTTTTTTATTATTAAAATGGCATTTAATCCCTATTTAAATAATATAATATCCTCCTGCACTTCATTCTGAGCTTTTTATAAAAAATCAAAACTAACACTTCTTTCATGATTAAAATCATCCCTAAAACATTCACATTAAAGGGTATTATAACCCACATTTACCATTTTATTAAAAAGATAAAGTCCACGTACCGCATATATATTATATTAGAATATCTGATGTTGCGTCATCAAATAATAAAATATCGATCTATATAAACGGTTAATTAAGCATTAGTCGAGTTTACAAGATAAGCTATCTAGATAATCCTAAGGTTGATATGAAAACATGCTAAAGAGAGAAGCAGAAGGAGAGAGAGGGAGAGAAAGAAAGGGAGTTGATCTTAGAGAAAGAGTTAAATGAGTGGAATCTAAGATTTCTATTTCGCTACAATACTAATTGATGTCTTATGGATTGTTTATATCTTAACCTCAATATCTATGTGCTCGTAGAGATCCTAACTAGGTTCGATCCCCAGCTACGACATATTTGTAGGAATTTTTCCTCCAAATGGGGCGTGAACCCTGGGACGTTAGGCTTCTAAACCGCCCATCGTGAGCACTTCCCAATTTACCCCTGGCGGCCGGTGAGAAATTTCCATGAGGCTGGGTTGGTCGCCCGAGGTTGGAAAAACCTCGTTAATCGTTTATTTTTTTTCGTAGAGATCCTAACTAGATATAAGTGTTAACTCTGTACAAGTACACCACAGTGCATTAAGTAGAAGAGGTAACCTAGATAAACCGATTAAAGGTAGCCCTTGGTGACTAAGGGCTCTCCGATCATACTATTCTAGATTACGCTAAACACTTCCTAACACTGGATAGAGAGAAACTCATTAAGTATTATTAGTTAATCTCTTGTAAAAGTTTATAATTTCATGGCAATACCTAAGATGTCAGGTTAAAAGTAGCCTCTTGTCACTAAAAGCTCCCCGGTCATACGATCTCGGACAGTCTCTCTAGGTGGCAACCAAATCTTCAAACTAAATATATTCACCATTCACATATTTCATCAAACGCATACAAGATATAATGCATATAGAACAAGATATAAACATTTTATTGAATAAGAAAATGAACAAATCCATAGTTTATACATCAACATCACACAATAGCTACTCCCTACATGCTAAATTGGAGAAACTACTCCTACAAAGGAGATACAACAAAAAGACAAGGAATAAAGTATCTATAACTTAGAATATGAAAAGAATAGAGAAGAGAATACTTATCGATGTGTCACCGATCTTTTTGGAGGATATCCTTACTTTAGAGATGGATGGATCATCGATGAAGGCAAGGATGGCAGCTCTAGAGTCTCCCCTAGAGGGGAGAACCCTTCCCTAAGGCAAAGGGGCAAGTCCTAGGCCAAAAATCTGTGCTTAAAGGAAGGGGACTCTTTTATAAGGGGAAGGGGTGTGCGGCCATCGGCAAGGCCTTATGAATCCACACGGTTGTGCCATATGGATGGTGTTGGAGGCGGCACGGGCGTGCAAGGGGGTCATCTTCGTTCCTAGACAGGGCCAAAACGGGCGTGCCGTGCTAGGCTCAGCAACTGCCACACTGCGCGGTCATGAAGTGCAGCAGTCGCGAAGATGGCACACGACTGTGCCATTTGGTACGACCGCAGCACGACCAAGCCGTGTGAGACACGACCAGCACCACACGATCGCGTGAGGTCACACAACCCAAGCTGCTGCTCCAACTCTAGCTCCAACTCTAGCTCCGACTCCCATTTCGCTTCGTTTCCACTCCAAATCACGTTCTGTCAATAAAAACATACAAAGAGCATATCTCCGAACAAAAAGGAAATATAGTAGTAAAGTCATACAAAATAGGATGCAATAAATTAAGATTTATTCATGAAATATAAGTAGATGTACGTTAAACAATACATAAAATCGTATATAATCTATGCACGTCACATCCCCAGACTTAAACTTTTTATTATCTTCAAGCAAAAACCCGCAATCTAAACTTATGTGTGGTATAGTGCATCATCATCCTTAGTGAATTAATCTAACTATATCAAATAGTTTCATTGATTAGCATGATACCAAAATAATATATGACATAAGTGTTGGATGGGGTGGACCGGCTAGAGGGGGGTGAATAGATGATTATGAAAAATAATGGAGATAGCACTCGTCTTAAAAAAACTTGGTTGCAACTGGAACGTTGCTTCCAAGGCGGTTAACGCTCAAGCAGAACTCCTTGAGGCGGAGAAGCCTTTACAGTTGTAGCACTGAAGACTTAGAGAGGTTACAATTAAATCGATTAAATCATAGAAAAGGTTGAAACTCTAAGCCTATTTATAGCCTAAGAGAATAAATCTGGATTGTTGATTGTTGAGGAATTTTCTCTTGGTCGTTGATCCATGGATGTAATCTGGATGATTGATCTTGGATGGGATTAACCTGCATCCATTGGATCTTATTAAAGGATAAGGCTTTATCCTTTATGAGATAAAGGAATTTTTATCTTCTGCTCGAGATTGCTATTTTAATCTCCAAGTAATAATATTGGCAAAAATAAACTATCTCCGACCTTTTTCCCAACTGGTAAGCTTGGCTGCCTCTGCTCTCGAGGTCTTAGGTTCAATTCCTCTTAGCAACAATTTAATCTTTCCTATTCGGGCGACTAGCATTTTGGTTCTTCGTCTTCTAGGTGATTTCCGGCCAACCGGAGTTAGGCTCACCCGAACCCGACTCCGGCCTTTCGCCCCTCGAGCGTCCTTCCTCCCGGCTTCTCGTCCCTTGGACACCGCGCGAGTCCTTCTCTCACCACCGGCGTACTCTTCCACAACTTCCGCATCCCTCAGATTGTACTGAGCCCGTCAGCTCACTTTCCCGCACAAATCCTTCTCGTCCGCTACGTCTTACGCTCGACTTCCTCCGTACCTAAGCTCCTGCACACTTAGCAGAGGGATTAAACATACCAGGACCTAACTTAACCTGGTTGATCACATCAAAACTTACCGGGGCACCAATAATCTCCCCCTATTTGATGTGCATCAACCCAGGTTCAGTTAGGGTTAAACCAAATAAGTAAAAAATAGTAAAATTAAATAAATAGGTTGAGCATGAAAAAGATGTTTCAATGCAAATCTACAATCTCCCCTGAACACTAGCTTACTCTCCCCCTTTGATCACAGCAAAAATCGGGGACTAATAAATCGGGGACGAAAAAGTTAGCATATTAAAAAAAAATTGAAGTGTTTAACTAAAGCATAAAAGATTAAAAAAAATTAGTTTTCAAAAATAGCATTTTCAAGAATTTTTCAAATTAAAGAAAATATAATTTCATTAATTTTTTTTAATTCTAAATGAACTTAAAAAAATCGGAAATAATTTTGACAAAGTTAACATTTGATTTATAGATCCAAAAAAAATCGAATCTAGTCAAACTCTTTTTCCTTCGAATTCTTAAAATTTAAAAATATGGTTTCATATAAAAAATCATAAAAATTCGAAGAGTGTTCGAAAAATTTCAAAAAGTTTCAAGTGTATAGTCATCTTTCCTTAAGTAACAAAAAATTATACTGAACTTAAAAAAAATGACACAATAAAAAGTGTTAGTCAATATCTGTAATAAAAATTAATTTAAGACAGATTTAGGAATCCAAAATAGGTTACTATCAACCGGGTTAGTTAAAAATTTATGGGGCACATAATTTCTTGGTATTTTCCTAAGTTGACCCTTGTGATTCTTAAGATACTAGTTCATCCCCTCAGGATAATGATTCTTTTTCTGTCGCAGGCATGTAATATCAAATTCTAATTTCTTAACTAAATTTTCTAGATTTTTTTTTTATTTTTTAAGTTATCGAACATACTTAATGGACATGATGTAGATAACTCCTTTTTCAACCTCAATATCTTTCTCCTCTTTTTGCATAAACTATTCAAAATAGATTTTAAAATAGAAAAAAGTTTGTCGGGAGGTAATTTACATACCTCACTTACCATGTCGTCATATTTGCTGCTTAGTGGTTCCTCGTCGCTGCTACTTTCGTCAGACGACTCTCCCCCTTCATTGATACTCATCTCCGATGAGCTCTCTTCGTCGTCCTCCTCTTGATGACTCGCCATCAGGGCAAGTCTAGCATACTCCTCGATTTCTGACTCGTCAGAAGACGTGTCATCCCATGTCGCTTTTAGCGCTTTCTTTTTCTTCAGCTGATTTTCCTTTTTCTTGTTCTTTAATTTGGAACAGTTGTCTTTTATGTGACCCTCGTCGTCACAATTGTAGCACTTTACCATTCATCTCTTCGGAGATTTCTTCTTTCCCTGAAACTTTGAAAATTGATTAGATTTAACAAATTTTTTAAATTTCCTTACCAAGTATCATTTTTCTTCTTCTTCTTCATCATCCGAGGATACCAATCCTGGTACTGTTGTTTTCGCGTTCAGGGCTACACCATTCGTCTTTCGATTTCCTGCAATTCTCGATTCGTGAAGTTCAAATGTTGAAAATAAATTCTCGAGCGAAGTTGTCTCGAGATTTTTAGCAATAAAAAAAGAATCAACAAAAGACATCCAATCAGAATTTCTCGGAAACGAATTAAGCGCATACCTCAGTGAATCTCGGTTACTTACCTCTTCCCCGAGATTCGTCGATTCCGTTAACAAACCTTTTATTTTTGAGTGCAAATGCGCTACTGTTTGACCTTCTTCCATGCGGAGGTTGGTCAGCTGGTTCCGGAGAATGTCCCTTTTGGCGAGCTTGACTTCGGAAGTCCCTTCATGTAACTCTAGGAATTTTTTCCAGAGTTCTTTCGCGAATGCGTATGTGCCGATTCGGTTGACTTCTTGTGCTGGGAGTACAGAAAGCAGGTGGTAAACTGCTTTTCCATTCGCCACAAAATCAGCTTGTTCCTTCTTGCTCCATTTGGTTAAATCCTTTTCTTCGGGAGCTGCAAAACTAGATTGCATTATTATAAACAATTCGAATTTTGTAGTGAAGAATATCTCCATCTTGCGCTTCCATTCGGCGAACTCCCCCTCGAATTTCAGCGGGTAGATGACGGGTCTGACTATTTTGGTCGATGGTGCTACAGTTGATGGTTAGTCCTTCTGCGGCGAACTAGGCTCTGATATCACTTGTTGGATGGGGTGGACCGGCTAGAGGGGGGTGAATAGACGGTTATGAACAATAATGGAGATAGCACTCGTATAAAAAAACTTGGTTGCAACTGGAACGTTGCTTCCAAGGCGGTTAACGCTCAAGCAGAACTCCTTGAGGCGGAGAAGCCTTTACAGTTGTAGCACTAAAGTCTTAGAGAGGTTACAATTAAATTGATTGAATCATAGAAAAGGTTGAAACTCTAAGCCTATTTATAGCCTAAGAGAATAAATCTGGATTGTTAATTGTTGAGAAATTTTCTCTTGGTCGTTGATCCATGGATATAATCTAGATGGTTGATCTTGGATGGGATTAACCTGCATCCATTGGATCTGATTAAAGGATAAGACTTTATCCTTTATGAGATAAAGGAATTTTTATCTTCTGCTCGAGATTGCTATTTTAATCTCCAAGTAATAATATCGGCAAAAACAAACTATCTCCGACCTTTATCCCAACTGGTAAGCTTGGCTGCCTCTGCTCTCGAGGTCTTGGGTTCAATTCCTCTTAGCAACAATTTAATCTTTCCTTTTCGGGCGACTAGTGTAACGCCCGCTTTTTTTTTCCTAAGCGGCGTTACGTTAACATACTTAAGGCATGTAGACATCATAAGGCAGCGGAATAACTTTAACTCATACATGCCCTACTAACATTCTTAACTTAATGACATAGGAACCTTAGCATATTAACTTTGAACTTAAGCATCATATCATGTCATACCTAACCTCATATTATAAGGTTCACTTTGAACTTAGGCATCATATCATGTCATATCATAACATAAAGTTCCATGAGTCATTATTCGAGCATAGAGATATCAAAAGTAAAGTTCTAGCATAAACGGTAAACATTTAGGTTCCTGGGCCAAGTCACTATCACACACATACGTTCTTGCCCTCCTGCAGCTTCCTCATTGTCCCCTTGCATGATCTGCGATATAAGGAAAAAGACTATAAGCACACAGGCTTAGTAAGACTCTTTCCTACTCACTAAAACCATTCGTCTTTCATTCATAATCATATGAAACATAATCATCATTTAGTCTTAAACATGAAGCATAAACATAAACCTACTTAACTTTTCATGGCATGATACATGGCATAACCATAAACATAACTAAACATTCCTATCATGGCATAAAGCATAAACATGAGCATAGACATAATTAACATTCTTATCATGGCCTAAAGCATGAACCTAAGCATAGACATAATTAAACTTTCTTATCGTAGCATAAAGCATGGTATAAGCATACTCATCATTAGACATTCTTAACATGGCATGGAACATGGTATAAACATAAACATAAGGTATAGACCAACCTATCTAGCATATCATGGGCATATTTTCCATTATAGCATATGGGCATCTTCTTAACATAATCATGGCATAAATCATTTACTATCATACTCATTTCTTAACATGAATCATAAGCATAAGACATCATCATCATAGCATAATGCATAACATGAATGAATGCGTGGGTGGAATGCATATATATATATATATATATATATATATATATATATATATATATATATATATATATATATATATATATATATATGCCTAACTTTTGAAAACATACTTTTAAATACTTAAACATAATCATCACATTGTTGGGGTCCCCGGCTTGTACCACATACATACATCATGGCGCGCATCCCTAAGTAAATACAAGGTAGCTAGCCTCGACCTACTAGGGTAAGGACAGTATAGTCGGTAGTCCTCGAACCGGGGCGTTCTTAAGGTGTCCATCCCTGTTGCACAGCTTCGGTAGTGCCAGAACCGTGGACAGCTTCGGTAGTCCAGAACCGGGGCGTTCTTAAGGTGCCCATCCCTTGGACCAATACTTCGGTCCGGTACAAGCCCCATTCATAAAGTAAAATACTTTACATGCTTCATCATTCATAAGACATTCATGGCATATTTAAACATGGCATAACTTGGTTACATGAAGCATGACTTAAAACATGCTTGATCATCATGATGTCTGGAAGGCATGAGCATTATCTTTCTTCATAAACATGGCATGCATCTTTATTCATAACATGGCATGCATCATTATTCATAACATGACATGCATCATTATTCATAACATGGCATGCATCATTATTCATAACATGGCATGCATCCTTATTCATTAACATGGCTTGCATCATTATTCATAACATGGCATGCATCCTTATTCATAACAATGTGGCATGCATCATTCTTATCATACGTAACAGAACATGGTTCTTAACATAACATGAACATATAACATAGCATGGTTCTTAACATAGCATGAACACCTAACATAACATGGTTCTTAACATAGCATGAACATATAACATCACATGGTTCTTAACATAACATAAGTATTCATAGGTAGGACTTCCATAAACATGATTCCTACTATCCAAGTGCATGACATGGAACATAAAACATTCATAAATAACTCTATTAGGTATGACATCCAAATCATAAGCATGCATACATAAACATGGTACTTAAGGTTAGGGTTATAGGTAACTTAAATTCCTACCACATGCTTGAACCCTTATGTATTCTTCATAATGAACTATAAACCATCATTCTTCAAATCTTAACTCCATCAAACCCTAATTACCTAGCCTTGGCCGAAACCTACAAAGAAAGTTTCCATTATTCCCATAAACATATAAGATGGCACAAGGTAAAGGAACATCCATACATTGCCTATATAACCATAGGGAGCCCTTAGGGCTCATGATTAGGGTTAACCCTAATCCTTAGCCCCCCTTCCTAGGACTGGCCGAAACCTACAAGGGCATGGGTGCATGGAAAAATTTCATTAAAATCCCCAATCAACCATTAAACATCAACCATAACATACCATAGGGGCTATTAGGGCCCTTACTTGGGGAAAGCCCTAACTTTTGCCCTACCATCCATCTTGGCCGAATCTTATGGGGTCACAAAGCCTTGTAAAAGGGTCTCATAAGTCACCCTTAATCTCCCTTATATCATGTTAATACACAACACATATGCTTGGGGGTTTGGATTTAACTCTACCCATGAGTTCATGGGTTGGCCGAAAACCCTAGGGTACCCCAAAAATTCCCTAAAATTATATTTAACCTCTAAACATCATAATAGCATATTAGAAAACATAACTATCATTTATAGCATCATTTTGGGACCCAAAAATGCTAGGGCCGAAACCCCCTTAGGCTAGGGTTCTTGATTTTCTTTCCTTTCAACTTAAATCTCAAACCAACCTTTATAATATGCTAAAAATCATGGAAAATCATAAAGAACTAATATACCACAGGTGAGGGAGTCTTACATTAGGATTTCTTGATTTTTAGACCTTAAAAGAGAAAGAACTTGTAGAGCTCTTGACCCTTGATCCCTCCTTGCCCTTGTACTCTTGTGAAGACCTTAGATCTAGGAGATGAAGCCTTGGTGGAAGCTTTTTCCAAGGGAGAACTCCCTTGGAGGTGTTCGGCTAGAATGAGGAAGGAGGAGAGGAGGAAATGCAATTGAAAGAAGAGAGAAAGAAACTCCCAAACCCCCCTATTTATCATCCATTAAAGAGGTAAATGAAGAGTCTCTCCATGACCCTTCATCTTCTTTTAAGCCTCAACCAATCTCCATTTCATTCCCTTATAACATTCCCTTGTTAGATGAGTTGGTTAAAGCATACATGGTTGTCAAGAGGTCCAAGGTTCAATCCTTGGCTCATGCACCTTTATTTTTATTTTATTTTTATTTCATTTATTTTATTATTTTTATTTTCCTAAATTCCGAAAATCCCCCTAAAATCACCCATAATTATGTTAATATTCCTAAATAAAATTCTTTTATATTTATATTAATTTTACCTAATTAATACCCATTTTTGGAGTCCATTTAAATCTCATTAGTATCTAATTTCTCCATTAAAATAGGAAAAATTAGGCTAAGACTTACCCATAATCATGCTAATATGCCTAATAAAATCCTATTTATATTTACACTAATTATTACCTAAATCCCCCTATAATCGTGGTACTAAAAAGCCCACATAAGACCCATTAGCACTTAGTTTTCTCAATTTAAACGAGAAAACATGGATTTTCTAGGCCAAAGTTCGTATTAATACCTCTAGGTCATTCGGAAAATTATCTAGACATGCTCAATATTTTCAGAAAATATTAAGAGAATTTTCTGGGTCGTTACAACTAGCCTTTTGATTCTTTGTCTTTTGGGTGATTTCTGGCCAACCGGAGTTAGGCTCACCCGAACCCGACTCCAACCTTTTGCCCCTCGAGCGTCCTTCCTCCCGGCTTCTCGTCCCTTGGACACCGCGCGAGTCCTTCTCTCTCCACCGGCGTACTCTTCCGCAGCTTCCGCATCCCTCAGATTGTACTGAGCCCGTCGGCTCACTTTCCCGCACAATCCTTCTCGTCCGCTACGTCTTACGCTCGACTTCCTCCGTACCTAAGCTCCTGCATACTTAGCAGAGGGATTAAACATACCAAGACCTAACTTAATCAGGTTGATCACATCAAAACTTACCGGGGCACCAACAATAAGTAGTAGTTTTCTATGCTCAATGCTATAAGTGGTCTTAGTCTTTCAAGTTTTAATCTTCATGCCTAGTCAAGTAGTCATCTAACCATGCTCCCTAGGCTCTCAGCGATAGGCACTTACCTGCCTTACATTCGATTCATCCCTCTTAAACCATCCAAGATCTCAAAGTAGGCTCAAAGTTAAGAGAAATTTAGCATTTATTTCTCCAGTAATCTAACTCAGTCTTAAATGGGTAAGCTAGTAGTTTCCATTCACGATGTTGTTTTTTATATCCCTTATTCATATGATGATTTTTTTTTGGTGCATTAAAAGTGTTGCACTAACACATATGCATATATATACGAATGTAAATGCGAGGATATTGATTTTTCCAAGTGAGTTGGCATAGCCTGAGCCTCATCCAGTAACCAAGATATAATCTAAGAGATCACCAAGGGTACACAAGTACTTACTAGCTTTATGAATCATGACTATTTATTAAGTTATCTACTATCCAAATCAGGCAAAGTGAAGGAAAATCCTAAAACTAGACTATCACTCAAATGTTTCAATAAAGCTTTGCTCACTTTATGCTACTAAAGATAGAGAAAAAATATTCGCTAAACATACTAACAATAAAATTAGACAACATGAATCAAGAACAAATGTGCTAGCATTTTCACTTAAAAACAAGACAACATAATATAATGAATGATATAACTATGAAAATTTTATTATAAAAGGAAAATGTAACTAAAACTAGCTAGCTTACAGCTCAATGCATACATTCACCCCCCCCAACATAAACTTTTCATTGTCTCAATGAAAATAAAATACTAAAATAGAAGAGGTTCAAAAGTGAAAGGTGTTACCAAGTGGTACTTGTCAAATATCTAAATTCTTCTAAATCACTTTTTTATCTTACATCTGCACTCCTCTTTGGCTTTGGATCCTATAAAAGGCAAATAGATAAGAAAATTTAAGTAGAGATATTGAGTTATAGAACAAGATAGAAACTAAAAGCTAAAATGAACACAAAGAAAGAACTTGGGTTGTCTCTCAAGAAGCGTTTGTTTTAGGTCATTAGCTCGACCACCTTGGTGGAATCATCAAAATCTTGATTTTTCTAGAGTGAGATACTTCTGGGCTTTCTTTCCAATTCTCCAAAATTGGGAGAGAGCTTTAAGCAGAGGATGAAGTAAAACCCTCTCTTTTATTATATCCTTGTATATATGCTCACTCTGGAGGTTGGAAACGGTTCAGTCCTAGCACCCAGGCTAAGAGTGTGACTAACACAAATGATATTAGGGTCATGCTCAATGCAAATTTAGACTTCAACGAAGGTGAGAATGTCAAGTCTCGTGGCTTTCAGCTAATCACCTCTTCCCACTCAGAATATTTCCCATCAATTATCTCATCTGTACTCGATATAATAGCCACCTCTTTAAAAGTTCTTGATGTATACTCAAACATAATGCTATCATCATTAATATCTACCCCTCTTTGCAATCTCATCAATCAAGCATGCAATATCCACATCAGTACTAGGAGCTACATCAAAAACATCAACAAGCATAGATAGTGGTGCATCACTAGTCCCATCTATATCTCGAGTATCAACAAAGATAATATCATCATGCATCACAACAAAAGGGTCTTGAAGAGCAACTGAATCATAAACAAAATCAACATCATCTTTACAATCCATCCCCTCTGATATAAGATCTACTTGTGTATCCAAATTAGGACTCGAGGCATCGATTTGCTATACGGACTGGAGAAATAAGATCCCTCATTCCATTATAAGATCTTCTAATTCTTGTGTCATGGTGTTCATCTCACTAGGAGTAGGAGTTTCTAAGTCTCGTGGATCCTCCCAAGAAGTCACTTCATGGTGTTAAGGTTGATGTCATCCATCAAGTGTTGAATTCTCTTGAAATTTTAACGTACGGACTCTGAGATGTTTGAAAAAGTTGCTCAACGCCTTGAAAGCTTCTACAACCAAGATATTGATAATCTATTCAATCTTAAAGTGGCTCAGGTATATGTTGTCTATACGAGATTAGATGATCATCTAGAGGGGGTGAATAGACGTTGCTCCTCAACTCTCTCGGTTTCTCTTCCTATGATAGTGTGCAAACAAAGTGACAATTAAACTAAAACTAACAAGAAGAACAAACCGGTGTAACGTGGTTCGAAGATGACTCTCCTACTCGACGGCTATCCGTAAGATTGGCGATCCTGATCCGTCGGTGGATGAGTCCCCAAAAAATTTCCAGCTAGCTCGTGTAGCTCTTTGTGGGTGGAGAAACCTCGCCATAATACCGCACACACACACAAGAGTTTGGTAGACTACTAATAGGGGTTAACCACCTCTATTTCGTCAATTTTGCTCAAGTAAACTGAGTTCTATTAAATAGAACTCGTTTGCTGATCCAGCCGTTACCAGCCAACATCAGTCGGCTGACAGCTATCAAATTCAAACGTTATATCCCAACGTTCAGATTCAGCCGATACCAGTTGACTACACAGAAAGATCCGCCGATTGATTTTCTGTGCCCTCAACCAGTCGACTGATCTCATACCAGTCGACTGGTAAAACCCTAAACATAGGGTTTCAACCATGAGTATATTCACTCAGCACCCATCTCTCCCAACCAACCTAGACCTAGCCTTCTAGCCTCCTCTATCAGCCTCCATCCTTCACGTCTTGCCTTTTGGAGCTTCCGTCGACCTCGATCCTTATTGTCGGGTCCACGGTCCCTTGTGACTCACTTGACTCTTCATTGCAACCTTGACATGTTGTCTTCAAGCCTTCTTCACTTTGACTCTAATCCCTCGGATGCATACAAGCCCGCGGCTCATCTCCGTGTCATCCTTCGCATAGCCTTTGGCTCTCATCCCTCGGATGTATACAAGCTCGCGGCTCATCCTCTGTCATCCTTCATGTATGCCTCGAAGTACGCTTCTATCGGCTCATCGTTGTTGCCTTATCCATAGTTCCTCGGATGCACCATCCTTCACTAGATCCGAAGTCATCAAGCTGAGTCTATGTGTATCCTACAAAACCTGCACACTCAAGTATGCATATCAAATACAAGGGCATGCCTAACTTAAACCCTTTGCTCAAACATCAAAACGCATGGTCACACAAACTATAAATTGCCTCAACAATCTTTCCGTTTTTGTTGTTTGATAATACGTTTAAGATAGCGAAAACAAATAGCAAATCACAATGCTAAAAACATTTATGCAAATGCAAATGTAACCAATGCATAGAATCTTATCACAAGGTTCCCCAACACCTAAACTCATCATGAGTTAGGATTTTTCACTAAGGATTTTTAAAACATATCCAAGTCTCCTCCTACACTTGGACTTACCAAGGGCTTTTTAAGAACCTATCACAAGACTCTCCTTTTGTTAATAAATGAGCAGCA
This sequence comes from Boesenbergia rotunda, assembly GCA_024364735.1. Lineage (NCBI taxonomy): Eukaryota > Viridiplantae > Streptophyta > Magnoliopsida > Zingiberales > Zingiberaceae > Boesenbergia > Boesenbergia rotunda. The sequence continues at coordinate 113,804 of JAGFNQ010001727.1, forward strand.
AAACTTCCCTTTCACCTAAGCTCCCCCTTCAGCTAGGATTTCTTGCAAAGGTACATAAGATTTTCCCAATTAAACCTTAATTCTCTCACCTTTGTCATACATCAAAAAGAACTCCAATAATATTTCAATTATTAGATTCTTTAACCTCTAATGATCATAAACAGTGTGTATTAACCCTTCATAAGATTATACACTTGTTTATAATTGTTTGGATACTTTTTGACTTGCTGAAAACAGTTTCATCATGTATCAATCGACTGAGACAGTTACCAGTCGACTGATCTCTATCAAAAAATCTTACAGTAGCTTTCTCACTCTAAAAGCATTGTTACCAGGTTACTGCTCCTCTACACTAGTCGACTGACACCCTGAAATTGACATGTCAGCATTCTGAACCTAATTTCAGAAATGCACCAATAATTTCATAATTCTCCAAAAATTTCTAAATTTTATGGAGAGATTTGTAGTGCCCGTGTCTACCTCAAAAAAATACATTTAAAATGTACATATTTTGGATCCCAAGATTGACATAAAACTCAAAACTATCTAAATAGTTCAAATGAACCTTATCAAAAATTTTAGTTTTGACCTCCTGTTGATGTATTTACATATACCAACCCACAATGCATTTCTCGCATTGATTTATATGACATCTATAAATCAAAATCAATTTTCATGCAATATGACCCCAATGTCATATTTCTTGTATGAAACTCAAACCACATGTGCCAAAACCCAAGGATTAAGATTTAAATCCATCTCCAAATCCTTTGACACATTTCATGGCCCATCTAAACTCCCAGTAGTAACGACCTGAGATCCATTGGCCATGGGTTCCAAATTGGCTCTTAGAGCTCCCCCTTGAGCTCTTACCCTTAACCACCTCTCTAGGTGACTCTTCCACAATCACTAGGCCACACCAGTATATCTCCAGTGACTCTTGGCCTACAAATCTCACCTTCTTAACCTTGAGCACCTTATCCTTAGTTAAGTTCTTCTTTCCCTTAACCTTGGACATATTATCCATGGTTAATGTCTTTTTACCCTTAAATGATACTCTCTTACCATTTTAGACTTCTCATCCTTGTCATAATCATATGTTACCCTAGTATATATCTTTTCATTAGCCTTGGATGAGTTAGATCGGAATCCTAAATCCGATCTATTATTATTGGGTCTTTGACTACCCAACACCATACCTAACCCTTTAGATCCAATAGTGAATTTATCTAGAGTATTTTTCAACTTCTCAAGCTTGATTTTCCCTTTCTAGATTTCTAAACCTAGAATCGACATGTCCACCTTGGACATTCTTAGACCTACTCACTCTAGGTATATGTCTCCCCTTCTTGGGATTTATGCATTGGTCTTTAGGTTTAATGTGTCTAGATTGATCATGAATGATTTTTCTAGAGTATTGATACGTATTTGTCCTTTTCCTATCATGATATTTAAAACCAATATTATACATGGGTAAATAATTTATATTATTCCCAGTATGTATGGAGGAATTTAAATTTGATTTACATTTAAAATTAGGGTGTACTTCCCTTAACCTTGTAGCTCCCCCTTGACGTGAGCTTTTCCTTTTCTTCTTCTCCCATTTCTTTAAGTGCTCCAACTTGTTCATCTCTCCTCTCTTTGGGCACTTAGTGTGGTAGTGGTCTTTCTCCCCACACATGAAGCATCTAATGTGCTTCTTCTCCTTCTTTTTCCTACAACTCTAATTAGAATATAAAGGAATTGAATTGAGTTTAGGGAATACCTCCTTCTTACTCAATAGACACTTATTCTTGTAGTATCCCTTTTCATTGCACCCGAAACATATTATGTGATCTTTTGATTTTGGTTTGGTAGAGATACTCACAAGATTGACTTCCAAGATCTCTTCTTCATTTATCTTGGCTTCCTCTTCAACCTTGGATGCTTCTTTTTCTTCTTCATCTTTCTTCTCTTCTATTTGAGCTACTTCATGATCATTTTGACTTATTTCTTTGGGCTCTTTTTCTTGTATAGGCTTTGGTTCTTCCCATAGAATCGCCTTGACTTTTCTCCATAAATTGTGGGTGTTCTCATAATTACTTATACGACTCATCACATAATTAGGCAAATATCTATTAAAATTGATATTACCTTATTATTTGTCATTGATCGTGATTGTTGCTCCTCAGTCCAATATCTTAGTCGGAGCTTCTTCACTTTCTTGTCTCTCGGAACTTCGAACGATTCCTCGAGCACCATATTTATATCTCAATTCATTTAGAAGAAGGCCTTCATCTTCACCATCCACAATGTGATGTAATATAATCCTCCTCCTTCAAATTTTGGCGAAATCGCAAAATCGGTCATGAGATTGGATAGCCGTCTAGAGGGGGTGAATAGATGTTACCCCTCAACTCTCTCGGTTTCTCTTCCTATGATATTAGTATGCAAGCAGAATAGCAATTAAACTAAAACTAAAAATAAAAACAAACCGATGTAACGTGGTTCGGAGATGATGTTCCTACTCCACGACTGCTTGAAAGATAGACGATCCTGATCTGTCAGTGAATGAGTTCCTAGAAAACCTCCGGCTAGCTTACATAGCTCCTTATGGGTGAGAAACCTCACCACAACACCGCACATGCACATAAGAGCTTGGTAGACTACTAATAGGGGTTAACCATCTCTATTTTGTCAGCCTTGCTTAAGCAAACCAAGTTCTCTTAAATAGAACTTGTTTGTTGATCCAGTCGTTACCAGTTGACTGGTGCCAACACCAGTTGACTAACAACTGTCGAATTCAAATATTACAGCTCAATGTTCGAATTCAGCCAACACTAGTCGACTGGTTGAGGGCACAGAAAGATCAGTCCACTGATCTTTCTGTACCCTCAACCAGTCGACTGATCTCATACCAATCAACTGGTAAAATCCTAAACCTAGGATTTTAACCATGAGTACATTCACTTAGCACTCGTCTTGTTCGACCAACGTACCTAAACCTAGCCTTCTAGCATTCTCCATTAGTCTTGCGTCCCTCGGATACCTCTCCATCCTTCACGTCTTGTCTTCTGGAGCTTCCTTCAGCCTCGGTCCTTGTTGTCGGGTCCACGGTCTCTCATGACTCACTTGACTCTTCATTGCAGTCTTGACCTATTGCCTTCAAGCCTACTTCACTTTGGCTCTCATCTCTCGGATGCATACAAGCCCACGGCTCATCTCCATGTCATCCTTCGCATATGCCTTTGGCTCTCATCCCTCAGATACATACAAGCCTACGGCTCGTCCTTATGTCATCCTTCGCTATACCTTGAAGTGTGCTTCCCTCAACTCATCATTGTTGGCTTGTCCACGATCCCTCGGATGAACCATCATTCATCGGACCCGAAGTCATCAAGCTGAGTCTATGTGTATCCTACAGAACCTGCACACTCAAATATACATATCAAATACAAGGGAATACCTAACTTAAACTCTTTGCCCAACATCAAAATTCATGGTCACATGAACCATAGATTACCTCAACACTATCGTGGTTGGAAATATACATGCTACTTGGGGGTTTATAGAGGTTGAAAATTCTAAGTTTGTAAATTTCCCCAATAATAGCTATTAGTGCTAGAAGTTGGATCATTCATACTCTACTGTTCGGGTTGAAATAAGCATTGAAGTTCCGTAGGAGTAGTAGCAGCTTTTTGAAATAGGTGGCATATAGTAGCGAGATGAGTCATACTATCATAATTTCTATAGAGGAACTCATATTTATCTTCTTTTGAATTATAGTCTTCAACGAAGTCTTCAAACAAACGAGAATATGGATCCATGGTTATGTAACAAAAATTTATAGTCTCCCCTAAAATAGCAACAACAAAAAAATCACAAGGCACAAGAAGTACTCCTAACAAAACACATGAATATATAAGATATGAAATAACCAAGTCACTCAATAAATTTTGTATTAGACAATGTACAATTAAAAATAAGAAAGGAAATTCAGAAATAAAAAGAATAGAAATGAAAAAGCATGCTATAAACAAAAATAAAGTAAAAAATGTCTAGACTAGCTAAATTGTTTATCGACTAATGTTAATGCGAATAGTCCCCGACAACAGTGCCAAAAACTTGATATTGCATCCACAAGTGCACGGAAACGTCGTCAAGTAATAAAATATCGATTCATAGAGGCTGTTGATTAAGAACTAGTCGAGTCTACAGCATAAGCTATTTAGACGAATGTAGGGGCTAAGGTTCTTGATAGCTTAAGATTTCGGAGGGCTAAATGACTTAAAATTCCAAGTTTAGTGGGCTGAATTGAAAAAATCTAATCTGGGGGGGGGGGGGCTGAAATGCAAGTGACTCTAAAAGATGAGGGTGTGGTTTAGAAGAGTCGAAACTTAGGGGCTAATTTGCAAAATGCTTTTGGCTTAAAAACCCTTCTCCCTCATTCCCCGGACTTCATGCATCTATTTAGAGACGGATATTTCTTGCTTGTATTCTGTAGATCTACTTTACCTTTTATGCATGACTATTTAATATTTATGCAGTAGGTTGATATTTACCTTTATCTGCTATCGTTTTCTTATCCTACTTGATACTTATGTTTGACCTTAGATTTGATCTAGTTTTCCTTTCTATACAATCTCATGTTTTTATTATCTGATTCTATATCTCATTGGTATGTGCATGAGTATGTAGATATATAATAGCATACCACTATATAGTTGCATTGATTAATTCTAGTCATACTTGCGCGTGGGTCTGGATATAGGATGATTGGGTTATGATACATGTTTACGACCTGTGCATGATAGATTGAGTTATGTGTTGATGACCTGGTAGGGGTTGCGTGTGATTGAGTCATGCACCATATCTGCACTGTTGCATGCCGGAGATCAACGACTCCCTTGTGGTTGAGACTATCGTCTTCCGACACATGATATGCACACACGACTACTCATGGGTTAGTGGATACCATTGGGTGTGTGCATTAGCTTTGTACTGCTCCGCTCGATCGCTCATGGGTAGTGGTTTCGGAGAGTGGTAGCAGGCAGGGATCTCTTCTCTTCCCATAGACCAGGGAAGATGAGAGAGATATCTCCCCCATATACATATGGGGCAGAGTGTTTACTTCACCAGCATCTTGTCCACTCGATCACTCAGGAGCAGTGATGGCAGAGTGCGGACAGTGTCACAGCTGTACCCACTCGACTGACACATTATCGCATGTCTCGGTTGCTTGACTGATGTCAGGAGTGATCATGTCATTGCATCATGTGCATATGATGCATTTGTGCATTTGATTTTGTTTGTTGCATTTATAATTTACTGTACTTATTTGACATGCACATACAGGATATACCATTTGTGTGGTTTGATGACCCTGCACTTGCTCGTATGATACGAGTCCTTTTATAATTAGGATAGACTGATTTCTAGTATGTACAATCCTTTGTTACTTCAGTTATGCATATTTCTGATACTATTACTGAGACTGTATCATGTTGTTTCTGTATAGCTTGTTTAGCTATTTTTCTGCCATGCATATATTTATATATACCTGTGGAGTCCACTTGGACTCACCACCTATCACAATGCTTTTGTTTTCAGGTCGATAGCTCGCCGGAGGAGTCCAGTTGTCGATCCCGGGTCCCCACGACTCCACTTGGATGTGTGCTTCCGCTTGTTTTGTTTCTTTTTATAGCATAGTCCATATTTTGTATTTGTTTCGATACCGTGGGCTTGTATTTGATTTATTTATGTGGTACTGTATTTTTGAGTCCTTTGTTGGACTATGTGATATGGTTTTGCTGCATGCCTGCCCTGAGGCAGCTCAGGTGAGTTTTTACGATATTCCGTATTGCGATGTCATTATTTTCATATCATATATATATCTATTTTGAGGCCTAAGACAAATTATACTGCGTGGGTGTTTGTGTGTATGTGTAAATTATCTGTCGAACAGGGGAAATATTGTTCGATTTTATATTGGATCAGCGGCTCCGTTGGTCCGAAGCATGACAATTGAAGTATTTTAAAAAGATACGAGATGAATCTACTTCAAACAGGGCATCTCCCTTTCATCACCTCCTCCTCCTCCTATTACTCCTCCATCACTTCTTGATGATGACTCGAATGTATATTCTAGTGATCTTGGAAAAAATAATATCCTCGAGTATAATATATCTCGGATCATATTTTAAATAAAATCAAGGATTAAAATCGAAATTTTCAAATTTAAATTCATTTTCAACTATTTAAATTGGAAATTTAGATTTTTGAATAATAAATTATATCTATATTAACATTTAAAAAATTTTGAAATCGCCCCTCCTACACCACTACTAGGAATGGATGATAAAGAACATCTTACTTAGATAAACATATTTTTTACTATAATCTATCTATCCCACTTAAACTATTTTATCTTCTTATATTGATTATTAATTCATTGTTATTATTATATAATATTATTAAGATATATAATTATAATTCATAATTATTATAATATAATATTAATAATTATGAACGATAATTATTATAATATAATATTAATATTCATAAGAATTAAAATCATAATCAAATATAAAAGATTGTAAATTCGTTATCTCAATAGTCTTTCAGAGAGACTCTGTTCTATAAATATGGAGAGAAGTTAATATAAATGCATAAGTAGAAAGTATATGATGGAGTGAATGACATATTGTGAATTTTTTCAAGATTCGACCTTTGATTATTATGTTAAAAATATCACATATGCTACCCTTTAGGGGGCATCTTAGTTTATACAAAGCAACTACAAGAGTTACAAATTCGAATATTTTCATAAATAAAAAATGAATTGAGGAAAGAAGGATGGATATTTTTTTTTTGTGAGAGTACAATAATCACTTGAAAGATATATTATACTGACAATTATCCGTAATAATGAATACACAATCATGTAGGATATCGACCAAAATAAATCATGCTTAGCCCAAATAAAGAATACACAATAATATATGATATCGACCAAAATAAATCTAAAAAGCTACTTGCATGTAGTGGGAATTTCAGGGCCTCCGCGCAACCAGTAGATTACGACCTAATTGGCAGGAAGGATGAATTAATATCTTACTTATACAAAAGCAGCTACAAAAGTTATCAAGCCGCTCTTTCATATCGACGGATTAGATCGGACGAAAAAAAAATATCTCGTGTATAAAAATACAAGGAATATAACAATCAGAGATAAAACAAGAGGAATATAACATTCACAGATAAAATAAAAAAATTTATTGCCAAAAGAATTATTCCTGCGAGAACAAAAAATACGAATATCATATCTAAGGTAATAAAAATAAAAAGGTAAACAAATTATATAAGTTTTGATTTTAATGAATCTTAAGGAGACAAGTAGGCAAATAAGTTCAAATCTTTGTTGAATTTGTTTTACTTTAAAAAAATTAAAAAGAAAGTACAAAGGTCCAATTATAATGTAGTCTAAATAGATAATTCTTGCCCTGGTCATAATACGATTGATAATGATTTACTTGGATGATTTTTTAGTTTTTGGATTCGATTCTTCCTTGGTAGAGCATACAATATGCTGACGGAAGAAATCGCTACAGGCTGTTACGTGGTCAGGCCATCGGGTACCGATATCATCAGTGGTGAAATCGCCACGTGTCTCCATCCCGCGATTTATCTTCGTTGACTGGTGGGGACTCTCGTTGAAAGTTGTGGAGTAGGGTCGGTCAACTAAATAAATTAATCGAATGTAAATCTGTATATTCTTTGTAAATAAAAAATAATAATAAATCGATAATTCCAAACTGTATTTCAATGTTAATGGTCAATTTTTTTTAAAACCGTCCAGCTATTGATTTTGAATTATTAATTTCTAATTATAATCACCGACATGCTCAAGACTATATCTTCCCCTCTTCCTTAGCTAGATTTGACCTCGATTCAAAATTAATAATTCGACGCTATAAAATCATTGATTCGACGATATATAAGGAGTCCATCCTTAACCTGATGAATACAATTCACTATTGAAAATCATGGATTTATGATTTATGTATCATTTATTATTGCTGTAGGAAGTTGGAAACGTGGGAATTGAAAAAGCTCACTTCCTAACTTCTCCACTTCTCCCTTCTCCTTTTTCCCTAGACCTTCTACTATAAAAAACGAGGAGGTGCATTCAAAAAAGATCACTAGAAGAAATCGAACATAGGAACATTCAGTGAGAGTGATTTGGTTCGTGAATATGAGAGTGGAAGAGCTTTCCAATTGCGTGATCTTCTTCCGACGACAAGTACGAAGAACAACGAAAGATTTACGAATATCATTGTAAGTGTTTATCGTTTATAATTTTGTAGATTCATTCTTTATCATGCATTAAAATCTATAATGGTATCAGAGTCATAAGGTTCTAAGTAGCATGAAATTACTTCGCCTGAAAATGGCGACTTTGTGTCGGCGGATTTCTTTCGAATCGGTAAACTAATTGTTAGCGTCATGAACCGACGATCCCACTCGGTCGTGTTGCACGCTAGCGATTAATCGTGTTCGTCGCAGTGAAAAAAAATTTGCGGCGGTGTTGACTATCGCTGGGACTGACTTTTGTATTGGTTCTCTCCCTTGGCCGACGTTTGTATCGGAGTGGAGGTCATATAGGTGTGGACGGCGGCGGAAAAAAATGAAACCTAAGTTTCGTTAGTGTTGAAAAAAATACTAATCTTTACTTTTATGCTTTATATACTTTTACGATTTAAATATTAAAAAAAATCGTGTTTTTTATATCATTGATTACATTTAAAATAATGAAAATTAAGATTTTTTATGCATTATATCAAATCATTTTGGATTTGAATTAAATTAGATTTGGGTCTTATTTAATTAAATAGGTTGGATTTATTCTGATATATTAGAATTAATTAAATTAGATTAAGTTGATTCATTTGAACCTGACCAAGTTGATCCGACTAGACCCAATCGACTTCAAACCATTAGTTGGTTTGACCAGACCTAATTGGTTCAATCAGACCTAATCCAGTTCAAATCCTTAGTTGATTTAAGTAGATCAGTCTGATACAAACCAGAATCGATTTGTTTGGTTCGATCAATAGATTTGACTTTGAATTAAATGAGCTAATGTTTAAATAAGAACAACTAAGATAAGTCATCCCTGTCTAATTAGATTAGTTCTAATAAGGACAATGGACCCAGACTAAGGATTCGATTTCCTAATCGATCAGCCCAATGTGTTAGTCAATAGAACTCCTCAAATCAAGAAAATTTATTTTTCTTATCTGTTTATGACTCTGTAGATTTATGCATATATGTGAATTGAATTGAACCAGTTTTGTTACTGATTTGTCGGTTTTGTACTGACATTGTGAATTTCAATTCCAGATGCCGAGGTTTATTACCATAATGACTCATCGTGATGTGCGACAGAATGAGCTGAGGGAATAGATAGAGGAGATTAACTACCGCCCAAGTATTGGAGTCCAAGGACATATAGGAAGGCTAGATCGACTATTTTGGAAACTCGAGCAGGAACAATTCCAGTCCTAGATAACTATTAGATTGGGGCATTGATTCGTTCATTGCCGAAGCGTGGTAGAGTAACTGCAAGATGTATCTGTGGATGCTTTGAAGGGTGTATCTCATATACCGAGTTGTGTAGAGAACTACTTCGCCAAAAATTTTTTACAGAGGATCCAGTAGAATTCGAGGAGGATCTTAAGGAATTCGAGTTGGATCCAATTGAAGAAATTGAGGAGGATCTAGAAGAAGATCCTATAGAATCTGTGGAGGATCCTCAAGTTGACTTACTTCAGATCAAGTCTGAGATGAAAGGGATGGAGTTTACCACTACGTTAGTATTTGTCCTAGTGGGAGTGGTGCTAGCTTATCTAGTTTATTAGTGTCTTGTCTTTGTTATTATTGTTATGTATAAACAGTATTTGCTCGTTTAGTTTTTTTAAGAGTCATATAATGGTTACTGTCGTTATGTACGAACAGTTTTATGAAAAGTTATGTTATGTGTTAACAAACTTATTAATGATTAGTTCATTTCATTTAAATGATAAATTCATTTATGATTAGTTCATGAATAGTTCATATGATGGAATATATGTAAAATAACTAATCAATATTTATTAGATTGGATAAATGGAGGATGAGTGGGAACGTAATTACCACTTGATTTAGTAAACCACTCTAATTTACAATGAGTTAGTTATTAGTTACATGCATATGAGTTATACTGAATAATTAAATAATGTGTTTATTTATGTTACAATGAAGAATATAATAGCTGAAAACAAAGGAGAAAAATTAAATGGGGATAACTACAAAATATGACACCTTAAGATGCAGTATGTACTTGAGGAACAAGAAGTTCTAGAAGCTGAAAATCAATTTATGGTAGAGCCTGCAGATGGTTCTACAGCTCAGCATAAACGTGATCTTGATACCTATAAGACATGGAAGAAAAAGGGTTCCACTGCTAAGCGTATTTTAATTAGTTCAATGGTAGATAACCTGATATATAAGTATGAGTCATTACCATCAGCTCATGTTGTCTGGGTTGCTTTGAGAGATAAATATAGTGGAGTTAGCTTATGCAAGCTTCGTCAGCTGACAATCATGTTTGACAGCTATAAGAAACACCCGAATGTCTCCATAACCCAACATCTGAGGGAAATGGGGAATATGATTCGAGAGCTAAAAACTGTTGGTCATGAGTTGACTGATGAACAATAGGTTCAGGCAGTTATCCGCTCCCTTCCTGATTCTTGAGAATCAATGAAACAAAACCTTACACATAGTGAAAGTATTTCATTGATGCCTCACGTCATGTTGAACTGGAGGTGGAGAGAATTGAATCCGCAAGGATTTCTGGATAGGCTTTTGTAGCTGAAGGTTCTAGATCCAAGAATATGAAAAGGTGGTTCAAGAAAGGAAAAGGAAAGGGAAAAGGAAAAGAAGCTGCTGATGCTGGGCAGTGCCCAATCAAGAAGAATGTTAAAAGAAAGAAGTATAGACAGAAACCTAAGAGCAAGTTGACTTGCTATAACTATGGCAAGAAAGGTAACTTTGCTCGGGAATGCACTGAGCCGAAAAAGGTAGATCCATGTTTCATGAGCTTTATGTTGCTAGTTCAGTGTTGTTAGCTGATTCTTATCCTTTGTGGATTATAGATTCAGGAGCAACGAACTATGTAGCCCGTGATCGAGCTACATACATGGAGTACTGTCGAGTATCAGTTGTCAATAAGTGTATATATGTGGGAAACAATGCAAGAATTAAAGTCAAAGGAATTGACACTTGCAAACTCAACCTTCGTGGTGGGTGTACCTTGTTTCTGCATGATGTTCTGTATGCTCCTGAGATTCGACGGAATCTAGTTTCTATAACTAATCTTCATGATTTGGGCGATTGTATAAATTTTTTCAGTCGTTGTGTGGAACTTCGTATTAACTCCATGTTAATTGGATGTGGTTATGTAATGAATGGTTTCATGGTTCTTGATGTAGAACAAGATATTAATTATGAAATTAATAGTTGTTTTTCAAATATTGCTCTTACTAGTGATGCTAATATTAATGAGGAAGTTTGGCATGCTAGACTAGGACATATCGGATAAGAACGGATGAATCGATTAGCTAAGGAGGGTCTATTGGGCACTCATGCTAAGATTAACTTGTCCATATGTGAGCATTGTCTTGTTGGAAAAGCAACTAGGAAACCATTCGGTAAGGCTATTAGAGCTGATTCACCATTGCAATTAATTCATTCGAATGTATGTGGTCCAATGTGAAGGCTAGACATGGAGGTTCCTATTTCATTACATTTATTAATGACTTCACATGTTTTGGTCATGTGTATTTGATTTCTCATAAATATGAAGTATTAGATTGCTTCAAACGTTATTTGAATGAAGTTGAGAATCAATTGGATTGTAAGGTTAAAACCTTATGCACTGACCGTGGAGGTGAATATTTGTCTGATCATAACACGTTTTGGTCATGTGTATCTTTGTAAGGTATTCTGATACTTCTAAGGGTTATGTTTTTATTGGTGAGCAACAAGATGGAACCATCTCTGAAATAGAGTCAAGTGATGATACTTTTCTTGAAACTGAGTTCCCAACAAGAGGTGAAGTTGATAAATTGATTTCTCTATTTGCAATAGAGGAGGAGAATACTGTTTCTTTATCAATGAATCAGGAATCACAGGAGAAACTTGAATCTAGTCTACCTAGTAGGAGTGATTTACCAATGAATGAATCAGTTTCAGTTTCTCAACAGTCGGACCTGCGAAGGAATAGTCGCAAGATTATTCTTAGAAGAAGGTTTGACATTGAGAATGAGACATTAATGATTCTCCCTATTGACGATGAGGAACCTCGAACGGTTGAGGAAACATTGAGATGCTCAGTTAGAAAAAAATGGAGAATTGCAATGGATGAAGAAATGGAGCCTATGAGAAAGAAGCAAGTTTGGAATTTAGTCGATCTTCCTCCAGGTCAAAGGGCTATTGGGAATAATGGATTCTCAAAATCAAGAGGAAGGAAGATGGATCGATTAATAGATACAAAGCTCGTCTAGTTGCAAAAGGATATACCCAAATGGAGGGTATTGATTTTGAAGAGACATTTTCCCCTGTTGTGAAGTTTGTGTCAATACGTGTCATTTTAGCTAAAGTAGCACATCATGACTTGGAATTACATCAGATGGAAGTAAAGACGACTTTCCTTAATGGTAATCTTGACGAGGAAATCTATATGACACAACCAGAAGGTTATATTGCTGATGGCCAAGAGAATAAAGTATGTAGAATTAAAAAGTCAATATATGGGCTAAAGCAAGCGTCGAGACAATGGAACATAAGATTCAATGAAGTCATTTTATCTTATGGTTTCGAAATGATCAATGAGGATCATTGTGTTTACCTCAGGGAGGATAAAGGAAAGATTGTCATATTATCGTTATATGTTGATGATATGCTAATAGCTGGAAATGACATACAGTTTGTGATAGAAATCAAATCGTGGCGTTCATCACAATTTGACATAATAGATATGGGAGAAGCTGAGTATATCTTAGGGGTAAAGATCATTAGAGATCGATCAAAAAATCTTTTGGGTTTGTCTCAAGAGACTTATATTACTAAGATGCTACAACACTTTAATATTGTTGAGGCAATCTGTGGTCCGGAGTGACCATGAGTTTCGATGATTGGGCAAAAGGTTTAAGTTAGGTTTCCCATTGTGTATTTGATATGTGTATGTGAGTGTGCAGGATGTACAGGTTACACATATAGACTTAGCTGGACGACCTTGGTACGGTGAAGGGTGGCATGGAGACAAGCCGCGCGCTTGTGTGCGCACCTGAGGGTCGATGAGCTGAGGGGCGCGGACTTCGAGGCATGCGTGAAGGATGACATGGAGGCAAGCTGGAGGCTTGCGTGCATCCGAGGGACGGGAGCCGAAGATGAAGAGGGTGCGAAGGCAATAGTCGAGGCTGCTAATGAGGAGTCAGTTGAGTCGTGAGGGTACGAGTGATGTGTGATTATACTCGGGAAATCTTAGGGTTCGAGTGCTGAGAGAAGTGTACTCGAGAAGGGAACCCCTAGGTGTGTGAGTGGACCAGCCGACTGCCCTTGGGGCAGTCGACTGATAAAACTCACAGAAAGGGAGTCGACCCTAGACTAGTCGACTGCTCCAGGGGCAGTCGACTGGTGACACTCAGAATTCGAACGTTTAGTGTCAACGGTCGAATTTGAGTGGGGGCATTCCACTGGTGGCGTCCAAACAGAAGGTAAGTCCTATTTAAGAGGGCTTCATTTTGGCCGGGATCTCTGATGAATTTGGTCTTGGTGCTCAGGGATTGTTGAGATGCTGTGGCGAGGTTTCTCCACCCATAAGGAGCGACAAGGGCTAGCCGGAGGTTATCCGAGGAGTGATCAACCGACGAATTCTTGGATTAGTCACCCTTAGGGGTGGATACTAAGTAAATCTCCTTGTTAGCATTGCTTTCTTGTTGTTAGTTTTATTCTTTTGTATTTTCGCTTGCGCAACTAACAACGTAGGAAGAAGAAGATTCGAAAAGTGTTATTCACCCCCCCCTCTAGCAATCGTACAAGATCCAACAAATATGTTAAACTGCAACATTGAATAAATTCCTGTTGCGAGAAGTACTGTTCTGAGAAAAGTATGTATCCCAAGACTCCTAATGAAATAGCCGACATGAAGAAAAAATCATATGCCAATGTCATTGGTAATTTAATGCACATTATGTTGGTACAGGCATCACCAAAGTTAAACCTGTGTTTTGATAATGGCAAAGGGTTCAGGAGTTAAGGTGTTATTGTGATCTAACATGCTTACTGAGTGTGCAGGAAAAGTCCTAGGTACACTAGGCAAGAAGTCCTGGCAAAGGGCTGGGCAAAGAAGTCCTGGTCGAGGACTGGGCAAGAAGTTCTGGCAAAGGGCTAGGCACCGAAGACCTGACCGGAAGTTGGGCAAGAAGACCTAACCGGAAGTTGGGCACGAAGACCTGGTCAGGTGGATTGAGCAAAAGTCTAACCGGAAGAGCTGGTTGGCAAAAGGTAAACTCTCCTGAGAGGAGAAGGTGAGGACGTGTTCCCCGACGAGGGAACAGTAGGCGTATGTTTGACCTAGGGTTCCATTATGGAGACCCAAAGTCAGAACCAAGACAGCTACGGCTGTAAATAATGGCTAACATATTTGCTTGTTGTATTTTGGAACTAACCTTGGTTGCAGGGATCGAAGGATTGGTCTTCTGCAGCTTAGGCACCTCACTGGGGCTAGGCACCCGTATGGATACGGGCGCCTGTATGGATACGGGCGCCCCAATGTAAAGGCAAAAACCAAACCACTATCGCGAAGCCTTTGGACCAAGGTAGCTCAGGCGCCCGTGAGGTCACAGGCGCCCCCATCAGCTCAGGAGCCCAAGTGAAGATGGATAAGCGCTGACCGAGCCTGCGGATAAGAGATCGCGCAGGGAAGGCCACGTGTAGGCGCCCCCATCGACACGGGTGCCCCCATGGGTGCTATAAAAGGGGGTTCACCCCCAAGGCTTCAACAATCATCGCTCTCTACGCTCCAGACACTTTCGTTCAAGCGCTGCGCTCTGACAAACTTCAACTTCAAGATTCTAGCGCCGCCGGCGACCCTCTGCTCCGAAATTCGAACCACCTTGGGCGTCGGTAAGCTTAAATTACGAAAGTGTTGCTAATTCAATTTCCAATTCAATATTTGTACTATCAATTTGTAAAAGATTTCTCGAATATAGAATTGTCCAAAGTAAACAGTCAAGAACCGTGGGCCTTGGAGTAGGAGGGACCGCGACTCCGAACCAAGTAAAACCAATCTGTGTTCGCGATTGATTTATTTTCCGCTGCGTATTTTCTCTAGTGCTCCGAAAAATTTGATTTCGATATTCACCCCCCCCCCCCCCCCCGTCTATCGAGTTTCTACGATCCAACACACTATATTGTGTACATGTCCTAATATTAGTTATGTTATTGGCTTGGTTAGTCATTTCTAGTCAAACCTAGGATCGAGATATTGGAAGGCAGTGGAGAGAATATTCAAATATCTCAAAGGAACGGCAGATTGCTGAGGATAGTGTGAGTCTCATTACATTGTATTGTGACAATCAAACTACGATAGCTTTTTCCAAAGATGCCAAATATCACAGTAAAGGCAAGAAATTCAGTATAATTATGTAAAGGATATTATGGACAAAATGAAGGTAGTCCTTGAGTATATTCCTACCCGTGCTATACTTACAAATTCTTTTACTAAGCCATTAACTAAAGAATCATTTCTTGGATTTGTGAAGTCTTTGGGACTTCGTAAAATGTAACACATTGTAAAACAATCAAATATATGAAAGTGTCATGATTTATTCAGTGTGTGTATATATATATATATATATTGGTGTTACATTTTGGATAAAAGTCTCGATAAGCATGTTGGCATGTTGAGATTGGTCCACTCACATGGGCAATCATCTCTATTTGTTGAGTATAAATAGAGGTAAGACCATTACTTATGAGTTAGCTTATGTAGTTATAAATAGAGACATAGTCATAAGTTGAGGTCGCCTTGATTTTTGTATCAAGATAAGATCATTTATGTAATGATCGGAGTAAATGAATCCGCCATTTACTGAAATTGCTGAAAGCCAGATTGAAATTCATAAGTTGAATTCAGGATTAGCCATTAGGTATGTCTAGATCAAAATCTGTACGATGTTAATTTTGAGAAAAACATGCACTCTTTTTGTTAAAAGAGAAAAACATTGTAGCATATGATTCATACCACTTGCTTTAGCGACATTAAGGGTAGTAAGAAAATGGATCCTTGCTTCTCTACTATGTGAGACCCTTGAGATTGTCAGTTAATATCAGATTTACCCTATGCGACTATTTAGCTGTCTGCTTGAAATTTTAATCAGTGTCGCTACCTTAGCCTGTATCATATTGGCTATGGATGATTCGATCTATGGAGCATAATTAGGAAAACACCTGATTAGAATGAATAGATTCAAGCTAAATAAGAAGATTAAGAGAGATTTACATCGTTGACACTTATTCACTAGTCGACCAATTACATTTTTGTTGAGTACTTAAATGTGATTGTGAATAATTGTATTGAATAGGAATACTGAACATGCTCTTGACTTAATTGTCATTACGAAGGATTAGAGATGCTCATATTGATGTAAATGATTTAGTCTGGGATAAAAGCAAGTGATTGATGTCTCTAATTCATGTGATAGAGCGACTAAGTAAAGTGTAACAACTTTTTTAGTATTGATCGCTCAGAGAGCAGCTAAGTAAATGTCACAACTTTCTTAGCAATGATTGCTCGGTATGTTTGCTATCGCACGAATCATTTTTCCTAAAGTATGAATTGGATGCTCTATTAGTCTATGAGACTATATGGTCTTTGTGACTATCTGATTTTTGTAATCTAGTTATGATATGGTCTTTGTAATCTGATTTTTATTTAGTCTATGTGACTTGACTTGGACGAGTGGGAGATGTAGGAAGTTGGGAACGTGGGGGAAGTGGGCAGAACCCACTTCTCCACTTCTCCACTTCTCCCCCCTCCTCTTCCCTAGACCCTCTACTATAAAAGGGGAGGGGTGCGTCCAAAAGGGATCACCAGAGGAAATCGAGCAGAGGAACATCCGGTGAGAGGGATTTTGTTCGTGAATACGAGAGTGGAAGAGCTTTCTGATTGCGTGATCATTCTTCCGATGACAAACACGAAGAACAACGAAGGATTTGTGAATTTCACTATAAATATTTACCGTTTATAATTTGGGAAATTTTGAAAAAAACTCCCCAACATCAAATTGGGCTTTGCATGCACTCCCCAACCGAAAATTTCTTTGCATGCACTCCCTGATGGGATTGATAAGACAGTTTTATGGGTTATTTTTTTATCAGTATAAAAGAATAAAAATTCAGTATAAATCGTAAAGATTTGAGTATAAATTATTTAAGATTGAGTACTAATTTAAGAAATTTGAGTATTATTTGAAAAAATTTGAATATACATTGTTTCAGTATATAATAAAAATTTCAGTATACATTATCAAAATTTAAGTATGAATTGATTTAGATTGAGTATTATTTGAAAAAATTTGAGTATAAAATTTAAAAATTTGAGTATGTGAGGTTACATCACCACATCAAGATTTTCACATGAGAGGTCACCGAAATTTTATACTTAAATTTCTTAAATTAGTGCTCAATCTCAAACAATTTATACTCAAATCTTTATAATATATACTGATTTTTCACTCTTTTATACTCACCACATCAAGATTTTCATATGAGTGGTCACCGAAACTTTGTACTCAAATTTTTAAAATTAGTACTCAATCTCAAACAATTTATACTCAAATCTTTACAATGTATACTGAGTTTTCTCCAATTAACACTTACAATTTTGCAGATTTATTTTTTTATCATGCATTAGAATTTACGATTGTTCCTCATATTCAAAATTATTATATTATTTAAAATATATATATATATATATATATATTAAGATTATTTATCAGATTCGAATATAATTAAATTTAATAATAATAAATTTAAATTAAATATAAATAATTTCGATCAGTGCAGTTTACAATAAACCGTGAATTATTGAACTGGTTCCACACACGTGACCCACTCTGTCCTTTGACTCAGATCCAACCACAGCTGACCAACCAATGGCATTCTCCCACAGCTGACAACTCATCAATGCCCATGATCTTCCGCACACAAATTAATTATAGGACAATTAGTTTGGTAGAAATACAGAGTCAACTATCAAACAATAAAAGAATGCTTAAAAAATTAAAAAGGACTTCCCTTATTATAAAAAATAAAAAAAATCATATATTATTTTTTATTCAAAAAATACTCTTATTCCAATCTCTGATAAAAACTACCACACGTATAATAATTTTAATCAAAATTATTACAATATACCTGTAAAATTGAAGCTTCAAACTATTTTAATATTAATCAAAATTTAAATTGGTTAAAGTTACCGCAATATTATTATAATATTTTCATTAAAAAAATATTGTATTGCTACAATAATATGAGAGCAATTTTAATTAAACTAGAGAAATTTTAAATAATTTATAATAATTTTTTAACCAATTTAAAATTGTTTTTAACTAATATTAGAATAATTTTAATGAACATGGTAACAGTTTTAGAGTATAGGAGTTAATGTTATAGATAAGAACATCCACATTGATGAGTATTATGATATTTAAATGGTATTATAAATTAATATGGATGAATGTTATAATACTCACACATGAACAATGTTCAATTTTTTAAATATTTTTAATGAGCGGATTTTATATAATTTTTTAAAAAAATTAATAAAATATATTCCGAATATAAAAAAATAAAAATGAATAAACAAATAATAGGATCTATAAATAATCAATGTAATAATAAAAATAATGTGAGTATATGTTAATAAAAATGAGATGTTAATATAATGAATGCCAGATATATTATTTGAAGATGTGACATATATTAGGTATAAATTAATATGGATCCCCTAAGTATTCTAGTCGTTTTAGCT
>JAGFNQ010001728.1:0-462570 GCA_024364735.1 Boesenbergia rotunda
ACTTTCCCAACTCTCTTTATAATCCTATAGGGTCCTATGTAGCGAGGACTCAGCTTTCCCTTCTTGCCAAATCTCACCACTCCCTTCATGGGAGCGACCTTGAGAAATACTGAATCTCCAACTTGGAATTCAAGTGGCCTACGGCGTGTGTCAGCATAACTTTTCTGTCTACTCTGGGCAGTCTCAATCCTCTGGCGGATCGTCTGGATAGCCTGAGTGGTCTCATCTATAAGCTCAGTCTGGCTGCCTAGTTCTGACTCCATCTCTTTCTTCTCACCAGCTTCTTGCCAACATATGGGTGATCTGCATTTCCTGCCATACAATGCCTCATAAGGTGCCATCCTGATGGTGGCCTGATAGCTATTGTTGTAGGCAAACTCAGCTAAGCACAGAAATTTGCACCAACTGCCTTTAAAGTCCAATGCACAAGCCCTGAGCATGTCTTCTAAAATCTGATTTACCCTCTCTGTTTGTCCATCTGTCTGGGGATGGAAAGCTGTGCTGAACTGAAGTCTGGTGCCTAGGGCGTCCTGAACACACTTCCAAAAATGGGAGGTGAATCGCCCATCTCTGTCAGAAACGATCGACTTCGGAACTCCGTGAAGCCTGATCACTTCTTTCACGTACAGCTGTGCTAATTGCTCTACTGAATGCGATAACTTGATGGCTATGAAGTGGGCAGACTTGGTCAACCTGTCCACTATCACCCAAATTGCATCATGTCCATGGGTGGTTCTTGGAAGACCTGTGATAAAGTCCATGGATATTTCTTCCCACTTCCACTCTGGAATGGGAAGTGGCTGTAGAACTCCTCCTGGTCTCTGGTGCTCTGCTTTGACTCTCTGGCAGGTCAAGCAGGTACTGATATATCTGGCCACGTCTCGCTTGAGTCCAGACCACCAGAATCCTTTCTTTAAATCTTGATACATCTTAGTAGAACCAGGATGCATAGAGTACGGGGTACTGTGGGCTTCTTCTAAAATATTCTTTCTTAGTTCCTCATCATTGGGGACGCAAAGGCGGTCTCCAAAATAGAGTATGCCACTGTCTGATACTCGAAACTCTGAATTTTCTGCCTCTTGGATCCCCTGCTTGATCTTCTGGATCTCTGGGTCTTGATCTTGCTTTTCTTGTATATCTTTAAGCAGGGTTGACTCTAGGGTCAATGCAGAAAATTGCCCAACTATTACTTCGACTCCAAAATCTTTTATTTCTTTCTGAAGTGGTAGAGACAGTGATGATAGGGACATCAATGCTGCACAGGATTTTCTGCTCAGTGCATCTGCCACCTTATTAGCTTTACCTGGGTGGTAGAGGATTTCACAGTCATAATCTTTGACCAACTCTAGCCACCTGCGCTGCCTCATATTCAGGTCCTTCTGAGTGAAGAAGTACTTCAAACTCTGATGGTCTGTGAAGATCCTGCACTGCACTCCATACAGGTAGTGTCTCCAAAGCTTCAGTGCAAAAACCACAGCTGCTAGCTCAAGGTCGTGGGTAGGGTAATTCTTCTCATAGTCCTTGAGCTGTCTGGAGGCATATGCTATTACTTTACCATCTTGCATGAGGACAGCTCCAAGGCCCATCTTGGATGCATCACTGTAGATGTCAAAGGCCTTGTCACTCTCTGGAACAGTCAGGATGGGAGCACTGGTCAGTCTCTTCTTCAGCTCTAGAAAACTGTGCTCGCATTTATCTGACCATTCAAACTTCTTGTTCTTTCTGGTCAAGGCTGTGAGTGGAGAGGCTATCCTGGAAAAATCCTCCACAAATTTTCTGTAATATCCTGCCAGGCCTAAGAAGCTTCTGATCTCACTGGCATTCTTGGGTCTACACCAGTTGCTGACTGCTTCTATCTTGGCTGGATCAACTTGAATGCCTTCTTTGGATACAATGTGACCTAGGAAAGTCACCTGATCTAGCCAAAACTCACACTTTGAGAATTTTGCATAAAGCTTCTCCTGCTGAAGGATCTGCAGCACTATCCTCAAGTGTGTAGCATGGTCCTCTGGAGTCTGTGAATATATGAGAATATCATCAATAAATACAATGACGAATTTATCGAGATACTCCCTGAAGATGTGGTTCATCAGCTCCATGAAGACTGCTGGAGCATTGGTTACTCCAAAAGGCATTACTACAAATTCGTAGTGGCCGTATCTTGTCCTGAAGGCCGTCCTGGGGATGTCACTTTCTTTAACCTTTAGCTGATGATACCCAGAACGCAGATCTATCTTCGAGAACACTGTAGCCCCTTTGAGTTGATCAAATAAATCATCTATTCTAGGAAGGGGGTACTTGTTCTTGATGGTCACCTTGTTCAGAGCTCTGTAGTCTATGCACAGACGCATAGACCCATCCTTTTTCTTGACGAAAAGTACAGGAGCTCCCCAGGGTGAATGACTCGGGCGAATGAAGCCCTTGTCTAGTAGCTCCTGGAGTTGCTCTTGTAATTCCTTCAACTCTGCTGGAGACATACGATATGGGGCCTTCGAGACCGGACCGGTACCGGGCACTAGCTCGATCTCGAATTCCACTTCTCTGTTGGGAGGTAGTCCAGGTAATTCTTCTGGGAACACTTCTGGATATTCGCAGACTACCCGTACATCCTCCTGCTTGAGTTCTTCTTTGCTTCTGATTCCACTATGTGTGCAAGAAAACCAGCACACCCTTGCTCTAGCATCTGGTGGGCTGCCAAGGCTGAGAGAAATTTCTGAGTCTTCCTCCTTGGGGCTCCTTGAAACTCGAATGGTGGTTCTCCTTCTGGGCTGAAAACCACCTTCCTTCTACGGCAGTCCACTGAAGCGCTGTACTTACTGAGGAAATCCATGCCCAGTATGATGTCGAAGTCCTGCATCGCAAGGACTATCAGATCGACATATAGCTCTCGGTCTGAAATCTTGATTGGCACAGCCCGGAGCCTCTGGGTGGACTCCATGACTTCCCCTGAAGGGAGAGTTGTCAGGAATCTGGACTCCCAACTCTCTGTAGGCACCTGTAACTTACTAGCAAAAGGTACTGATACGAAAGAATGGGTCACCCCAGTGTCAAACAGTGTAGTAGCTAAATGCTGAAAAATAACTATTTGACCTGTTACGACCGTGGAGGCGCTGGCAGCTTCTTCCTTCGTGAGGGAAAAGACTCTGGCATTGGTTGGAACTGGTGCTGCTTCCAACCCTCCCTGACTGATCTGAGGTCCCTCCAGCATAGTAGGCATGTAATGTAACTGAGGCTGGCCTCCATACTGTACGGACTGCTGAGGAAGTACTTTGAACTTGTTTGGGCAGTCTCTGGATCTGTGTCCCTCTTGTCCACATGAATAGCATCCAGTTACACCCAAAAGGCATGCTCCTGGATGGTTCCTCCCACACTTAGGACAAGGTGGATACCTAGCTTGCTTATTCTCTGGTTTTCCTTTCTGGCTGCCAGGCCACTGCTTCCTTTTGTGGTTCTTGTTCTTCCAGTTCTGGCTATTTGGCTGAGGCTTCTGGCCTCCCATTGTCTTGTTCTCAATCAGGACTGGCTTCTGCTGTGCTTGCTGTGCCTTGATGCTATTCAGGTAGTGCTCTGAGATTAGGCGCTACTGACCAACTCCTCGCTGGTCTGGGGTCGGTGCATCCCGCTGTTCACGTTGAGTGCTATCTCAGGGTTCAGCATGCGAAGCATCAGTCTGACTCGCTCCTTCTCTGTGCTGACTAGCTCTGGGCAGAGGCGAGCTAGTCTGTTGAACTTTGCAACTGCTTCTCCCACTGGTAGGCTACCCTGTCTGAACTCCATGAAGTCCTCGAAGTGCTTGTTGGTAACCTTCATGTGGAAGAATTCCTCATAGAACTCGTGCTCAAAATCTGCCCAGCTCATCTGGTTGACTATCTTCTTACTCTTGACTCGCTCCCACCACATACGAGCATCTCCAGTTAGGCAGAAGGAGGCACATTTGACCTTCTCAACCTCTGGCCAGTCAAGAAGCTCCATCGTGCTCTCTAAAGTTTGAACCAAGCCTGGGCATCCCAGGGCTCAGTCGTGCCTGAGAAGCTTTCGGGTTTCAGCCTCTGCCACTGGATGAGGTATGCTTCTTGTCTTCGGTTCACGGCAGGGGTCTCCTGTGGGACTGGTGGAACCTCAGCCACCACTGGAGTCTCCACTCCTGCTGGGGTGGTGTAGGGGGCACTGGGTGCTGATTTGCCATCAGTGTGGCGATGATCTTCTGTTGTTCTGTCATCTGAGCTTGCATTTGAGCAATGACTGCCATCAGGTCTGGCTGTTCTGTGCCAGGCTCACTGTTATCTTGAACTGGGGTTCTGTTATTAGCATTAGGAGCTCGGCCTCTTCTTGCCATCTAATAATGCATAAAGGAACAAGAAATCACTACTACATCTCTAGGTATAAATTGTCTTCTTACTTAGAAATCTGATATCCATTCTAGGGATTAAACATGATTCCGTGATACTAAGGGATTAAACATGCTTCCTTGTTCTATGCATATGTGAGTAGTACTTAAGCATTTCTCTATACTGCAATCAAGTAAAGGAGCAATAGAAAAACTGAAACTTAAAACTTTCTTACTTGAAGACGGCAAGGTTGATGCTGATGTGTGTGTGATGCTGGAGAATGGGAACTGCTCTGATACCACTGTAGCGACCCGCCTTCTTACTGCCTTAGACGGATCGTTACATTTCTCTACTTCTCTACTTTTGATACATGACTACAAATGCGGAAATCTTTTTTTTTTTAACTTTTAAATTCATCTAACAATTATATTCTAACTTAAGCAATCATGCATAATAACATATCACACTTCCTTTCTCAAAAGCTCGCGAATGGTACACTTTGAAACCTGCCTCACCCAACTGAACTGTCGGGTACCAGTCGACTGGTGACGTGGCAGTCGACTGGTACACCTGTGAGCTGAAAGTTCAGCTTTCGGCAGTTGCTTCACAGCTCCATCAAACCCATAATTTCGAGCCATATGGAATCATGACCCCATTTCTATACTCTATACCAATTTTCTAAACAGTTTAGCCAATCAAAATGAATCCATAAACTTAAAATTTGGACTTTTACGAGATTTAGCAAGTTATGAAAAACTATCAAAAACTTTAGTCTAGAGTTTGTACCAAACTTTGCTTCTAACCATTTAAACTCATCATGCAAGATTCTATAACATTGCTAAAGCATTATGGAATACGAATGCAACTTTTCTAGACATATTTAAGCAATAAAAACTTGATTCAAAGAGGAACTAGTACTATCTTGGCACAAACATCCATTTCTCCAACAAAGTATCAATACTCCATCTACTCATATTTCTACTCATCCAATGCAATCATAAAAATATATAGACTAAAAGAAATGACATGGAATCTTTACTCTAAGGAATTGAGCATATAAAACTATCCATAACTTAAATATTCGCTAAACTCCATAAAGCAAGAACATAAAATTCAAATGAACTATAACATTATGAATTAATAACTAAATTGTCTTGCGCCAAAGATCTCTCCATAATCAGCCACCACACACACTCTACTCAGCACCGCCTCGTCGCCTTCCTTCAGAATTGCTTGCCTTTACCTTTATCTGCAATAAGAGGAAATGCATCTATAAGCGAAAAGCTTAGTAAGTACTATCTAGCTCACAAAAACTCGAAATGTGCAAACATGCTTCTAGATCAAACTGAACATCATATGAGATACTAATATGCTTGAAAGAAAACTAAGAACATGTATAGCTCAAAACATGCATACTCAAGCAATAGATAATCTCAATTTACTTTTCTTGGCTCAACTTGAAACTTTAGCTATTCTTTAACTTTTGAAAACTTTCTTAAACTTTAGAAAACTTTGCTAAAGCATATACTTGAAAATAATAATCACTTGGATCCACTGAAGACGTAAGTACCATCTGATATGCGCGTTCCCTAACAGGTTGGGGTAGCGAGCCACCAATCCTAATAGAGCAGACCTTGGTCTACCAGGGCCAAGACCTTGGAATTGGACACCTGGATTTCTTTAACGACGCCCTTGGACGCCGGGTACTGGCCTTATAAAATAAAATAGCTTTTCTTACTTTTCTTTCTTATCTGTAAATGCCTTGGCATTTTCTGGAGCACCTTGCGTGCTAAAATCCCTAAGTCTTGACTTTTGGGGATTTCTTAAGGCCTTGGCCTTTTCTTTTCTTATCTTTATCTTCTCTTTTCTTTTCTCATAACTTTCTTTGGACCCTAAACTCACATAGGGTATTAATCAACATATATAAGCATATAATGAACTAATATCACATGCAAAAACTCAAACAAAAAGGAAATATCTCTTTTAAAAACTTTTAAAGGAAATTCTCGCGGAAAAACCGCCTCTTACTGCAGGTGAGCAGTACTTACATTGATATCTTGGACTTACAACCAAGATTAATGTCTAGAGCTCGGGAGAAACTTGAGATCTCAGAGAATTCTTCACGTCCACGCGTTCCTCTCGTCGCGGAGATCCCGAATATAGGATTATCTCTTGGAGAAGAGTCTTGGCCGGCCCTCCTTGGCCTTGATGGTGGTCGGCGTCGCCCAAGAGGAGAGGTGGTCGGCGTGAGGGTTTGGAGAGGAGAGAAATAAAATTTCTCTCTTTAACTATCTATTTATACTTAAGGCAGATTAAACTAACAATTCCTTAAATAACCTTCTCTCCGTCCCTTGTTGTGCTTGATACCCCTAGCCCAGCTGGTCGCGCGCTCCCTTGGTCTCGTGGTGGTCGCGGGTTCGAGCGCCCGCTGCCCTTAAGTGATATTTCCTTTTTTGGCTTTCTTTTTCCTTTTTCTTTTCCTTTTTCCATAAATACCAAACGGACTCGGAAAATTCCATAAAAATACTCTAAAAATTCCTAAAAATATCTAGAATATTTCTAAACTATTTCTAAATAACTCTAAGGACTTTAAGAACTAAAAATGGAAATTTTGGGGCGTTACAGACTGCCCCCTGCACCAGTTGATTGATACCCTGATAACTGCATTCTTAACATTCTGAACCCAAATTCAGAAATGGACAAGAAATTCCATAAATCTCAAAAAATTTTCAAATTTTGTGGAGTGATTTGTGGAACTCGTGTCTAATTGGGAAAAATATATTTAAAACATATATCTATCACCAATCCCAAGATTTATATAAAATCCAAAACTATCTAAATGGTTCAATTGAACCTTGACCTAAAGTCCTAGTTTTGGCCTCCTCTTGATGTATCTGTCCATAGCAAACCACAATACATCTCTAATATTGGTTTATATGACATCTATATATTAAAAATAAATTTTCATGCAATATGTAAATTATGTCATATTTTCATGCATGACACTCAATTCCAATGTGCCAAATCTCTAGGATTGAGACTTAAATCCGTTTCCAAATCCTTTGACACACTCCATGTAATGACCCGGCCCGTCGACCCGACCCCTCGGCCCCTTGGGCGGCCAAATTCCATTTTTGGCGGCCCAACAACCTGGCCCCTTTGGTCGTCGACCGTCGTTACTCACAAGAACATCGCACCCCTGGCTAGTGGGTTTTTGCCTTCCCCAGATTCGAACCCTAGACCTCCAGGACAAGTACTAGAGTTCCTTGAATCTAGTAGCCAAGTGAGCGCGGCCTAGAGAGCCGCCTGATGGGGCTAGAGGGGACGTGTCGCTACACTCCATGGTTCATCTAGACTTCTGGGATAAACCCTCCAAAGATCCATTGACCATGGGTCCCAACTATTAGGACCGGTAGGAGAGCTAGAGGGGGGTGACTAGCTTCGATCTTTACTCGTTGTAGATTTGTTGCGACGGAAGACTTGAGCAATGCTAACACCTCGATTTTACTTGGTATCCACCTCCTTGAGGTGACTAATCCAAGGGTCCACTCTCCTCACTCTCTCATATACTATGAAAGATCTCCTTCCTGAGGTGGAGAAACCTCTTACAAGCTTTCAAGAAGATACAACAAGAATCCAAGTAAATACAAAAGAAATCTTACAAGATTTACACAACTTTGCTCTTTTTGCTTTTCTTGCTATCTTCAAGCTTGGAATCGCCTCTTGATCCTTGGAAATGCACCAGCACTAAGCTCTAAGGCCTCACTTGAAATGGCGATGAAGGAGGAGGAAGCTGCGCAAGCGATGCCACTTCAAACCTGTGTGAAAATCCTATATACCCGATGCCTAGAGTTCCCTAATCGATTGCCCGATCGATTACCAGGTCAGACTTAGCCATTCAACGACTATTTTTTGAAGCTTAATCGATTAGCCAATAGATTAAGTACAACCTTAATCGATTGTTGAATCGATTCAACACCTTTCTGTGCTCTCGTGCAAATATGATGTAATCGATTGCCCAATCGATTACAGAACACCTTGATCGATTACCCAATCGATTAAGGTGAGGCTAAATCGATTACCAAATCGATTCAGCCAGCTTCTGTTCTCGCAACTCATTTCTCCCAATCGATTACCCAATTGATTCACTCCTTCCTTAATCGATCACCTAATCAATTAAGAAGGCTTCTGTTCGTGAGAAACCAACCCCAATCGATTGAGCCCAACCCTAACTTGTGTGTACAAGTCTAGCGTTCCCTTGCCTAACCTTGGTCAACCGTGACCTGTTATGACTTCTCTACCAAGTGTTCGATCAACCCTTTGACCAACTTGGATTTCTCCTGCCTAGCTCCCAACTAGGACTTAACCCATGCCAGCGTGCGATCTCCCCGATCCACCTGGACTTCACCTAGTCCCACTAGGTCTTTTCCCATGCCAGCGTGCGATCTCCCCGACCCACCTGGACTTCACCTAGTCCCACTAGGTCTTTTCCTATGTCAGCGTATGATCTCCCCGATCCACCTGGACTTCACCTAGTCCCACTAGGTGTGCCTAGTCCCACTAAGTCTTTTCCCATGCCAGCATGCGATCTCCTCGATCCACCTGGACTTCACCTAGTCCCACTAGGTGTGCCTAGTCCCACTAGGTCTTTTCCAGTCAAGTCTCCAGTCAACCTTGACCCACTTGACTCACACAATATTCAAACATCATGCGATATTCAAACATTATTATAAAACATCGAAACATCCAATCTTAAGCTTACCAAACTTACCAGACATAAGCTCACCCGAGCCTAGTCAAACTAGGTCAACCCTGACCTAACAAAGATTGCCCCAACACTAACTTGGCTCCTAGAGCCCCCCTTGAGCTTTTAGCCTTAGTCACCACCCTAGGTGACTCATCTATAATCACAAGGCCACACCGGTGTACCTCCGATGATTCTTGACCTACAAACTTAACCTTCTTAACCTTAGACACCATGTCCTTAGTTAAGATTTTCTTCCCTTTAACCTTGGACATCTTATCCTTCGTCAAAGTCTTTTTGCCCTTAAATGACATTCTCTTGTCATTCTTGGATTTCCTCTTACTATAGTCATATGAAACCATTGCATATGACTTCTCGATAGCATTGGAGAGCTTAGATCGGTATCCTAGACCCGATCTATCATTATTGGGTTTTTGACCACCCAATACCATACCTAAACCCTTAGATCCAATAGTGAATCTATCTAGGGTTTTCTCTAATTTATCAAGTTTTGTCCTCAAAGCTTGATTTTCCCTTTCTAGGTTCTTAAACCTAAATTGACATGTCCACCTTGGACATTCCTAGACTTACCCACCTTCCTAGGCATGTGTCTCCCTTTTTTAAGATTAATGTCTTGGTCCTTAGGTCTAATGGTCTTGGTTTTATCATGATGCATAAATTTCCTAGAGTTTTGATTTTCAATGTTAACCCTATTCCTATCATGATATTTAAAACCATAATTATGCATGGAAAAATTATTATCATTATAATTTCTAACATGCATGGAGAAACTTAAATTTGAATTCAATGTTAGGTTAGGGTTTACCTCCCTTACCCTTGTAGCTCCCCCTTGATGTGAGATCCCCCTCTTCTCCTTCTTTTCCCATTTCCTCAAATGCTCCAAATTCTTGAATTCTTCTTTTCTAGAGCATTTGGTGTGGTATTGTCCTAGCTCACCACATGTGAAGCACCTTAGATGCTTCTTCTCCTTCTTTGCCCCAACCCTACAACTCATGTTAGTTTTCAAATTAATTGAATTGAGTTTAGAATTTACCTCCTTTTTACCTAATGGACACTTGTCCTTGTAATGCCCCTTTTTATTGCACCCAAAGCAAATTATATGATTTTTAGATTTTGCTTTGGTGGAGGTGGAGGCTTCTTCTTGCTCCGGTATTGAGGATGGTCTCTCATCCCCCTCAATCTTTGAAGTGGAGACTTCGTCTATTTCTTCCTCACTTGAGGATGTGGATGACTTATCCTCAATTCCTAATTCACTTGAGGAAGCGGATGGTTCTTCATCTTTTTTCTTCTCCTCCTCGGATGTTGAGCTCCTCTCCTCATCCGATTGGTCTTTCTCTTCTTCTTGGACCATCAAGCCCATCTCCTTGGGCTATTCTTCTTGTGTAGGCTTTTGATGAAGAGCAATCACTTTGCTCTATAGTTCATGAGCACACTTGTACTCACCTACACGAGTAATTATATTATTAGGCAAAATATTAAGTAAAATTGATATTACTTTATCATTTGCCTTCATTTATGTTTGTTACTACTTATTCCAATATAATGGTTGGAGCTTTTTCCCGTGCTTATCATTCGGGACTTTAAATGGTTCTTCAATGGCGATCATTAGATCTCAATCCATGTTGAACCATGTCTTTGTCCAATAATCGAAACTCTCGTGGTCGTAGGGAGGTAGAACGTTGATGTTGTCCCCTATGCGTTCTTCAACCACCATTTTATTGATTGGTTTAGGCTCGAAAATCCATGTTTGATCCACATTTTATATGCTTAAGTTTGCAATTGTATTAGGTTTCATGTATTTCCCCTATTTTGGCTTTTAATTCAAATCTTTGTATATTTGGGATATTTTGACACTAAATTTGAATATCATTTTATAGGCTTCAAATGATCATGAACTTAGATCAAATCGGGTCAGACTTGAGTCAGAATTGGATCCAGATCAAAGGGATCAAGCATTGGATTAATAAGAGCCGTCCATTCCAGAGAACGGCTAGATCTGTGCCATCGGTCAACTTCTGGTCGATCCGACTTCAAGATAGAGTCAATCATGACCATAGATCAAGATCTAAAAATTTCAGCCAAATCAGAAGTAATCTGACCGTTGGATCAAGCTCAAGATGTTCTAGAGCATCCATTCAAGAAAAGGGAAGATCTGGACCATCCACCACTGATCTGGTTAATCCGAGCTGGGGACAGGTAGATCAGGACCATGGATTGGGATCTGTGGAGTTTGGTTCAGATCTGAAGAGATCCGACCGTTGGATGAAGTCAGATTGATCTCAGTCGTCCGTTGCTAAGTATTCAAGTTCTTCTTCTACCAAAGCTGGCTAAACCCAATTTCTGAGCTCTGGCTGGGCTGAACCGAACCCATGGCTTGATTGCAGCCAAGGCTGGTCTGTTGGCTGAACCAAGTCTGGATTGAACCCAACTGTTGAGCTGAGTTGAGCAGAACCAAGGGCTGACTGGACCGAACCCAAATCTTGACTGAACCCAAGCTGGCTGAACCAAAGGACTGAGTTGGGCTGGAACTGGACTGAACCAAGTGCTAGACTGAGCTGTGGTTGAACCCAAGGCTTGAGTTGATTTGGCTGAACCCACGCGCAACCGCGATCAAAAGAGGGGAGGCGACGCAAAGCTAGGGCATCCTCTCGACTCCATCTTCTACACACGAGGGCGATCGGGGAGAGGCGGCTGAGACGAGGGGTTCCCGTCTCACTCAACCTCTCCACCTCCACCAAGGGCCGGCCGGAGTTCATCATCGCCACCTTCTTCTTCTCTACCATCTTCATCGCCGCCGGCCGGAGCTTCGATTGATCGCAGTTTGAGGGGTTCCCGACTCGATCCAATCAACTCCATCCAATCTCCACTCCATCACAAGCTAGGGCTCTGGGGATTCCGAACCCTAGCTGACATCTCACCATCCACTCCACCGCCGCAGTTCTTCTTCTTCATCGGCAGCTTTTCTTTTCTTCGGAAGTTTGTTCCTTAATAGCTTTCCTTTACAGCAGTTATTTCTTACAGCAATTTCTTCATAGATTTCATTCACAGT
Organism: Boesenbergia rotunda; assembly: GCA_024364735.1. Classification (NCBI taxonomy): domain Eukaryota; kingdom Viridiplantae; phylum Streptophyta; class Magnoliopsida; order Zingiberales; family Zingiberaceae; genus Boesenbergia; species Boesenbergia rotunda. Next base: position 12,143 of record JAGFNQ010001728.1, read on the forward strand.
TTCAATTCAGTAGCTCTTTAGCATTTCCAGTAGTCAGCAGATCTTTCCTGTATATTTCCTTTGCAACATTCTCTCGGGTTGAGGGAAGTGACGAGCCTTCATCCGATCGAATTCTAGAAGCTCTTTAGCAGTTGTTTTCTAGCAGATCTTCACAGTTTCCATTATTCAGCAGCAACTTTTCTTCACATTAGCATCCAGCAGCAGAACCATTCATTCAGAGCAATTCAGTTCATCTCCAGCAATTGGCAGCAATCCTTCTTTTCAGCAAGATTTGGTAGCTACAATTCTTCATCAGATCCTTCGTAGCAATTCTTCATTAGATTGGGTAGTTGCCAAGTCCTCATCAGATTGGGCAGCAGATCTTTCATCCAGCAGTTTTCTTCTAGCTTTCATCAGAGTTGCTTATTGTCTCTTTGAGTTGTTTCTTTTCTTAATTGTTGAGTGTTATATGTTCGATTGTTAAATGCTTGTACTTGATGACTCTTTCCCATTGCAATTTGCATGTCCTTGAAGCAATTTCAATCATGCCTATACGGTGTTTGGTTAAATGCCTCTTAGAACAATACTTTCATTTGTGATGTTTCTTAGTTGCTTAACTCTTGTTTTGCGTTGCTCTTCCTATTGCTTTTAGTTATATGTCTTCATTACATGCAATTAAGTTAGGTTAGGTTAGATTTCTTTAATGTAGTAAGCTTTGTTCTGTGTTTAGTTTTGCTAATGCTTCATTTCAAGTTGCCTTTTCTTTACTGCACTTTAATTAGGTTAAATTAGATTTCCTTACCTGTACTGTCTTTCCTTAATTAGACTAGATTTCATACCTGCTTTGCTATGTCTTTTCGTAGTCTTAAAGTTCAAATCCAAACCCCAGTTTGATATCAAAAATCCAAAAGTAATAAAATACGATCCTGAGATTTATCATGTACCAACTACATTCGTTGGGAGACGACTCGAATTACTCTATGCTACATTAGTGTAGAGGAGTTTGATTCTTTAATTGTATTTGAAACCGTGACACGACTGAAACGGTCATCAAATTTGGCACCATTGCCTGGGAATGTAGTTGTGCTTGATAATTATATCTTTTGATTCTATTCTTGATTGCTTTATCTTTTGTATACATTTGCTGCTATTCTTTGTTTGTTTTTGGCCAGGACTGCAGGTGGCTATTGGAATTTTTTTCTACTCATTCAAGCAGTTCCATGGCAGAGTACCAGTATTTTCAGAATTTCCAGCAACCTTGTCAGAATTTGCAGCAACCTTATCAACAATTTCAGCAAAACCAACCTTGGAGTCAACCAGAACAGCAGTTCCAAGAAAATTTTTAGCAACCATTTTATCAGCCACCATAGCAGTTTCAACCACAATTTCAAAATTTTCAGCAAGGGTACAATCCAAATTTTCAACAAAATTTTCAACCATTTCAGCAGTTTCAGCAAAATTTCCAAGATTTCCAACAACCACAGCAAGGATTTCAGCCTTTTAATCAAAGCTTTCAGCCACAAAATCAAGGATTTCAGCCTACTCAGTTTCAGTCCTCACCACAGCAATTTCTACTTCAAAACCAGAATTTTCAGGGCTATAATTCTCAGCTAGTTCAACCATCCTGTCAGCCTAATTATCAGTCATTTCAGCAACAATTTCAGCCCTCCTATCAGCCCCAACAGCTCCAATTTCAGAATTCACAGCCTACTCTTGATTTTCAACAACCTTATGTCACATTTCAAGACCAACGAGAGTCCTGTACCAATCAAGGAGGCTTTGAGAATCCTAATGAGAATGAGGCTCAACAACAGAGGATAGAAGAGATGCTTCAACAAATTTTACAACTACAAAAGCTTCAAGACATCGGAGGACGCCTTGGACAATTGGTTAATCAAATGAATCAAATACAAGCTCAAAGATTAGGACAATCAGATGAATCTATAGGTGCAGGGGATTGCACTGAGCCCCAGGGACCACCATCATTAGTTGATGTATCAGGAGATCCAGAGGATAGGATTGAGAGTGTAGGGGATTGCACTGAGCCCCAAGAATCACACATTCCTACTGGTTTAGAGGCATTGGAGGAGATTGATAGTAGAGCTTGTGATAGTTTTGAATTCAATTCTGAAACTTTACAAGATCATTCTACTTTTATTTTGTGATGATATAGTTGTTGATAATCCTAATTTTTCTAATTTGGTTGTTGCAGGTATGGTTGAGGAAGCATGCATTGGAGATGATCCTATTGGTGTAGGGGATTGCACTAAGCCCCAGGGACCACCAACATTTCTTGATACATTAGAAGATTCAGAAGATCAGCATAGAAGTGTAGGGACTTGCATGGTGGAAGCAAGAACCCAAGAATCACCTATTCCAGTTGAGTGTCCACCAGAACTTGAGCCTGAGATGGAACCAGAACTTGACCAGGAGGAAGCTATGGATACATCTATTCTTGTAGAACCTCCAGGTATTCTTCAGCACGATCAGGTAAGTATTCCTCTTATTTCTTTGGAAAAATCAATAGAGGCACCTCACTCTGATTTTATTGTTTGTGATGAGTTTATTGACACATCTTTTGTAGAAATTGTTTGTGAGAAACCTGTAGAGGCACCTAAAATTGATTTCATTGGTTGTAATTACATTGCTTGATACATCTTTTGTGGATATGGATTATAGAAAATTTTTAGAAGTGCCTATAAGTGATGTTGTTTATTGTGATGAATCTCTTGCTACATCCTATGCAGAAATTGATGGTGAAAAACTGATAGAGGTACCCAAAATGGATTTCATTGGTTGTGATGAGTTTCTTGATGCATCTTTTGTAGAAAATAATTGTGATAAATTCATTATGGTACCGAAAATTGATTTCATGGGATGTGACGCATATCTAGAGTCATTTTATGTAGAGATTGATGATATTACACTTCTTTCTTACCCTGCACGCTTGAGAGAGGTATTACATGGTTTTGCAGGGTCCCGAAGACTTCTGGAGTGGGTGCTCCATCTGAACAGACTTCAACCTCCTGGAAGGACTTCCAAAAAGCATCAAGAGAGAGGAGTTGCTTTTATTTTGACTAGTATCACTCACTCTCTTAAGTGGATCTTGCATCTTAATCGTCTTCGGCCACCTGAACATTTTTCTGTGAAGTTTAAGTGTGGGGAAGCAATGCACTACAACATAGATCACGTGAGGAATACTCTCTCGACTACCCAAACTCCACCACTACCGGGATGGATGTTACTCCTTAACCGCCTCCAGCCGCCAGGAATAAAGGGGTGTTTGTTCCTTTTCTTTCCTTTTTTCATTTTTCTTTAGGTTTATACTCGCATGTTTGTTTGCTTTTATACTTTGCATTCATGTTTTGCTTCCTCATTCTGTATTTTGTTTGGACTTGAATAAACCTTGTTTGACTTCTAGTTGTATCTCCCTACATGTTCCTTTATTATGCTTTGAGAATCATAAAAGATAATTAAGTCTGATTATTGAGTTTTGGTTTCCTTGGTATGCTTGGGGACATTAATTGCATTTAGTCATTTGTTGTGGTGATGAACTCTATCTTGTTGGATTAAGTATGACGTTTTATTGTTCACCTAGTGAGGATATTGCCATGTCTATCCTTAATCCTCTTATGTGTGATAGCATTTGTGATATTTGACACTCTAGAACTTGCTTTGATTCTTTTTGAAATTACAATAGCATAAGCTTACATGAATATGATGGAGGCAACCTTTCTTGTTGAACTCTTAGTTTTCTTCTCCTTTGTTATTGTTACTACTGAGCATTTCACCTATTGCTTTCATATTTCATTGTCTTTCCTTTGTCAGATCTTTTCATTGTCATTACATTCTCACTGCCATATCTTTATTAGCTTATTCTTCCCTTGAGCATGCGATGAGAGCATGGGGTGATTGCATGATGAGTTACATTTTTATTTCTCTATTATCAGCCTCTATTATTGCGAGTTTTAGATGTTATCATGCTTTGCTACATTGCCCGAGACGGGCAAGTTTTAAGTGTGGGGGGGGGGAGACAAGTGTGTATAGACGAATGCTTGTTGAAAAAAAATCTCTCTAAAAAAAAAGTCTCTCTGTGAAAAAAAAGAAAAAAAAAGAGAGAAATGAAAAAAAAAAACAAAACAGAAGTAAAAAAAAAGGAAAAAAAAGAGAAAAAAAATGCAAAGGAAAAGAATGAGAAATTAAAGAGAGTGAAAAAACTTCTCAAGCATTCGGGATTTTGTTAGTGATGAACAAAAAGAAATATTTTCTTGATGTGTACTCTTTCGATATTATTGTTTAGAGAAATTCAAGAGTTATGTTGTTAATCCATACATGCATTTTGAGAGATGTTGTAAGTGGTTGATGTGTAGTGCATTGAGAATGTGCAAGGAGAATTGTGAGTGTTGGAGGTTTGATTGAGTTATTTATTTTGGCCTATTGTTTGATTGTATACATCATGTTAATTACCCCAATGCTCTCATATTCTCTTTGATATTCTTTGATCTTCTTTCTGATCTTCTTTGTTATCTACTTTCTTGTTCTCTTGTTAGCACGTGATTTCATCATTATTCATTGAAAAACCCTCTTGATTTGTGTACTTATGCTATAGTAGTGGAGAAGTAGAAGATAAGCAAGCATATGGTAGTGCAATGTCATGAATGCTTTGAGAGAACTCCACTTCCATATTTGTTATTTTTGTGAGCATCAGTGCATATATCCATCTTGTGAGGTTTTTGTCATGCTTAGTTTATTCAAGTTGATGAAATTACCATGTTTTTGACTTATGTGAGATTTGGAACCATAAATACATGGATTCTTGAGACTTGATAATCTTAAGTAATTTTCTTTTATTATTCCTCAAGTATTGATAGGGGATGTAATGTTTGGGAGATATGTTGTTTTCTTTTAGTTTTGTTTACTTGCCTGAGACGTGCAAGAATTAAGTGTGGGGGAGTTGATAACCACCATTTTATTGATTGTTTTAGGCTCGAAAATCCATGTTTGATCCACATTTTATATGCTTAAGTTTGCAATTGTATTAGGTTTCATGTATTTCCCCTATTTTGGCTTTTAATTCAAATCTTTGTATATTTGGGATATTTTTGGCACTAAATTTGAATATCATTTTGTAGGCTTTAAATGATCATGAACCAAGATCAAATCGGGTCAGACTTGAGTCAGCATTGGATCCAGATCAAAGGGATCAAGCATTGGATTAATAAGAGCCGTCCATTCCAGAGAACGGCTAGATCTGAGCCATCGGTCAACTTCTGGTCGATCCAAGTTCAAGATAGAGTCAATCATGACCATAGATCAAGATCTGAAAATTACAGCCAAATCAGAAGTAATCTGACCGTTGGATCAAGCTCAAGATGTTCTAGAGCATCCATTCAAGAAAAGGGAAGATCTAGACCATCCACCACTGATCTGGTTAATCCGAGCTGGGGACGGGTAGATCAGGACCATGGATTGGGATCTGTGGAGTTTGGTTTAGATCTGAAGAGATTCGACCGTTGGATGAAGTCAGATTGATCTTAGTCGTCCGTTGCTAAGTATTCAAGTTCTTCTTCTACCAAAGCTGGCTAAACACAATTTCTGAGCTTTGGTTGGGCTGAACCGAACCCATGGCTTGATTGCACCCAAGGTTGGTCTGTTGGCTAAACCAAGTCTGGATTGAACCCAACTGCTGAGCTGAGTTGAGCAGAACCAAGGGCTGACTGGACCGAACCCAAATCTTGACTGAACCCAAGCTGGCTGAACCAAAGGACTGAGTTGGGCTGGAACTGGACTAAACCAAGTGCTGGACTGAGCTGTGGTTGAACCCAAGGCTTGAGTTAATTTGGCTGAACCCACGCGCAGCCGAGATCAAAAGAGGGGAGGCGACGCAAAGCTAGGGCATCCTCTCGACTCCATCTTCTCCACACGAGGGCGATCGGGGAGAGGCGGCTGAGACGAGGGGTTCCCGTCTCACTCAACCTCACCACCTCCACCAATGGCCGGCCGGAGTTCATCATCGCCACCTTCTTCTTCTCTACCATCTTCATCGCCGCCGGCCGAAGCTTCGATCGATCATAGTTTGAGGGGTTCCCGACTCGATCCGATCAACTCCATCCAATCTCCACTCCATCACAAGCTAGGGCTCTGGGGGTTCCGAACCCTAGCTGACATCTCACCATCCACTCCACCGCCGCAGTTCTTCTTCTTCATCGACAGCTCTTCTTTTCTTCGGCAGTTTGTTCCTTAATAGCTTTCCTTTACATCAGTTATTTCTTACAGCAATTTCTTCATAGATTTCATTCACAGTTTCAATTCAGTAGCTCTTTAGCATTTCCAGCAGTCAGCAGTTCTTTCCTGTAGATTTCCTTCGCAGCATTCTCTCGGGTTGAGGGAAGTGACGAGCCTTCATCCGATCGAATTCTAGCAGCTCTTCAGCAGTTGCTTTCCAGCAGATCTTCACAGTTTCCATTATTCAGCAGCAACTTTTCTTCACATTAGCATCCAGCAGCAGAACCATTCATTCAGAGAAATTCAGTTCATCTCCAGCAATTGGCAGCAATCCTTCTTTTCAGCAAGATTCGGCAGCTACAATTCTTCATCAGTTCCTTCGCAGCAATTCTTCATTAGATTGGGTAGTTGCCAAGTCCTCATCAGATTGGGCAGCAGATCTTTCATCCAGCAGTTTTCTTCCAGCTTTCATCAGAGTTGCTTATTGTCTCTTTGAGTTGTTTCTTTTCTTAATTGTTGAGTGTTATATGTTCGATTGTTAAATGCTTGTACTTGATGACTCTTTCCCATTGCAATTTGCATGTCCTTGAAGCAATTTCAATCATGCCTATACGGTGTTTGGTTAAATGCCTCTTAGAACAATACTTTCATTTGTGATGTTTCTTAGTTGCTTAACTCTTGTTTTGCGTTGCTCTTCCTATTGCTTTTAGTTATATGTCATCATTACATGCAATTAAGTTAGGTTAGGTTAGATTTCTTTAATGTAGTAAGCTTTGTTCTGTGTTTAGTTTTGCTAATGCTTCATTTCAAGTTGTCTTTTCTTTACTGCACTTGTAATTAGGTTAAATTAGATTTCCTTACCTGTACTGTCTTTCCTTAATTAGACTAGATTTCATACCTGCTTTGCTATGTCTTTTCGTAGTCTTAATGTTCAAATCCAAACCCCAGTTTGATATCAAGAATCCAAAAGCAATAAAATACGATCCTGAGATTTATCATGTACCAACTACATTCGTTGGGAGACGACTTGAGTTACTCTATGCTACATTAGTGTAGAGGAGTTCGATTCTTTAATTGTATTTGAAACCGTGACACGACTGAAACGGTCATCAGTGCGCAAGCGGAAATACAATCTACAAATAAAAATAATTGCTAACACAAATCATTTACGTGGTTCGGAGATAAAGCTCCTACTCCATAGTTGTCCGTAAGGTGGACGATCTTGATTCATCGGTGGATGACTCTCCAGAAAGCCTCCGGCTAGCTCGTGTAGCTCCTTGTGGGTAGCGAAACCTCGCCACAACCCGCAACACACACCTGAGCACTTAGACTACTAATTGGCCTTTATCCAAAGTCAATTTTGTCAACCCTAGCCAGTCAAATTGAGCTCCCTTAAATAGAGCTCGTGGCTGAACTAGTCGTTACCAGTCGACTGGTTCCAACCGAATCCGAACGTTACAGCCCAATGATCGAATTCCCAATCGACACTAGTCGACTACACAGAAGATCAGTCAACTGAGCTTTCTGTGCTAACTACCAGTCGACTGATCCAAGCATCAGTCGACTGCCCAAACCCTAAACCTAGGGTTTCCCTTCCCGAGTACAATTCTCTCACACTCAGACCCTCACAACTCAACTAACTCTTCACCTAGCGGCCTCGACCTATTGCCTTCACGCCTTCATCGACTTTGGCTCTTGTCCCTCGGATGCATATGAGCCCGTGACTCATCCTCATGTCATCCTACATGTATGCCTCGAAGTGTGCTTCCCTCGGCTCATTGTTCCTTCTTTGTCCATAGTCTCTCGGATGCATACAAGCCCACAACTTATCTCGTCATGCCATCCTTCACCTTACCCGAAGCCGTCCAGCTAAGCTTATGTGTATCCTGCAAACATGCACACTCACATACACATATCAAATACAAGGGTGAACCTTACTTAAACCCTTTTCTCAAACATCAAAACACATGGTCACTTTGAACCATAGATTGCTCCAACAGTCTGTACCTTGACCCGTCTCTACTTCTGTCCGTAGTCCTCGCTCAGCTAAGTCTTCTGCCTGATCTTCGGGATCAGGTCTTCGTGCCCAGTCCTCGACCAGGTCTTCATGCCCAACTCTCAGTCAGGTCTTCGGTGCCCAACCTTCGGCTAGGATTTCTTGCCCAGTCCTCGACCATGACTTCGTGCTCAACCCTATAGGTCAAGACTTCATGTCTAGACAAACTAGAACTTTCCTACACACTTAGCAAATAGGTAAGGTCACAACACAAACTTAACTTTGAACCCTTTGACATTATCAAAACCAAGTTCGATCTGGTACTTTCGGCACCAACAGAGATTGTCAGAATATTGAGCAGTTAGGGTGTGATGCTAAGAGGGCTATCTGAGACTGCCAGAATGTTGAGTCATCAGCGAGTGAGGCTAACACCCTGTTTGGAAAGGGATGGAATTGAATTCGAATTCCTTCAGGAATTGAATTCGAATTCCTTCAGGAATTGGAATTCAATTCCACCATTTGGAACACATTTTCAGCCAGGAATTGATAAGGAATTGGAATTCAATTCCCTTCAAATCCTTCAAAACAAATCAGACCTAAAGAGATCTAATTTGTGAAGGGAATTGCTTTGACAAATGAAAATTACTAAAGAGTCCTTATTTCTAACTCAGCGCCATTTTGGATGAAGGACAAAATAGTAAAAATATAAGAATTGAATTTAATTCTGATAGATTCCAAATCAAGGAATTCAATTCAATTCTGTTATTTACTAACTCATTCCAAACATGAGAATTGAATTCAATTCCTAATAGAATTCAATTCCTAATGGAATTTAATTCAATTCCTTTACTTAAAAAGTTTCCAAACAAGGTGTAAGAGTGCTATCTAAGACTTTGAGTCTGATAAAATACTGAGACTATCAGAATATTGAGTCGTTAGCGAGTGAGAGAGGGTTGTGGGTGAAGCAAGGCTTTCCTAGCCTGTCATAAGGCAGCTGCACAAGAATAGATAGACAAGTGAAAGGCTAGGACTTGACTTGACAATGTGTTAACATTCTACAAGGATGAAATGGTAGAGAAAGCGAAAACACATAAGGGTCTGGCACGATAAGGCCTCAGATGAGATGCATTTCAAGGTCGCTTGAGTACTTTTTCTTAGGGATTGTCCAAGTAGTAGGACCCGTAGTAGAGCTGGTAAGTGACTTGATAAGGTCCATCCCAGTGTGACTCCAACTTGCCAACATCTCCCATTAGCTTCACCCTTCTTCCAAATGAAATCCCTGACTTGAAAGGAGCGGGGGATGACACATTTGTTGTATGCTTGGCTCATGCATTGCCGGTAGGCTTTGAGTCGCATCTCAACTCACTCCCAGGTCTCTGTGACAAGATCCAGTACATGGAGTCTCATATTTACGTTTTCCTCGAGATCTTTATATGTGCTGACCTAGGCTGACTCAAGATTGATCTCGACCAAGATTACTGCTTCACAGTCCTAGACCAAATGAAATTGTTCGATAAGCCCTAAGGATATTGGGGAGCTTTTCTATCCAACTTCTTTGAACATGATCTAGTTTGGGTTTCAACTCTCAGACAAGTTCACGGATGACAACCTCTATTTGTCCATTGCTTTGTGGATAATAAACTAAAGTAAAGGTCTACTGGATATCAAAACCGTGGCATCATACCTTGAGTTTGTGGCCTTGGAATTGTTAGTCGTTGTTCCCACTGCTTCCAACAAACTAAATTGTTCTAGTCAAATACCGTGGATAGTTGAGCCGTCAGTTAATGAATGGGCGGACTCACACAATCCACAGATATTGCTGGTGAGAACAATGAAGAAGCCCTGTAAACGTACTTTAACAAAGGGTTAGATATGTTAAATAATAGAAATTCGAAGGGCTAAAAGGTTAAAAACCATAATTTAGGGAGCGGTTTGCAAATACTAGAATTTGGAGGATGTTTTTGCAAAAAAGCCAAAACTAATAAAATGCCCTAAATTCCTCTCTTTAATCTCCTCATCCCGTTTTCTCCCCTGATGCAGCAAGCGACGCCGAAACCCCCGTTGAGCCCTAACCTCTCCTCCTCTTCTTCTTCTTTTCTTCTTCTTCCTCCCTTGAGCACCGACGACCCCCTGCGCAAACAAGGCGACACCAAGGGCATTGACGGCAGTACCTTATTTCTCTCTTCCCTCTCTCTCAATTTCTTCCGCCTACTTGTGTGAGCAAGCCGACGCCTTCTGCCTCCTCCTTCATTGTGTGCGATCGAAGCATCGAGGTCGGCAATCATTGAGGTTGAAAAACTTACTTAGACTTGGGTTCGCGATGGGTGTCGGAGATGAGGCGATTCACCTGCGGTGCAAGGCTTTGTTGGCATCATTATAGATAAGGAATAAATTTGTGTCATGGATTAGATTTGCTAATGTGTTTGAAGTTTAGCGTGGCGTTAAACGACAACGTGAGAAGAAGGTCGTGGGCTACATTAAGAGAAAAAGGGATTTGATTTTGAGTTGTTTCCATCGGCAACATCAAATAAAAAAACGCAAAAGGCTGTGTGTGTGTGTGTGTGTGTCAATAATTTCGAGTTAAGTATTTAATTATGGTTATGATTAATTAAATGAAATGGTATAATTAGGATGACCCTAATTAATTAGGATAGCTCATTTAGCTAAATATCATGTATTATAATAGATAAACTTGTGTCTTTTATTACAGGATCTTGATTTAAACACGTTCGTTTGGTCGTGAGGCGGGTTCTATTTGATACGTTCTACAATTTAAGACGAGTACTTCTCATTTTGTATTCTGTAAATTATTTATCTTAAATGCACGACTGTTTATGTCTGAGTAGGACTGCTTGACCTTATCCTTTGTTGTTTTTAATATCGTCCGTTGATACCTTCCTTGCTTGATCTTCGAGCTAATCGTGTTTTATATCTGTACAGTCTCATCGTGGATTTTCTATTCGATAAAGTACCGCTTGTACGCGAGTAATTAAAAGTGATCATTAAACACAACTGGGTTGGTTGGCATTAGAGATACCCTATCTAGTAGTTTAGTTACATGTTTGGTAATTTTTTTGGTACTTATTGGTTGTATCGTTGCATCATTGTTACTTAGTTGATTGTGCATTTAGTATCATGTACCATATCTGCACAGTTGCATGACGACGAGTATTGGCTTCCATTTGGTTAAGCTGCCATTGGTCATTTAGTTGTCTTGCCCACTCAGCCACTCATCGTAGTAATTGCTAGAGTGCGAGCAACTGTCATGTTATGCTACACTCGATCACTCATGTGTAGTGCATGTTGGAGTTGTAGGCAAGCAGTTGACACCCTCACCGTTGTTTTCAAGTGATACTAGAGTTGTTAGTGTCTCCCCCTTTTTCCTGGGGTTTTTGGAGTAGTTGGCTCCCCAACATCCTGTCCACTCAACCACATATACTAGTGGTATTCGTTGGAGTGCATACAGTTATCACAGCCCTATCCACTCGGCCACACAAATGTAATGTGATGGTGGCTTGACTGACGTCAGGGGTGACACATGTCATTGTAGCATATGCATTTATTGTATTATGCATTTTCTTGTGTTTGGTGCAATTATATGACCTATGATTGCTGCATTTGGTTGACATGCATGTATGTTTTGATATTATGTTATTACTCTGTTTCATACATGCTTAGTTATTCATCTATTTCCTAGAGATTGTAAACTGTTGTTTCTTTTGCTTGTTATATTTTTTATAATGTCATGCGTTTATGTACTCTTATACCCGTAGAGTCCGCCCGGACTCACCACCCCCACCATCTACTTTTGTTTCAGGTAGCAAATAGATGCATCACCTGGTGCTAGGAGAGGATCTAGTTACCAGTCCCACAATGTCGAGTTATTTTGGAGTTGTCTCTGTTAGGATCGAATACGTCCGCTAGAGGGGGGTGAATAGCGTGTTGGATCGAGAAAGACCGATAGAGGGGGGGTGAATATCGGAAAATGTTCGGATTTAAAAGAAAGAGCAGTTACGCAGCGGAATAAAATCAAACAACGCAAACACCAGTAGTTTACTTGGTTCGGAGCCTGGGTCGACTCCTACTCCAAGGCCCACGGTCGTTGACCGTTTACTTTGGGCAATTCTATAATGCGCAAAACGGTTACAGAGTAAGATTACAAAAATGACTGTAAATAGAAAGTTACACTCTGTTTTACCAACTCCCGGTTGTAGATCGAGTTTCGGTGCAGCGGGAGGTCGATGACGCTACGGACTTGAGTTGGGAAGTTCCTGGAGCAGAGCGTAGTCGTCAGAGCGTTTGGAAGCGTTGAATGAAAGCGGTGTTGAAGCTCGGGGTCGAGGGGTGCTATTTATAGCACCTAGGGGCGCCCTGGTCGTCGAGGGCGCCCTGCCACGTGTCTCCCGATCCGTGCTTCGCTCGGTCAAGCCTTATCGCACCAGAATAGGGATGAGGTTTGACCTCTGGGGCGCCCTGGTCGCAGAGGGCGCCTTGGTTGACTTTTTCCGCGCAGAAGACTCGGCTGTGGATAGAGCTGAGGCTTCGCAGAGAGAGAGCTGGAGGCGCCTTGGCTGCTGAAGGCGCCTTCACTGACGAAGGCGCCTTCGCTGCTGAGGGCGCCTTGCCCAGTAAGCAGCTGAAGCCCATTTGCTTCGTTTGGTTCTGGTTCACCTTGAGGGCGCCCTGGACACTTAGGGCGCCTTACTCAGCTGTTGCCTCACTCCTTTGAGGCTCTCTGAGTTGCAGACACACGTCCCTTTGGTCCTGCATCAAGGGTTAGTCCAAAACACAACAAAACAATAATTTTATACAGCCTTAGCTGTCTTGGTTCTGACTTTGGTCTCCAAAATGGAGCCCTAGGTCGAACCGACGCCTAATGTTCCCTCAAGGGGAACGCGTCCTCACCTACTCCTCTCGGGAGAGTTTTACCTGGTGCCAACCGGATCCTCCAGTTGGACTTTTGCCCGGCAGTCCTTCGCCAGGTCTTGAGGTACCAAGCTGCCTTTCGCTTGGTGCCTAGCAGCCCTTCGCTAGGTCTTTACTTCTGGCAGCCCTTCGCCAGTGCCTAGCATTCCTTTGCTAGGGCTTTGTCCATTCTGGCAGTCCTTCGCCAGTGCCTAGCATTCCTTCGCTAGGACTTTGTCTAGTCTGGCAGTCCTTCGCCAGTGCCTAGCATTCCTTCGCTAGGGCTTTTCCTGTACACTCAAGAAACTTGTTAGGCACCAATGAACCCTTAACTTTTGAACCCTTTTGTCAATATCAAAACACAGGTTTGACTTGGGTGCAATCTGCACCAACAATCTCCCCCTTTTTGATATATGGCAACCTAGTTCAAAAGGTTAAGGGAAAAAATGCTGAAATTGAAATCGTAAGTTGGATTCCCTCCCCCTGGAAGTAATCTCCCCTAGGTTTTTCAAAAGTAGGTGGTTTTAGTTAAATACTTAGAAAATTTTATTATCGAAAAAACTTTTTAAGTATTGGCTGAGTTTTTCAAGAAAAATGTTCTAGGTTTGAAGAAGTTTTCACATTTTAGCAAATTTTGAGTTTCAGGAAAACTTTTTAAACTTTAGACTTTTTCAGTTTTTGAAAACTCTTGTTTAAAAAAAAATTGAGACTTGGAAAACTTTTTCAGACTTAGAAAATTTTCAGGATTTGGTAAAAAAAATTTCGGACTTTTAAAAAAGCTTTTCAGAGAAAAAAAATTAATAGCAATTCAGAGCAAAAAGAATTTTAAGAAAATTGAGCTTTCAGAGTTAGAAATTTTGGAAAAAACATTTTTGTTCCCTGTTTCCCTGTTTCCTTTCCAACTCTCCCCCTTTGACATATATCAAAAAAAATGCACAAAAAGATTTTTGCAATAATAAAGCATTTGCTGTACTGACTTGAGCTAGGACCTAAGTCTAGTTAAATCTTTTAGGGACCTGTCTAACTCATTTAGCTACTTACTAACTGTTATAAACAGTAGCTTTTGCTAGAGTTAGTCAAGTTAAGTGCATTGTTCAAGTTAGATTGTCTAAACTTGACACTTGACCTGATTGCTGTTCATTTAGTGCCCCAATTGCTGCCGATGCACTGACTTAAAGCATCTTGAATTGAGGCAAAGACCTAAGCATCTCAACCCTTTCTAGGTTATCAATCAAAAGTACCCTAAGGTGCTTGTGAGATGCTGGCTTCTAGATCTATAGGTGCATGCAATTCTAGGGTTAGAGCTTAGGCTAAGTCCATTTCGAAAAGAGGCCCTAGTTTTGAAGGGGGTAGTTTTTGAAATAAGACTAAGAAAAAAATTTTAAAAGAAACTTTTTCAAGTTAAATTAAAAAACATTTTAATAGACATTTTAAGATTAATTTAAAAATCAAAAATCAAAAACCGAATGATTCTATTCTACTAAGCATAATCCTAACTGCCTTCTCAGTGAGCTGAACTCAGACTCAGGTAAGGGTTTAGTGAATATGTCAGCTAGGTTGGACTTGGAGTCTACATGCTTAAGGACTATTTCACCCCTAGTTACGTGATCTCTTACAAAGTGATGTTTTACTTCTATGTGTTTGGTTCTAGAATGTTGAATTGGGTTTTTGGTTAAGTTGATTGAGCTAATATTATCAATATTGACTTGGGTCTGATTGTAGTCTAGCTGAAAGTCTTTAAGAGTGTGCATCATCCATAAGAGTTAAGCCACACATTCTCCTAGGGCTACATATTCAGCTTCAGTTGTGGATAACGCAACACAGTGTTGCTTTCTACTGCACCAACTTACTAAGCTGTTTCCTAAGAGTTGGCAGCTTCCACTTGTACTTTTTCTATCTAATTTACAACCAACATAGTCAGAATCAGAGTATCCTGATAACTTAAAGGATGAGGTTCTAGGGTACCAAATCCCTACATTTAGGGTGCCCTTAATATATCTTAAAACTCTTTTTAGGGCTGCTAAGTGAGTTTCCTTAGCACATGTTTGGTACCTAGCACACATTCCTACTGAGAAAAGTATATCAGGTCTGCTGGCTGTAAGGTACAGTAGACTTCCTATCATACTTCTGTATAATTTTAAGTCTACTGGTTTACCATCAGGGTCACTATCTATTTTTATATTTGTGGCCATTGGAGTACTTATGCTTTTAGAGTTATCCATTTTAAATTTCTTAATTAGTTCTTTAGCATATTTAGTTTGATGTACATAATTTCCATCCTTGGTTTGTTTGATTTGTAACCCTAAGAAGAAATTGAGTTCCCCAACTAAACTCATTTCAAACTCATTTTCCATTATTGTTACAAATTCTTTTAGAAATTTAGAATTAGTTGATCCAAATATTATATCGTCTACGTAAATTTGGGCAATAAATATATCCTTTTCTAAAATTTTAACAAACAAGGTTGGGTCAATTTGACCTTGTTTGAATTCTTTAGAAATCAAGTAGTTGGATAGTCTTTCATACCAGGCCCTAGGTGCTTGTTTTAGTCCATAAAGGGCTTTGCTAAGTTTATAGACATAATCTGGTTTTTCTATATCCTCAAATCCTGGGGGTTGTCCTACATAGACTTCTTCTTTAATGAGCCCATTCAAGAAGGCTGACTTTACATCCATTTGGTATAATTTGAATCCTTTATGGGATGCAAAGGCTAGTAACATCCTAATAGACTCAAGTCTAGCTACAGGGGCATAGGTTTCATCATAATCCAACCCTTCTACTTGACTGAATCCCTTAGCTACTAAGCGGGCTTTATTTCGGGTTATTTCACCTTGGTCGTTCAACTTATTCCTAAATACCCACTTAGTGTCAATTACGGATTTTCCCTTAGGTTTAGGTACTAACTCCCAGACTTGGTTTCTCTCAAATTGGGCTAGCTCTTCTTGCATGGCTAAGATCCAGTCAGGATCAGGTAGGGCTTCCTCAATAGTCTTAGGTTCAATCTTTGAAATCATGGCTATTTGACTAAGATTTCTATAGGAAGCTCTAGTTCTGACTCCTAAGGTTGGATCACCTACAATTTGGTCAGTTGGGTGACTGAGTCTGGGTTTCTTGGTTTTTCTAGTACTTGGCTCAGCTTCAGGTCCAGCTGGTCCAATAGGTTCAATTCTGGGTTCATTAGTTGGTTCAACTGATTCAGAAGTTGGTTCAATTGTTAAGTCATTAAAGGGTTCAGTTAGGGTTTCAGAGTTATCTTCTTGATCAGTATTTGATGAAGCTAAGTCAGAATTATCAGATTTTGGATTAGTTTCTTCATCAAATATTAAGTTGGTTGTTTCTTCAATTTTCTTAGTTATTTTGTTGTAGACTCTATAAGCTCTACTTGTTGTAGAGTACCCTAAAAAGGTACCTGGGTTTGACTTGGATTGGAATTTTCCAAGATAGTCTTTGGTATTAAGAATATGGACTTTGCATCCAAAGACTCTAAGATAGTGTAAGTTTGGAAGCCTATGGTAGTAAAGTTCATAGGGTGTTTTATTTAACCTTTTATTAAGCAGAATCCTATTTTGGATATAGCAAGCTGTGCTAATTACCTTCTGCCCAATAGTGGTTAGGTAGGTCAAATTCATTGAGCATAGCCCTAGCAGCTTCCTGTAGGGTTCTATTTTTCCTTTCTACTATGCCATTTTGTTGGGGGGTTCTGGGACACGAAATTCATGTTTATATCCATTATTTTACAGAATTCTTCGAATCTCTGATTCTCGAATTCTCCCCCGTGGTCAGACCTAAGTCTTTTAATTTTGGTATCATTTTGATTTTCAATCAATTTGCAAAAGTTGTTAAATAGGTTCAGGGTTTCATCTTTGGTCTTTAGAAACCTGACCCAGGTGAACCTAGAGTAGTCATCAATTATCACTAAGCAGTATCGGTTTCCACTTAGTGACTTGGCTCCATNCAATAGAAAATGCGTAAAGATTTAGCACTCACCTCTGTTGCATGTATCCCAGGCATTGTGCTGGACTCCGGTGATGGTGTCAGCCACACCGTTCCCATCTACGAGGTTACGCGCTCCCCCACGCCATCCTCCGTATCGACCTCGCCGGCCGCGACCTCACCGATGCACTGATGAAGATCCTGACGGAGCGCGGGTACTCCTTCACCACCACGGCCGAGCGTGAAATTGTGCGCGACATCAAGGAGAAGCTCGCCTACATCGCCCTCGACTTCGAGCAGAGCTGGAGATGGCCAAGACAGCTCCTCCGTGGAGAAGAACTACGAGCTGCCCGATGGCCAAGTGATCACCATAGGCGCTGAGCGCTTCCGCTGCCCGGAGGTGCTCTTCCAGCCGTCGATGATCGGAATGGAAGCTGCCGGCATCCACGAGACCACGTATAATTCATCATGAAGTGTGACGTGGACATAAGGAAGGACTTGTACGGGAACATCGGTGCTCAGCGGGGGGACGACCATGTTCACGGGGATCGGCGGACAGGATGAGCAAGGAGATCACGGCCCTGGCGCCGAGCAGCATGAAGATTAAGGTGGTGGCGCCGCCGGAGAGGAAGTACAGTGTGTGGATTGGAGGCTCCATTTTAGCTTCCCTCAGCACGTTCCAACAGGTATGTTTCTTACTAAAGATTGCATCTCCAATTCTTCTTTATACTCAAAAACAAATAATTTATTTATTACTTTTCCAACATGATCTTCAAAATTTTAAGATCTTAAAAACAATGTTGGCATTGCAGATGTGGATTGCAAAGGCAGAGTACGATGAGTCTGGTCCATCGATTGTGCACCGGAAATGTTTCTAAGTCACCTCTACCAAAAACAATAAGATGGTTCACAGCAGAACGCATCGAAGAGATCAGTTCAAATTACTCACTTGGATAGGTCTGCTTAATGGTGATTTGCGATTATGTGTGTGTTTTTTTTAAAATTCGATTCCATTGATTAATTTGATATTTCAATAATCCTGAATCAAACATTATTTTTGAGGAACTTGTAATCTTATAATTTTCTGCTCTATATTTTGTAATGTGCTACAGGAAATTTATGTATTGAACTATTAAATTTTCAAATTTCCCTTCCTTCTATTGCTTATTGGTCAAAGGAACACTTGATAAAATAATTTATTCATTTCCTTAATCTTACATTCAAAAATATATTTATTGAAGAATTATGCAGTAAAAAATTACTATTATTTCAAGAATGAAATGAGATTGAAATTGTGTTTCTTACTATAAAATATATAAAATAACTACAATTGAAAAATATTTATTACATAAAAATGATTTTGATTTTGCCTAAAAATATTCACCAAAGGCTTCATGAGACCACGTGCCCAAAGTCAAGACGTTGACCGAGTTAACAATAACCCGTTCTTTTTCTTTTCTTACTTGGTGAAACATTTTAGACAACAAATATATTATTATTGAATATACTCAATAAAATTGAAATATTCAAAGTCGCAAACATTAAATACTCTTAAAGTAAGTCTTTTAACAAGATTATAAAAGTATTTCTTAAATAAATTTTATTTTACTATTAAAATACTTTATTTCACAAAAAAAAAAAAAAACATTATCATTCAAATTACTCGTTCATAATCGGAGAAGGTCAATTTAATAAAATATTTTGGAGTAGTTTGACAGAAATAATATTTTAAGAGGCAATTTGAAACCGATGTGAAACTTTGGATGGGATATTTAGAAAATTAAATTCAGTTGGGTACTAAAATGAAATTTAGTAAAAATTAAAATTTGGAATATATAAAGTATAAACTCTTCGTCTCCCATGGGAGCTGCCTTAGTCCCTGCCCGCGTCAAGTCAATGGAGAGGCGGCTCCCTTGGTAGGAGACGCCCCGGAATCTCACCTGCGCTGCTCCGCGATCGAATGTATCTGTACTCTCGGTAGGTCGATCGGTTTCCTCACATCCTATGCTGCTAGTTCGCCGCGAGGTTTGCATCGGGATCGCCAGAGCTTGCCCTTCTTGATTTCCTTGCTGTTTATGTTGCTTAATGTACTAGTTTTAAAGTAGATGGATAGTAAACATCTTGCTGATCCAGACTATCTGCGTTATGGCACTGATGTCAAGAGAAGTGAACATCTGATGATGTCCGGGCCTTTGGGATCATGCAATGACCCTGACTGCACTGAGTGTCCCTCAGCCTATAAAACCAAAAGAGGACTTCAAAGGGGCTCCATATCTATGGATAAAAAGGTGCAACTTCCTCCCTTCTGCTCAAAGAGATTTCAAATCTGAAGAGGACCTTAAGTCCTAGGTGGGTGTGGTTCTGACATTTTAGCTTAGCCCCATATCAAAAGTTGTGACCTGATAAGGAGAGTGAAGAACTTAGACAACTGAACTACCATCAATTTGATCTTAAGCACTTAATGCTAATGGTTGACCTATCCTTTCAAATTGGTGGCCTAGTTCTCTTATTTGGGTGGATTTCTGTAGTTGACGACGTTATTTCTTTTATTAACTTCTCATTTGTTTAGTTAGAAATTCCAGTACATCTGTACCTCTTGGTTTTCCATGTATATCGCATGATTTAACAAACTAGTTGTTTCCAGAAATACTTCATCTCCAAATGCCCATTATTGATAATGCTTTTAAAGTCTCACTTTTTACATTCTCCTGTCTTTGTTCTTGTGTCATGCAGCTCCATGACATTCTATATGGGAATAATGATAGCTGGACCAAAAAATGGGCTTCTCGTCTTGATACATATTTCCCCATCATGAATCCTCACACTAAAGTTGTGCAGCGGTGGAACAAATTCTACCTCATTTCTTGCTTTGTTGCAATCTTCATCGACCCACTGTTTTTCTTTCTGCTGTCAGTAGAGGGGGTACACTATTACCTATTTTGACCTCTAAGCTTTATATTTGGTTTTATCATATAGTTTTCCACTCTTGAAGTGGAAAAGATTTGTTTGATATAGTCATCTCAATTTTCTCAAGTGAGCATTATTAGGTGTAGGACAATTTTTTTCTTCTTCAGAGTATTATTATATTCAATTTACATAAAAAACTACAACTTCCATTTTTCAGACTTTTCAAAGAAGCTGAAATCACTTTTAACAGACTGTCATTATAGGAAGCCAAGGAGTTTCTATCTCACACTGTAATGTTTCGGGGAAATAAAGAATCAGTGAGAGTAGGGTAGCTCAGTCTGAGAACATGATGCTAGATTATTCCCCCTAGATTTGGTCTTTGTGCACCAGAATCCCAATTATGCATAGATGTATAATTTCATTTGCTTTTAGGATAACTTATCTAGGTTCAATTCATTTGAGTTTATCTAACAGCAATATTTTTGATAAATTAATGTTGTCCTTGTCCTCCCTATTAAAATTTTGAAAGCTAGTGTATTTGTTCAAGCATTGAGTTAAAATTTAAGAAAATCTCTAGAGTTCAATTTAACAACCATTGAACTGGTTATATTTCTCCAAAGTTCCACTATGGACCTTGTGCCTTTCTATACTACAAAGGCGAATCTAGTTATGTTGAAGTGTGATAAGTTTCAATTGTCTATATACCCAATTAGACTTCAGAAGGCATTATGTTATTGCTTTTGATGGTCATGATTTGTTGTAGAAATACCTTTGCATTGATGAATCAAAAGAGTTTCTAAATTTCTGAGGATCACAAACATCACAGAATAGAGAATAAGAGAAGATAAAAAAATATTAGTAAGGCACCGCACCCAACTTAACATTAGTTTGGTTAACAGATCATGAACAAGATTTACACACATGAAAGGCTCTATGGGCGATCCACACTCCTAAGCAATAGTGTTCTATAGCACTTCAATTAATAATAATAATACAATGATGGTTCTAAGTGTTAAGCCCTTTTATATTCAGTCTGGGGCACCTACAGTACAGAGAGATGATTCTCCTAGGCATAAATGAAGCCTTCTAGAATCTCAAACTCTTGGTAATTTTAATTGGATTGACTTTGAGTCTAAGCCGCAACAAAGTAGATGATGGATGTCTTTATTGCATAACTTCTTATTTTTATTGATGTTTCTATATCATTTACTTGAAAATGAATTTCCTGAAGATTGCATTTATATGTTTACTTTTCTGAAATTAGATGCATTTATGTTTTTTGGTTATTTTTTTTTTTAAACTTTCAGAATGTAGATCACATACCATTGTTATTTTATGCAGGACAACAAATGTATAGTTTTTAATTGGTCTTTGGCAATTACGATTGCAGTTGTACGGAGTGTGACTGATTTCACTTACTTGTTAAACATGATTCTTCAGGTAAAATCTGAACAAAATGCCATTATTTTCCCATCATACACGGAAAAGTTTTAGATAGGATTATTAGTTAGCTTTTTACTAATACATTATTAACTGAGCATCTTGTTTAAGTGTACATCAATTAGCTACTTTAGTGACCAATTCACCACTTATAAACATAAATTTTTTTAGTAGTGAAGCAACATTATAGAGGTCAGAACTAACCAAACTTGATGTTGATCTCAATGAGTCTTAGTAGCTAAACAAACCCAGCTTGTGCACTCCTACATTCTTCTATCATCTGCAAATGTTAGACCTTCAAGCATGTGTTAGTAAAAAATTCTGATTGTCACAATATTCTTTTTTTTTTTACTCTGATCGTTATCCAATGATGTTAAATTGCTAATTTGTAATTAGACTTATCTGAATATGTGTGATAGTGTTACACTGTCGGAAAGCAACTTCTCATGTTTACATGCATTTTTTCTTTTGTTGGTCCATGCAACAAAATCAACATCCCTTAGGGTAAACGCGTTAAAAAGTATTAATTTTTTTTCTTGTACCTGTACCATACCTCAATATGTGTAAATGACATTTTATGTGAGTGCAGTTTAGACTGGCATATGTTGCTCCTGAATCTAGAGTGGTGGGTGCTGGGGATCTAGTGGATCAACCGAAGAAAATTGCTCTTAATTATCTATATGGATACTTTTTCTTTGATTTTTTTATTTTATTGCCACTTCCTCAGGTATGAATTTTTTTTGGCTATTCCTCAGGTTTCTTTATTTGATGCAATATTAAGAAAATCTTTAGTAATTTGTTGTTTTGAGAGTTGGTATTGTGGATTCAGTAATAATGTAGGAAAGTAGATGAGAAAAAGTTGTATGTGGGATTATGCGTTGATTAAGGGCTTAGTGTGATTTCTAGAGCAGGGGAGGGGATCTACATGCTTTTTAATTTTTATTGTAATGATTTCAGAAGAAAAGAATTAAAACAAAGTAATACAGAAAGTTTTATAGTGCAGAAGGGTGGAAAAATCAAGGATGTTGCAAGAGAAATTACAATGAATAGGAGACTAGAACAGGTTCAAGAATGAATTGATTTCATGCCCGAAGGTATCAGTTTGACTTACCAAGAATTACCTCACTTTGTGACAGTGTAATAAAAAGGAACCGAGCCATATGAACAATTACTAACTTAGAATAATCAAGAAATTCAATAAATTTTATATATTTATTTACATATATTTTTCTACAAGTAAAATAAAATTGTATAAAATAAAAGACCATATGAATAGAAATACATTGGAATAAAATCAAATCAGGAATCAACAGCTTAAGATCTTTAAGTAATTCTATGAACTAATTGAAACCAATTTATGATATCAAAAGTATGTCTTTGCCTGCAAAACTGGAGGCTAAGAATAATACAAAGTAAGCACAAATTTGCTAAGTGGGTAATAGGAAATATATACATGGATTTAATTTGTTTAAGAGAGGAGCAATGGCGTGGAGAGTGCGAAGAGAGGAGCTGTGGCCGATCAGGTTGCTAGCTGTTGTTGGTTGGAAGAGATGAAGAAGTCTGCTGGTGTTGGCCTGTCGCTGAAAAAACATGAAGAAGGAAGGAGAAGAAGAGGGAGTGGCTGTAGGTTTTCTGGTGCTGGGATGGTGGTAGAATGATGCTGGAAGGAGAGGAGATGTTGTTGTTGTCAGCTGGAAAAATGAGGAAGAAGAAGAAAATAGAGGGAGGAAGAGGGAGGGCTGCAGGAGAAGTGCTGGTGATGGGAGATTTTGGATTGATGCTGGAAGAAGAAAAAGGGGAAGAGCAGAAGAAAGAAGAAGATAGGGGAGGAGAGATCGGCCCATGGAAGGTTGCATGCATGCTTTGCGTGCAGCAGTTGAACAGAAAACACGAATGACAGAAAGAGTGGAGAGAAAATTATCCCCAATTCATCAAAAAAAAAATTAATACATGAAAAAATTCAGTATTTTAACAATTGAAGTTGGAAGGACAAAATGCTTGGGTGGGTGATCAGCTGCTAAAAGTATAGAGTTAAAACTATCTCAATTTCTTCACTATTTATAGTGTTCAAATGAAGTTGACAATGTGTTTGCTATATTGATTTGGTCATTCTATACCCCTTAATGTAGAAGAAAAACTAATCAAATTGCATTATAACTAATTTTTTAGCAAAATCGATCTAGATGGGTTAACCTAGTTAAGTGCGACTAACTTCACATTTCTATATGCTTCTCATTACAGGGAAGCATGTTTGACGGTTTCTGGCAACCAAATGGAATTCGAGGGTGACTGATTAGTGTTCACTCTCGACAAAGAGATTTCGGAGGGTTCAGGCGATTGTAAAGGGTCTAAGCGACCAGAGTGTATGGCCGACCTATGTTAGGATCGAAGGAATTTAGATATCTTTACAATGATATGACTTAAGTTTTATTTTTGGGCTTTACCCAAAAGCTCTCATACCAATGGAGATATTTTCCCTTATAAGCTCGTGGTCTTTTCCATGTGTTTTCAATGTGAGACTTTGTTTACAACCTTGCAACCCCAACAATCTCCCCTCCAACGAAGGATCACAACTCCCCCTCGAGTGGAAAGTCTATCTATTTGGCGTCTGATCCTCGACCTACCAAGTCTTTCTATGCCTCGGTCTAACCGACTTACTAGGACTTCCTGCCCCTCGGTCTACCGATCTACTAGGGCTTCCTTGCCTAGCCGCAACTAGGACTTCTTTGCTTGGCTGTCCACCAAGACTTCCTGTTTGGTGTCTGGTCCTTTTGATCAGGATATGGGAGCCCCCACTTCCTTTGTTCGAGGTCAATATTCTACTCACATGGATTAATTAGACCATAGCTCTTGTGCACAGTCGGCGGTTAGACATTCCAGCAGTTCGGGCTTTGATATCAATTGTTATGACTGAAGGAATTAGATATCTTCACAATGATATGATATTGTTCACTTTGAGCCTAAGTCATCATGGTTTTGTTTTTAGGCTTTACCCATACTAATAGAGATTCCTTTCCCTTATAAGCCCATGATCTTTCCTATGTGTTTTCAATACGGGACTTTGTTTCCAACCTTGAACCCCAACAACCTATGCAGCTTCAGGCGACTGGGAGACGACGTTATCAACAATTCAAACAAGACGGTCAAGATGAAGTTTGACCCTTGCCTAGGCGATCGAAGGTGTATGGGTGATCGGAGAGCTTCGTTAATGTTATCTTACGGATGGAAATTACAGTCACGTTAGCACCTCTACAAGCGATCGTGAAGGCTCAAGGTGACCGAAGGAGTCCTATATAAGAGTTTTGAGGCAGAGCTTTAAAACAACTCATTCATTCATCTCTTGGTGTCTTGTGCTCGTGCTCTAAATGCTCCTTCGCATTCTGTGCTGCGACATACGTTTCATTTTGATCGGCCCCCAAGAGTAACATTTACATTTGTTTTATTGCGCTTAAACTTTTTAGATTTTTTTTGGGTAAGGTTTCTACGCCTAGGAGAAATTAGAAATAAGAATTATGTTTTAAACTACCATGTGTTTATACTTTTGGCTTAGTTAGTCAATTTGCACGCTTATACTATTAGATATTATTATTGGGTAAGGTTTCTCCGCCTAGGAGAAATTAGAAATAAGAATTATTTTTTAAACTACTATGTGTTTATACTTTTGACTTAGTTAGTCAATTTGCGTGCTTATACTGTTAATATTATTATTGTTTTTGCCTTACTTGATTATATCTGTCTAGTTAATTTATTATTTCTATTGTGCTAACTCTAATTGTTTAGTTACTATTCTGCTCATTTGTTTTAAAAATTTTAACGATATTCACCCTCTCTAGCATCAATTTCGATCTTACAAATTCTACTATAAAAATTTAAATTTCTATACTCATTTAACCTATTTAATTACATAAGTTAAGTTGATCACCTAAACCTTCATTAAAAAATTGATAAAAATACTCTTTTATTTCTCCATCATTTACTAGTACCATATTGCATTCATCTTTAATGCATTTTGTTTGGATAAGATCTCTTGTCTCTCTCTCTTTCTCACTTTAACTATTCTATAAGGCTACGTTTGGTAGGGGGTAATGTAATCGGGTCTGTAATGTAATCAAGTTTGTAATGTAATGTAATCTTGATTACATTGTTATGTTTGGTAATGAGTTGTATGTAATCTTTGATAACCATTACAAGTTGAATTCCTTTGTTTGGTGAGGGGTAATCTATCCTGTAATGTAATCAAGATTGACGACCGACGACCGCCGCCGACCGGCCGGTGACCATCGACCGGCCGGTGACCGGCGGCGGCAACCGGCGGACAACGACCGGCGGTGGCGGCGGCCGGACGGCGGCCGGTCGGCGACCGGCGACCGGTGGCGGCCCGCCGGCGTGCGGCCGGCGACCGGCAGCGGCAGGCGACCGGCGGCGGCCGGCGACCGGCGGCGGCGGCCGGCGACCGGCGGCGGCGGCGGCGGCCGGCGACCGGCGGCGGCGGCGGCGACCGGCGGCGGCGGCGGCGACCGGCGGCGGCGGCGGCGGCCGGCGGCGGCGGCCGGCGGCTGCCGGCCGGCGACTGGCTGGCGATCGACGACCGTCGTCGCCCGACAACTTTAAAGCCGTAATGTAATCCAGATTACGAGGTTTGTTTTGTAATCCAGATTACAAATCATCAACCTCTTTTGTAATCAAGATTACATTACATTACAACTTTAAAATTATTCCAAACAAACGAATCCAACTTGTAATGTAATCTGGATTACATTACAGGGTGGATTACGCCCTACCAAACGCAGCCTAAATGTCTCTTTCTTCTTCTTTTGTATTCAATTTTCAATATAACCGTTCAAAAGTTTTATTTTTGTTTTTATTCACTGCTTTCATAGTCTCTTTCTTGGCCATTGTATATTTTTTTTAGTTTTTCTTGGTCTTACAAATATATAATTCCTTAGCGGTTCATTTTTCATTCATTTTATCTTGTACTTTCTCATTCGACCACCAAGATTCCTTACTTGGTGGTGCATGTCCTTTGGACTCACTGAGTACACTCTTGACTACTATTTTCAACTTTGATACCATCTTATCCTATGCCGTATTAGAATCACCATATATCTTGTACTCCTACCTTCTCTTTAAATATATTTTACTTTCAATCCTTTAACTTACACTACTTAATTCTAGGAGACATGTATATTTTCCTTCTATTGATACTATTATTGAGGCCTGTATCCAACACTAATAACCTATGTTGGGTAATTAAGCTTTATCCAGGCATACTTACAATTTTACAAATCTTTCTATTCCTTTTCCTAATCATAAGAAAGTCAATTTGCGATTTATTATTCTCACTTTTAAACATGATCAAGTGTTCTTCTATTTTCTTAAAAAACATATTAGCTAGTATAAAGTCATATCCTATCTCAAAATTCAATATAGTTTTCTCTTTTTCATTTCTTGTTCCAAACCCATACACCCTCTCATATTCCTTATTTTTCACTCCGACATCCCATTTAGATCGTTCCTATTAAAATTATTTCATTTGCCGGAATGCTTTATAATACTTCATCTAGGTCATCCCAAAATCTTGATTTAGTAAATTCATCTAATCCTATTTGAGGTGCATATATGCTAATTATGTTCATTGTTTCTTTTGCCACTACTATTTTTAGAGCTATAATTCTATCCCTTTTGTAACTACTCCTACAACTTCATCCTTTAATGAACTATCTAAAAAAAATATCAACTCCATTTCTTGTTTTACTCTTTTCTATGTATCATAACTTAAAATCCGAGTTCTCTATCATCTTTGCCTTCTCGTTTACCCATTTTGTCTCTTGCGCACACAAAATACTAATTCTTCCTAATCATCATATCTACTATCTCTATTTTTTATCGGTGAGAGTTTCTATGTTCTATGTTCCAAATCGTAGACTATTAGTTTTTTTATGATTTTTGTTCTTATCCAACCTATGATGCGAGAACCCTTATCTATTTAACACTACACCCAAATTTTCATGGAGATGTAGTTGTCCTTGCCGATACATTACTCTGCTTATTTAACACTACACCAGAGTTTTGGAGATGTAACGACCTTTACCAAGACGTTACAGTCGGACCTTGCCGTTCCTTTCTGGGAACAAGCTAGCATTAGCGCAATAGTTTAATGGATCCATTCATTGAACATTTGTCATAGTTTAACTCTAGTTAGCAACCTAACACAACCCTCCTCCTTTATCCGGGCTTGGACCGACCATTCATCATGGACAGAGTTGGAAGGAGGAAACAAATAAGGTTGTCTTCCATCTAGAATGCTACAATTTTGATATTATTTTATATGGAGACAAATTACAAAAAAAAGTTAT
Organism: Boesenbergia rotunda; assembly: GCA_024364735.1. Classification (NCBI taxonomy): domain Eukaryota; kingdom Viridiplantae; phylum Streptophyta; class Magnoliopsida; order Zingiberales; family Zingiberaceae; genus Boesenbergia; species Boesenbergia rotunda. Next base: position 39,884 of record JAGFNQ010001728.1, read on the forward strand.
CTCAATTTTAGTATGTCAAGGTGTGTTAAGTTTTGGTATGAAATGATCCGTGTCGACATGATTGACACAACATAGGAGATATTGTCTCAGTGTTGATTAATATCGACTTTTGGTAACTTATCCAAAATGATAAGTTTCGACTGTTTCACTTGACACTATACAAGATTTCAAGCCATGTGTATAATTAGGTCCCTAAGACTTCCCCTCAAATTGGCTCATTCAATTTGTTACATATATACTCGATTCTTTTAAGTGTTTGGTTCATGAATCTGTTAACTAATCACTAAAACTGGCAAATTTTGTAGCAAATATTGTACTTTTCTTCTCATAAAGTGGCAATTAATCTATGTGGTTTGTTCCTCTTGAAATACTAGATTAGGGGATATCTACATAAAAACTTGATTGTCATAGATTCATAGTACAACTACATGATCTGTTAGGAACATGTTATAGCTTGGTCATCAATTGGTTAATATTCTACGTAAACTCACATGTAGCTAGGTAATAATCCTATATTATGCCTTTACACTTACTAGTGCTTTTTCCTTTTCCATGAAATCCAATGACCTCGAAGAACAATGACATATCGCTATATGGGCCTTTTATCCATAGGTGAACCTACCAATATATACATGGAAAAAAAAATCATTGGCTATCGAATTTTCTATCGAGCCATGAAAAAGATTCAACAAAAGGCAAAAATAAATCAACCATCTATTTTATGTCAAGCAATATTTAGAGTAACTCCCGATATAGTAGTAAAAGCAAGATGTGTAGGTGGATTGACTCATCAAGTTCCTATTGAAATAGGATCTACACAAGGAAAAACACTTCTCATTGGTTGGTTATTGGGAGCATCCCGAAAACGTCAATATATCTTACAATCTAAAGGCGACCTCAATCCTCATATAAATGTCCTTTCCTTAGTGTTATTTATGTACCATAAAATTCTAAAGGTTTTTTTCACAAATGATCATGACATAATACCTCAATAAACTGTCAATTTTGCTCACTATGAATTATATGTATAATCTTGTAATTTGTAACTATGAGGTAGTTCCCTAACCCATCTTCTATACCTCCACTACAATGATACCCAGACGGCAACTGAATAACCAAAGTAGATCAACATGTTGAGGGGTCAAATGGTAGTATAGATGTGATGTCATTCTCAACTTCCTCATATAAACATAGTGGAACTTGAGGTGCCTCCAAAATTTGAATCTTCAGAGACCCCAACTAGAGTGACCCATATGAAGAAATATAACAATGAGGAGCTTGCTAAAATGATCTTGTGTACTTTATCAGATGTGATTGAGAAGATATCTCGAAATCATTATTTTGTCTAACTACTGAAGTTAGAAGAGACTATCAATCACATTGTAGGCTTGGATATAGTGCTCATGTATTGATCGTGAGACCATATCCAACTCTCATAGTATGAGATGCACTAGAATATTCTCATGATATCAAAATCAATGGACTGCTAAAGGTGGTCGAATAGTTGTGCATCAATACACTACCAAGAGGCTTTGGTTGACTCAAGAATCTCAATGCTCAGGTGGTGAGATGCTCTAAGTGACCTTGGCCCATGAACTAAACATGAATAGTTGTAGCTCATTAAGCATACTTTTTCTCATTCAACTTCTCCTCCAACTTCTTTGTGGTAATTCTCATAGAGACCGAAAAGGCCAAAAAGGCTGATGGGGAGTGGTAATTGAGAAGTAGTTGAGGATTACAGGACTTGAGATCTGAGGTAGTTCTTGAAGAATTCCCCATACACGAGCAGGTGAAGTCGTGAAGAAAAAATAGCTAATGTGGAAGATCTTTCTTCACTATGGAAGAATAGTCAGGTCTAGATTAATCCAGTAAACAGGTGTCTCATATCCAGTTCACTTTGCAGATGGTATGGTAGGATGCTTGTGTGAGCTAATCACATGGAGCTAAGGGCCTCTCTGTGATCTAGTGGCCACAGTAGCAGCCGACTATGATGAGTGTTGGGGAGTATATGGAAGCTGAATGAATGCCTATCCTGGCAGATGTTTTACTTGATGCAACCGGGTTACTGTCTTTTGGCTTCTGCATGGAACGGAGGTGACGTCAGAGTTGAGAGATAATGTTGTGGATCACTACTATTACTGATGAATCAAGATGGTGTGATGCCCTCAAGACAGTTGGAGGAAGTTGAGCATCTGATAATGTTGCTCAATGGGGTCACTTTTGCTACCAATGGATGGATGCTTGATCGGTTTGCAAGCAGGAGCTGCTCTCTGTGGACAATTGAATTGCAAGTAAGAGAAGTGTGTGTCAGGACTGCCAGCATTTGACTATTGAAGATTTCATTTGAAAACTATGAGATTGTCTCCAATACCATATTATGATTGGGAAATTATAAAAACTTGATATCCCAAGTAGTCTCTTCAACCTATATTTATTATTCATCAACGAAAACTTACGGTTTATACTTGTATTATATGGAATCATTGGGATTAGAAAGGCTCAGGTATTACAACAACGAGAAAGGCTTAGATACCATATTGCAATGGGAAGTGAACTTGTTAAGATTTGATGTTCTGGTACCTTTACCTATGTTTATTATCAATAATTATCCTTTACACCGTGTTATATAGTATGTACAATAAGGTCATTGTAGTAGTATTTACAGTTAGGTCTCTGGCACACACAATCTCTTTTGTGTATGTTACTCTAATAATAGATGTATAAATTAGTGTTTTAAGTCTTTTGGCATTACCAAAAACAAACATGCAGATAAGTTTTTGAATAGCAGATCATAATAAGCTTACTCTTTTTTTTGGAGCTTGTTTCTAACATGGTTAAGAGGCTTGTAAATTCAAGGTTAGCCAACTTGGTAAGAGCTTAACTTGACAATCTTTTAAAAAAAAAATATGGTACACCAGTTTTCATGCTCCAACTGAATTAAGCTCGATGAGATTTTTGATAAGCTTCTTTCAGACTATTTATGGAACTTCAGTTTAAATTCTTACACAGAATGATGTAAATATGTCTTGATGTCTAATGCTTCAAATTTATTGGCCATTTATGTACACTCATTTTGTCTTCCATGTTATGAAGGTAATGATATTAGCAGTGCTACCAAGTTATATGGGATCTTCAGAAGCAAATTATGCCAAAAATCTTTTACGTGTCACAGTGCTCCTTCAATATATCCCACGACTATTTAGATTTGTTCCATTGCTCGGCGGGCAGTCTGCAAGTGGTTTCATCTTTGAATCAGCATGGGCAAACTTTGTCATTAATCTTCTTATGTTTGTGTTGGCTGGGCATGTAGTCGGTTCATGTTGGTACCTTTTTGGCTTGCAGGTTGTTAGGTCTTGAATATTGATATTTTCAGGGATTTATAATTCTTTTTATCTATAGGAAGCTGTCAACATTCCTTGTAAATATGATTATTTCATTTTTATTTTTTCTCCTTATTTTTGTAGACTGCTAATTTTATCGTGAGATTTTATGATGAATTGTGCTATGCTATTCCTGCTCCAACTTCATATTAACACCCACTTAATGATATTTTATGCTTATCCTTTGAAACAAGCCTTGCTTTTTTCTGGCTTGCATGGTACACTAACGTGAACTTATGGGAAATATCAGAAAGTGATAAAATTACACAATTTCTCGAACATTATGACAAGTTAGATGTAGCAATAATTTCAAAATATATTATGCACTTTAGAAAATGATGCAAGTAGAAGTATCGTTATTTGCAGCATTTTTATGCCTCAATATTTTCCCTTACATAGACTTTTGATGACATTGATACACAAACTATGCATATTCTTTTATCTAAAATGCGTTGTTCCCCAACAACTGTTAGATCCCACAGTTCATTGGAACTCTATTGGTGCCTTTTGAATAGATAAAGCCTTGTGTAAGACCTCTCTTCTTCTAACTCTTCGTAATTGGCATGAGAATAAGTTTCTTTATTGTACGTATAAAACAAAGTTGATCACTAGCAGGTCTTATTTTTAAGACTTCTATGAAGGACTTTTGACTTGTAGAGAAAAGTTAATTGTGAAATCATAATCTTCAATTTATTACTTTTTCTCACTTCCGTAGTTCTAGAAAACAATTAAGTGATTTATTTCCCAATAATTTGTCCAAATTGAACATTTGAACTTTCTGGATATTCTATTCTTATAATGTGCTAAAGCAAGGTCAAGTGCTTTGTCGCTATTAATATCTATAGGATCCTTTCTTTTTCTAGTATTGTCAAATCATTAGATCTCTGTGAACTCTATTAGAGACTTTTTATTGAGTAAAAAAACTCATGTGCAACTTTTTCCTTCTTTTTGACAATTACATAAATGGGTTCTAGGGTATAATTTCTCGGATGAACCAATTTAATAGTAAATACTTATATTACAATCGTTGTTCACTTACTTTGAAAAAGTAATACTTATATCATTTAAGAGCTTGTTTACTACATAATTTTTGCATAATTGACCTCTATCTTCTTGATAAAATTAATGTGAGTTTCTTCTCTTTTGTGCATGTTTAAATCTGTCCTAGATGCCATCGTCCTAACTGTTCTTAAAAATCCTTCTTTTTTGCTCCAGAGAGTAAATCAATGTCTACAAAATGCTTGTGCTTCATCAAATGTTACAAATTGTAGATTTATGATAGATTGTGGTCGTGGAGTTGATGCACAAGAAGATAGGGATAGTTGGATAAATGAAAGCACTTCTACTTCTTGCTTTGATTCTGCTAATGGAGGCTTTAATTATGGAATTTACCAAAATTTAGTTCTGCTGACCACGGAACCTAGTGCTGCAAAAAGATATGTATACTCTTTATTTTGGGGTTTTCAGGTATTGATATACACCTTTTACGAAAATCAACATTATTTTTCTTCCTCAAATAATCCATTCAGTTTCTAGTAGCTATCTGTTGAAATTTTATTTAATTGTGATGCCTTGCTAAATCATAGATTAATATTAGGTTATGCTTTTCGAATTAGTTTTCTATCCAGTCATAAAATGCTTCAAAGAACAGGCAAATGAGTTTAACACTGGCTAAGCTTCTATTTTGTTTTTCGTGACCTTGATTTTTTTTCATTGGATAGCGTCTAGAAGAATTTATCCATCCTGCAACTGTTTGTGTGGACAGTTTGTTGTTAGTTTGGGTTGTCTGATGATAGGAATATGTTAAATTATGAGCATCTAAACTTAGTTTTTTCTACAATCATAGGCTTTTGGGATTTATGGTTATCCATCAAATTTTAAATGTGCCTTGATTGCAAGGGTTTTTGCTATGTTTCTCCAAAAATGACCTTTAACCAGTTGGGACCATTTATCAATAGAAGATAGCTCTCATCTGTAAATGATGTGGGATACATGTCAACACTTATCAAGTGTCATATGATGCTAAAAGATATTTTAGCCCTAATATTAGGGCCCTCTATTTCGTTCAATGATATGCCACTTATACTAGTGTATCATTGAATATCACTTCTTTGCAATGAGTTTGATTAATTTAAATAACCAGTGTGTCAGAGGGATAATATTTAATTGTACCTAACTGACATGTGTTTAATACATGTGTGAAAGAACAATAGTTTGCTTAGTTAGGGATAACATTAGGTTATGCTTGAAATAAGTTCAAAAGGTTATTATAGGAAAATTGAAGTGAAATTGAAGTCAGTTGTTGTGGCCACTAAAGTTTATTATCTGAAATCTATACTATGCCCATATAATGTAAATCTAATGTAGATTGTCATGTTTTCCAAGGGTGTACAAATCATGCCAATAATTTATATAGGCCATGTGGCATGCCATAATAATGAATTTAACTAAGGCTAACAAGCGGTTATAATTGAAAAGTGTTCAAAAGCTTATATTTGATTTTAAAAAATTATAAAAATATTTTTAATTGAAATATTGTATACATTATAAAAATCATTTTCGTATCAATTAGTGTAGAAGGTACGAAAACGATTTTTATAATGTATACAATATTTCAATTAAAAATATTTTTATAATTTTTTTCAATCAATTAGTGTAGAAGGTGAAGGGGAGCCTTGACGCAATGGTAAAGTTGTCGCCTTATGACCTAAAAGGCCACGGGTTCGAGTCCTGGAAATAGTCTCTTATAAAGTAGGATAACGCTGCGTACAATAGATCCTTCCATGGGACTCCGCATGGCGGGAGCTTTATGCACCAAGTTGCCCTTTTTATCAATTAGTGTAGAAGGTGCAAGAGTTAGTTGGAGACAAAAGCAAACTTTAGTTCAAATAGTAAAAAATAATTTAATTGTTTTGAATATTAGAAGTATTTAGAATGTAATGGAGAGATGAATTCCAACACTATATAGTTGGGACAAACATGTTCATCATAATGTTGCAGAATCAATTTAAATAGCATTTACAATGTATAGTCATCTAAAGCTATCCATCCTATGATTAAAGTAAAATGAAACTTTATGAAGCACAAATGATAAGGAAATTTAATGAAGCGAAGTCTATTTTTGAGGAGGCAAGTTCTTTTGATTAGGTCACTTGGCATCATAGTTTAAAATCTCGTATTGTGCGGGGTGGCACAGTTGAAATGCATCATTTCAATAAATTATTAGAACTCAAAACTACCCGAAACTACTTGACACAAGTAAATCTATCTTGTGTTGTGTCAATCATGCCCACGAATACCGTGTCATACTACCATTCGACTCCCCTTAACATTCTACAAAATGTGTCAAGGTGTTGAAATAATGTTTATTATATTTTTTGGCTTTTGTTCATGCAATACAATGAAGGGGAGCCTTGTTGCGGTAAAGTTACTACCGTATAGCGTAGGGTCGCGGGTTCGAGTCTCGGAAAAGTCTCTTGCAAAGCAAGGTAAGGCTACGTACAATAGACCCTTCCCCGGGACCCATATTGGCATGAGTTTCGTGCATTTGTTCATGCAATATAATGAGAAAATTGTATGATTCTGTATGGGAGTTAGAAATACATGTGTTATCTTTTTATTCTTCTTTTTGTCCCCTTTTCCTTCCCTACCCAATTCTCCACTAGTACCATACGTCTAAAGTCGAAACTCTGGCGTGTCTTGAGATTTTAAACCTTCCTTAGCATCATAGCCAAAGACTAGCAATTGTTCTTTCTTTTTGCACATGAGAATAAATTATTATTTTTTCTTCTTATCACATGTACATTAGTGTCAACCTAAACAAACATGATACATTAAAAATCCTGATGTGAGAAATGAGAATTTTAGTGGATTATTTGCTAGTCTTGATTTACATTTAATGTTAGACATGAAATAGGAAATAAACCTTTCATAATTTATAAGTTCTTCAAAATTGCAAATATATAAAAATAAAATAAAATGTCAAACATTCAGCTTCTATGGAAAATGTATTTTGCTTTTTAATTTGGTTAGTCAATCCAAACTAAATGACCAAGGTTATTACAGGAAAGAATTGAAATATCTCATAATTAAGGGAAGGGATATGCTCATGTTTAGAAAGAATTTTCTATTCAATTTGTATGATTGATTATATATTTAGTTTCCTGGATTAGGCTGAACCGATCTCATATATATGTACATTGACACATTGTCTTCTCTTTTTGTAATTCAATAATCATATACACAAATTTTCCCTGAATTCAGTTTTCTCTTCAAAGATATTCATCTATATTTTGCATATTCAAGGTACGATAAGTAGGAATTTGTTTTGTTTAACTTGCTAGTATTGTAGAACTTTTATCTACTTCAATTGTTGCAAACTATACAACAATTATTTTTGTATATGCATGAACAGCTGGTAACATTTTTATTTATGATTCATTTTTGGAGTTTGAATATTTGTCAACATAAGCAGAAAAACACCATTTTTTCACCATGTTTAATTTTTAGACTCGTTTGTTTTCCTAGCAAATCAGTACCTTTGCTGGTAATCAAGTTCCGAGTTATTTTCCATGGGAAGTTTTATTCTGTATGGCAATCATTGGATTAGGACTTCTGCTTTTTGCACTGCTCATTGGGAATGTGCAAAATTTTCTCCAGTCTCTTGGAAGAAGGTAAAAGTCTTCCAACTGTAGCTTCTTCAATTTTGATATGGTCCATAATTAAGGTTTTTATTTTTGGAGGAAACAGATTTTGAATTTACCCATGGTAATATGCATCTGTTAAGGTAAATTTTACTTAAGGTCATTTTTCAGAAAATATGGTAATCCTATTTGCACAATTATAGCTGTTCTTATTTTGTATGATACTTCATTATGTCTAATTCTTTTGCAAAATATCTGTTACTACCACATTATCATTAAGAATTAAAAGTCATTGATCCAGGCGTATGATTTATAGAAGAGTCGAGAGCTCGGCCGGGTTCGGTTGCCGATCTGAATCGGTGTTAAGCGGGTCGAGACCCTCGAGGTCAGCCTTCGGAGGTCGGGGACCCTCGAGGTCAGCCTTCTAAGGTCGGGACCCTCGAGGTCAGCCTTCTGAGGTCGGGGGCCGCGAGGTCAGCCTTCTAAGGTCGGGACCCTCGAGGTCAGCCTTCTAAGGTCGGGACCCTCGAGGTCAGCCCTTCTAAGGTCTAGATCCACGAGGTCAGTCCTCTGAGGTCGGGGCACTCGAGGTCGGCCGTCGGAGATCGGGGCACTCAGAATAGATCAGCTAGGTTTGGGATGAGCAAGGTGTAACGACCCGGCCCATTTGGCGGCCCTTTTGGCGGTCTCGACCGTCGACCGTCGACCGTGCCGTTACTCTACTACTGGTCTTCCCGCCCCTGGCCAGCGGGTTTTTGCCTTCCTCAGGATTCGAACTCTAGACCTCCAGGCTAAAGTACTAGAGTTTATGAATCCTGATACCAATTGAGCTGCAGCTCAATTGGTATCAGGATTCATAAACTCTAGTACTTTAGCCTGGAGGTCTAGAGTTCGAATCCTGAGGAAGGCAAAAACCCGCTGGCCAGGGGCGGGAAGACCAGTAGTAGAGTAACGGCACGGTCGACGGTCGAGACCGCCAAATGGGCCGCCAAATGGGCCGGGTCGTTACAATAAAAAGGCGCCTTTTTATTGTAACGACCCGGCCCATTTGGCGGTCTCGACCGTCGACCGTGCCGTTACTCTACTACTGGTCTTCCCGCCCCTGGCCAGCGGGTTTTTGCCTTCCTCAGGATTCGAACTCTAGACCTCCAGGCTAAAGTACTAGAGTTTATGAATCCTGATACCAATTGAGCTGCAGCTCAATTGGTATCAGGATTCATAAACTCTAGTACTTTAGCCTGGAGGTCTAGTGTTCGAATCCTGAGGAAGGCAAAAACCCGCTGGCCAGGGGCGGGAAGACCAGTAGTAGAGTAACGGCACGGTCGACGGTCGAGACCGCCAAATGGGCCGGGTCGTTACAATAAAAAGGCGCCTTTTTATTGTAACGACCCGGCCCATTTGGCGGCCCATTTGGCGGTCTCGACCGTCGACCGTCGACCGTGCCGTTACTCTACTACTGGTCTTCCCGCCCTTGGCCAGTGGGTTTTTGCCTTCCTCAGGATTCGAACTCTAGACCTCCAGGCTAAAGTACTAGAGTTTATGAATCCTGATACCAATTGAGTTGCAGCTCAATTGGTATCAGGATTCATAAACTCTAGTACTTTAGCCTGGAGGTCTAGAGTTCGAATCCTGAGGAAGGCAAAAACCCACTGGCCAGGGGCGGGAAGACCAGTAGTAGAGTAACGGCACGGTCGACGGTCGGATTCATAAACTCTAGTACTTTAGCCTGGAGGTCTAGAGTTCGAATCCTGAGGAAGGCAAAAACCCGCTGGCCAGGGGCGGGAAGACCAGTAGTAGAGTAACGGCACGGTCGACGGTCGAGACAGCCAAATGGGCCGGGTCGTTACAATAAAAAGGCGCCTTTTTATTGTAACGACCCGGCCCATTTGGCGGTCTCGACCGTCGACCGTCGACCGTGCCGTTACTCTACTACTGGTCTTCCCGCCCCTGGCCAGCGGGTTTTTGCCTTCCTCAGGATTCGAACTCTAGACCTCCAGGCTAAAGTACTAGGGTTTATGAATCCTGATACCAATTGAGCTGCAGCTCAATTGGTATCAGGATTCATAAACCCTAGTACTTTAGCCTGGAGGTCTAGAGTTCGAATCCTGAGGAAGGCAAAAACCCGCTGGCCAGGGGCGGGAAGACCAGTAGTAGAGTAACGGCACGGTCGACGGTCGAGACCGCCAAATGGGCCGGGTCGTTACACAAGGCAGGTCGTTCGAGGTCAGCCTCTCGAAATATACTAATAGAGGTCAGGTATTTACGATTGCACGGAGATATCCGGACAAACGCGAGCCTCTCTTAACATATGAGCTTTCCTTATCAGACATGCGGAGGGTAACCCCTTCTGACGCAACCACTGCCTGGCAAAGCCATCATTAATTAAAGAGGGACAGAGAAGACAGCTTCAGTATGGTGTCGAGCGGCGGTAACAGTCTCTCAACATTAATGTAGCTGTCCCTATCATAATCTGTCTCTCGATCTTCTCTTAATGAGATGTGACAGCTCGCACGTGGGGAGACCCTTCCTCCCCCCCTATATAAACCCCATTGAAACTGTAGAAAAGGGGTCGCTGCCATTTTGCAACCACTCCACCATATTGAGAGCCTCATTTCGGTCCGACCTCCCCACTACAGCAGACCGAGTCGGCCGGGTTAGACCGAGTCGCCCAAGGAGGAACCGATCTTCGCTTGTCGACAGGATCAAATTTGGCGCCGTCTGTGGGAATCTAGCCTGATCGAAAGCCGAAGATGAGTGAATCCAACCAGGTGACTGTCACTCTTTCACGGGAAGACTTGGAACTGCTAATAGAAGCCAGGGCCAGGAAATTGGCAGAAGCACAGCAAGTAGCTGCTCGAGCAGACGCTCAACCCGTTCAGCCGGGTCCAGTCGAGCAGACTGCTCGAGTAGGTACTGAGGGAGGGGCTCGACAAGAGGAAAGCCCTCATTTCCACCGGGCGTTGTTCGGCCCGGCCGAGGGAGCTGGGCAGTCAGACCCTCACGAGGCTACATCCAGCCGTACCAGAGCTAACAAAGGGAAGGCTCCCCTCGTGCCGACCTCGGTGGAGCGTACGGGATTCCCCTTTTCCGCCCAAATCCTGCAAGAACCCTTACCCAAGCATTTCAGACTCCCGTCCATAGCTGAATACGGAGGGGCCTCAGATCCCGAGGAGCATTTATTGAAGTTTGAGAACGCTTCAATACTTCATCAATATTCTGATGGAGTAAAGTGCCGAGCTTTCCTGACCACCCTGTCCGGATCGGCTCAACGATGGTTTGACAGACTGCCGGAGGGATCCGTAAGAGAATTTACTGACTTCAAAAGATTGTTCCTTCAACATTTCGCGAGCAGTAAGAGACACCACAAAACCAGCCTCAATCTTTTTACCCTGAAGCAGGGCTCCAAGGAGCCCCTCAAGGCATACATCCGAAGGTTCAATCAAGTCGCGTTGGATGTACCCACTCCCACGTCCGAGGTGCTAGTCAGTGCATTTGCGTAAGGTTTACAGGAGGGAGAATTTTTCAGAGCCTTAATCCGGAAACCCCCGAAGAACTTCGAAGATCTCCTAGGCAAGGCCAGCAAATACGTGGATGTGGAGGAGGCACAAGCCGCCAGACGACCGGAGGTCAGACCAGCACCCGAGGTCCCCCAGCATCATCAGAGGAGTGCGCCTCCCGGAGGACCTCTAAGAAGTCCCAGAGGCATGGGACATCGACAAGGAACTGAAAGAGGAATAGTGCAACAAGTGGCCCAAGGTTGCCTCCCGTCCAGATGGCAGCCCTACTGCTCCTTTCATAATAGCCACACCCATGACCTGCAAGATTGTTGGCAGGCCGGCCGAGGTCGAGGCCGAACTGGCAGAGGTAGCCCGAGAGGGGCCCATCAGGGGGGTGGTCGGTGCCGGGGGAGAGCATCGCCTAACCCGGCCGAATCTCATGATCGGCTAGCTGCCCCTGTAGCCAGGCAGCTATTCCCGACCCCGGGCTCGCCCGAGCGAGGGAACACCAGTGAAGAACAGGCCAATCAGCAAAACTCTGTGCACGGGTCCATCAACGTCATCTCAGGCGGACCCACTTACGGGGATTCTAACAGAGCTCGAAAATCACAGGCCCGGCGGTTGGATGTCTACCAAGTGGGTTGCAGCTCCACGCAAGCCCAAGGGCCGCAGATCAGCTTTGGTCCCTCTGACTTGCAAGGAGTAGAGGTGCCCCATGAGGATGCGCTGGTTGTCACGGCGATCATAGCCAATTATCAGATTCATAGGACCATCGTGGATACAGGGAGCTCGGTAAATATTCTATACTTGAGAGCTTTTGAGCAATTGCAGATTGAGGCCACTGAGCTTCGACCCGTGGCTACACCTCTGTTTGGCTTCACGGGAAATGAAGTTCAGCCCTTGGGCCAAATCAAATTGGCCATCTCGCTTGGTGAAGAACCTCTAAGGAGGACTCGGTGGTCTACATTCCTAGTGGTGGACGCCCCCTCAGCCTACAATGCCATCTTGGGCAGACCGGTGTTGAACGAGTTCCGAGCTGTGGTGTCCACTTTCTACTTGAAAGTCAAATTTCCAGTGGGAGATCAAGTCGGCGAAGTCAAAGGAGATCAGAAGGCTGCTCGTCGATGTTATGTAGATGACGTCCGGGTGGAGGTCAGTAAAGCACGCAGGTCTGCAACGACCCAATGTAACATGGTGCATTCCTCTCAGCCATCTCCATGGGCTGAGTTAATGGAGGAAGAGGAAGAGGTCCAGCTCTTGCCGGACCGAGAAGAAACTAAAGTAAAGATAGCTCCCGGATTACCGCCCGACCTCAGACGACAGCTGGTAGAATGTCTGACCCAGAACCGAGAGGTATTCGCCTGGTCCCAACAAGATCTTAAAGGGGTCAGACCTGAAGTGATGGAGCATAAGCTGCACGTGTACCCTGACGCCCGACCTGTGAAGCAGAAGAAAAGAGATTTTAGCCCTGAGCAGAACAAGATCATTCAGGCAGAGGTAGAAAGACTGTTGGAGGCCGGGCACATCCGGGAAGTCCAATTCCCAGCTTGGCTGGCCAATGTGGTGCTGGTCTCCAAGCCGGGCGACAAATGGAGGGTCTGTATCGACTTTAGAGACCTTAATAGGGCCTGCCCCAAAGACTGCTACCCACTCCCCCGAATAGACCAGATGGTGGACTCTACTGCCGGGAGTGAGCTTATCTGCATGCTCGACGCTTATCAGGGATATCACCAAGTCCCATTGTGCCTGGGTGACCAAGAGAAGGTCAGTTTTGTTACAGCCGAAGGAACCTATTGCTACACTGTCATGCCCTTCGGACTCAAAAACGCCGGGGCAACTTATCAGAGGCTGATGAATAAAGTCTTCAAAGAACAGCTCGGGAGAAACGTGGAAGTGTACGTCGATGACATCCTCATCAAATCTGCCCGAGCTGCCGACCTCGTAGCAGATGTGCGGGAGACCTGCCGCACCTTGCGAAGGTACGGCCTTAAACTCAATCCTGCCAAATGTCTGTTCGGAGCCAAAAGTGGGAAGTTCCTGGGATACATCTTGACAGAGCGGGGAATAGAAGCTAATCCAGGAAAAGTGAAAGCATTGCTGGACATGCCTCCGCCAAAGAACATAAGGGAAGTTCAGCGCCTGACTGGGAGAATCACGGCGTTATCCCGATTTATCTCCCGGTCGGCAGACAGAAGCCTGCCATTCTTCAAGATCCTGCGCAAAGCCTCCAAGTTTCAGTGGGATGCCGAGTGAAGAAGGAGAACCGCTGTATGTTTATTTATCTTCTACTGAGGGAGCTGCGAGCGCTGTACTTGTAACCCAGAAACAGACCGAACAACAACCGGTCTATTTCTTTGGGCACTTATTCAAAGAGGCCGAGTGTAGGTATACTACGCTCGAGAAATTAGCTTATATCCTGGTATTGATGGCTCGGCGACTGCGACCCTAGTTCCTGGCCCATCCTATCCGAGTGCTGACCAATAGCACACTCGAGAAGGTCTTGATCAACCCTGAAGTCTCAGGTCGGTTGGTCAAATGGACAACCGAATTAAGCGAGTATGACATCCAGTACCAGCCCAGGACGGCGATCAAAGCTCAGGCCTTGGCAGATTTCTTGAGTGAACTTCATACAAAGGAAGAGGATGGAATCTGGAAAATATACGTAGACGGGTCGGCCACCCGGGTGGGGAGTGGCTTGGGCATTTTGATGATGTCTCCTAAAGGAGACCCTATTCATCTCGCGGTTCGGCTAGAATACCAAGCTACCAATAATCAAGCGGAGTATGAAACCCTCTTGGCAGGCCTCCAGGCGGCTAGACAGGTCGGGGCCACCCGGGTCATCCTGCATTCCGATTCTCAGTTAGTGACTCAGCAGGTGGCTGGGCGGTTTGAAGTGAATGATGAGAGGTTACAGGCCTACGTAGAAGCATACCAGAAGTTACAAGCAGAATTTCAAGAAGTCCAGATCATCCAGATCCCCCGAGGAGATAATGCCAAGACAGATGAGTTAGCCAGGCTGGCCAGCTCGGTCCGACCGTGGGTCTTCCCCAAACCTTCACCTCAGGTCATGCTGGTGGCTCAGGTCGAGAGGGAAGCAGAAATGGAAATAGAAGGGGACTGGAGGGCTCCATTTATCGCCTACCTGAAAGAAGGGATTCTTCCAGACAACCCCGAGCAAGCTCGGATATTGAAGATCAGAGCAGCCCGATTCACCCTAATAGGAGACGCGTTGTATAAGCGGGCCTTTTCCCGACCTCTAGCCCGGTGCCTTGGTAAAGAAGAGGCGGATTATGTACTCAGAGAAGTACACTTGGGATGCTGCGGAAATCATTCGGGAGGTCGGTCCATGGCTCGGAAGGTCCTATTAGCCGGTTATTTCTGGCCGACCCTCCAAAAGGATGCGGAGAAGATAGCCCTTTCCTGTCTTTCTTGCCAGAAGTATCAGAATCTGTCTCACCGACCGGTGGAGACGTTGCGAGCGTCCGTTGTATCATGTCCTTTTGATCAGTGGGGCATGGACATAGTGGGACCCTTCCCCCGAGCAGCAGGCCAGAAGAAATTCTTGTTGGTAGCAGTGGATTACTTCTCCAAGTGGATCGAAGCGGAAGCCTTGGCCCGAATCACCGAACAGGCAGTAAAGAAATTCCTTTGGCAAAATATTCTGTGCAGGTACGGCATCCCGCACAAACTGGTATCAGACAATGGTCGGCAGTTTCAAGGCGGATCATCAGAAATTGGTGCAAGGAATTCGGGATCAAACAGGCCTTCACTTCCGTGGCATACCCCAAAGTAATGGTCAGGCCGAAGTGGCCAATAGAGAATTTTAAGAGGGCTCAGAGCTAAGCTGGATCAAGTAGGTGGGTCCTGGGTGGATGAGTTGCCCGGTATCTTATGGGCCCTCCGAACTACACCTAAAGAGGGGTCGGATGCACCCCATTCCAGTTAGTCTACGGGAATGAAGCAGTAGTCCCCATGGAGGTCGGCTGTGAATCAGACAGAAGGCAACTGTATGGGGAAGATAATGCTGAAAAAGACGAGCGAACTGGACCTGATTGAGGAGGTTCGAGCTAAAGCTGCAGTCCGTATGGCCGCTATCAGCAAAGGATGCGAACAGATACAACCAGCAGGTCATACCTCGACATTTCCAAGTGGGGACAAGGTATGGAAAGAGTCAAGCCAGTTGGAGAGTAGGCAAGTTGGAGCCCCATGGAGTGGTCCGTTCCTGGTGGTCGAGGTGCTGGGGTCGGGAGCTATTATCTACAGGATACTCAAGGAAAGCGACTCGGAAGACCTTGGAGTGCAGTGCATTTAAAATTGTACCGTGAGGAGAGTGGAGAGGAATAACTCTTGTAACTGTACTCAGAAAAAGTGATGATAAAGACCTACCCCAACTCTCCACGAGAAACAACTACAGCAAGATATAAGTGGGCTTGGCCTCACGCACCCACCGGATCGGCGCCGATCGGGCGTGGCATTCCACGTTCGGTCGGGCCCGGTCGGGCGTGGCGATCCACGCTCGGTCAGGGTAAGTCGGACGGTGTCCAGACTCTTGTTAAGGCAAGTTATAAGTGGCTTGCTCTCACGCACCCACCGGATCGGCGCCGATCGGGCGTGGCATTCCACGTTCGGTCTGCCGGTCGGGCGTGGCGATCCACGCTCGGTCAGGGTAAGTCGGACGGTGTCCAGACTCTTGTTAAGCAAGTTATAAGTGGGCTTGCTCTCACGCACCCACCGGATCGGCGCCGATCGGGCGTGGCGTTCCACGTTCGGTCGGGCCCGGTCGGGCGTGGCGATCCACGCTCGGCCAGGGTAAGTCGGACGGTGTCCAGACTCTTGTTAAAGCAAGTTATAAGTGGGCTTGCTCTCACGCACCCACCGGATCGGCGCCGATCGGGCGTGGCATTCCACGTTCGGTCGGGCCCGGTCGGGCGTGGCGATCCACGCTCGGTCAGGGTAAGTCGGACGGTGTCCAGACTCTTGCTAAGCAAGTTATAAGTGGCTTGCTCTCACGCACCCACCGGATCGGCGCCGATCGGGCGTGGCGTTCCACGTTCGGTCGGGCCCGGTCGGGCGTGGCGATCCACGCTCGTCAGGGTAAGTCGGACGGTGTCCAGACTCTTGTAAGGCAAGTTATAAGTGGGCTTGCTCTCACGCACCCACCGGATCGGCGCCAATCGGGCGTGGCATTCCACGTTCGGTCGGGCCCGGTCGGGCGTGGCATCCACGCTCGGTCAGGGTAAGTCGGACGGTGTCCAGACTCTTGTTAAGGCAAGTTATAAGTGAGCTTGCTCTCACGCACCCACCGGATTGGCGCGATCGGGCGTGGCGTTCCACGTTCGGTCGGGCCCGGTCGGGCGTGGCGATCCACGTTCGGTCAGGGTAAGTCGGACGGTGTCCAGGCTCTTGCTCGAAGACAAACATGATTCATTATCTTTCTACAATACATATCGACGAGTCAGGGTATACAACCTGACCGAGCGAAATCACTGGTCAGGTTATACGCCTGACCGATATCATTTCTGAGCCAAAGTGCCGGTCTAACTGAGCTATGATCCCGAGTTGAAGAAAAAGCCAGGACCGGAAGAATAGAAACACAAATCGCCCGAGCTTCTAACACTTAGCCGATTTTTCGAATCGACCTAAGGAAGTTTATTCTTTGATAATGATTTATGCATCCCGAGCGACCCGTACTCAGTGAAGTATGGGTGCGGGATTCGCAATATCAGCCTTCGGCGAAGCGGGCAAGTGCATCAAACAAACGACACTTAGCGAAAATCTCGCATGTCGTGAACAGCTAGACGAAATGAAGAAGAAGAAAAATTTGCAGAAACGAATTAAGGCCCGAGGCCACTACAAAATTAGGCCTTAAAGGCCAAAGTCAGGAAGTCAAATATCATTACAGAAATTTGAAAAACATAAGGACGGGAGGAAGACGGACTGGGCACCAGCTCGGGCCAGAGAAGGTCGGGGCAGCCAAACTGAGCAAGCTTAGAAAAGATGGCCTAGGTGAAAGGGGGGAAGGCATCCTCCGGAATCGAGGCCTTGATTTGTCTCAGCGTCACCGCATCTGGGGGGAGGTCCTCGGGGAGATGGCCGGCCTCGGTTAATTGTTGGATGGCGCCTATGACCCCATACTTAATCATGCCGCCAGTCCGTTCGGAAATAAGATTCAGGAAGGAGTCTGACTGGAGATAAGCCACTCGGGCGGCTTCAATCCGAGCCGACTCGCCTGATTTGTAATCCTCCAGTTCCTTCCTGAGTCGGGTGAGCTCACCGTCCTGTGCCGAGATGGTGGTTTCTCTAAGAGCCAGTTGAGCCTCTTGGCCCACTATCTGCATCTCCAAACCCCGCATGGTCTCTAGGTGGGCGGCCATCTCCGTTTCTTTGTTTGTCAGGGCCAGTTGAGTCTGGTGATGAGCCGTCGTCGACTCCTTCAGTTTCAGTTGGAGTCCCTTAGCGTCTGTGGTCATCTTGGCCAGGTCAGTATGGGCTCGTTTGTACCTGGACTTGAGGGTCTTGTTGTCGCCCTCCAGATGGGCCACCCGGCTGGTCAAACGTGTCGTCTCTACCGCTGACTTAGCCGCCAGCCTTTGCTCTTCCGCCGAGCGAGTTTCCAACTCGGACACGTGAGACCGCAAGGCGGTTATCTCCGAGTTCAGCTGGTCCAGACCCGGATCGACGGAGGGGAGATTGCCCTGCGCCACTCGGGCCTCCAGGTCTCTCACTCATCGTTCAGCCTCCCGGCGCGCTCGGGTGTTGTCCACCAACGCTTGGCTCGCCGCATGACTCAACGCCCATTGCTGCGCAGTGGGATAAAGGTCAGGAATATAAACACAAACAACCAAGGAAGAGAAGAGGATACCTGAGTCATGCCCGCGAAGAAGTGGTCGGCCAAGGTGATGGAGTCCATCGCGAAGGACACCCTCCATCCCTCCTCCCAGCCGGCAACTAAGCCATCATGCAAATTCAAGGGCTGAGGCTGGACGGTTGGGGCTAGAGCAACAGCCGAAGGCACTTGAACCTCCACCACTAAACGCGGTGGGGAGCTCATGGACAGTAGGGCTTCGACTGCGTCAGTAGGGGCGGAGCTCGGTTGAGTGGCTGAGGTACGTGGCGCGGACCTCGAGGTCGATGCGCCGAAGGGTAGGGTCACAGGAGTAGAAGGTCGGGCCGTCGACCGAGGTGTTGTCTGAGCCGAAACCCGAGCGGCAGATTGGGGAATCGTAGGAGCCAAAGCGGAGCTCGAGGCCGGAAGTTGGAGGCTGGTCGCAGCTTGCTCAGGACGAGAGGGCGGCATGGCCTGACCTTCCTCGGTCGGCTCGGGAGACGAGGGTATGTCCACGCTGTGAACCACCCGACGGCGCTTTCGAACCAAGCCGGGGGAAGCTTCCCGATCGTTTCTTCTTCTTATGCTTCCTCGGCCCGGGCGGATGTCCCCTCGACAACCACCCGAGTTGTCGCTCCCGTCTCCTCAGTTGGGGAATCCTCCCCGGGGCCGCTGGCAGCAACTATCGGCGGCTCAGGATCTGGAGCAGCAATATTAGCCCGGGCCGCTGCACGAGTGGCTGCTAGCTGGGCGGCCAAAGCCCTCATGGCGTCATCCTCCCGATCCAGCACCGCGTCAACCCTAGCGCTGAACATGACTTCGGCTGCACCAAAGAAAAAGCTTTAGTTAGCACTAACAAGCTCACCGAGCAGGAAGAAACGTACCGAGGGTGCCGGGTAGCTCTGCTGGGACTTGGCTCAGCTGGAACAGATACAGCATCCCCTCGATCAACAGCTTGCCCGCGTGATATCGAGCTCCCCCGAGCTTGGAGACTGCCGACCGGTAGCTGGGTTCTGAACGGAGGTTCTTGGGTAGCTGTGGGTGTTCAGGCAGGTTTTCTATCCACGCGGTAGGCCAATTTGGTCGGGGGAGTGATTGGATATAGAAAAAATGAGATTTCCAACCTTTATTGGAGGAAGGCACCTTCTCCAAGAAGGCAGAGTTGATACGAGCCTGGAAGTAGAAATTCCCGGGCTCTTGTTTCTTAAGATAATAGAAAAAATGAAATACCCGGGGTTCTAGTGGGGTCTTGTGGGCGGTGAAGATGATCACGGCGCCGCATAAGATTCGGATCGAATTCGGGGCTAGTTGAGACAGAGAGACTTGAAAATAACGGCAGATCTCGCGAAAGAAAGGATGTAGGGGAAAGCGCAGGCCGGCTAATAGCTGGTCAGAAAAGACGGTGAAATGACTTAAGGGAGGCCGGTGTGCCCGACCTCGACGGTCGGGCTGAGTTATCGAGTGGTCTTCTGGGATCATGTAATCTATGAGTAAAGTTTCTATCTGACCTAAGGAAAGGGAAGAGCGAGTAGTCAGGTACCAGGGCTCGGGGGCGCAGATGGAGGTGCGGAAGACGATGCCATCAAAATAAAATCAGGAGAGACACGACAAGGGCTCGGCAAAAAGAAAGAGTACCTAGAAAACGAGGTTCGCCGGAAACACCGTTCGTCGGAATCAAGGAGGTCGGGCAGCGGAGGTCGGACCAGAATTGGATGAGAAAGCGAAGGTCGGAGTAAAAAGAGGCGAAATGGAGGGGGCAAGCCTATTTATACCCTGGGTAAATCTTGGAGGACCGTCCGATCAGGAAAAAGGAGATGGCGGGGTAAACTCCTCGCCGTCCGATCCCTGTCATTTCCCAGACCTCGAAGCTTCGCCCGCACGACGCCCTAGCCATATCGATGACGTTTCGCCTCTCGAGGCGCCCAGTCGGGAAGCGACACACGCCCTTGCATTAATGAGGGTTTAATGGGAGATTTGATGGAAGATATGGCATTAAGTGGAAGGATCGACCGTACGAAGTGACGCGCGGGATAAAAAAAAAAGGGGGAAAAGCCGACCGAGCAAGGAGCCTAGTCAGTCGGATTACACTCCTCCTTCGACTAGACTTGAGAGGGAGGCTTGTGATCCGGGCGTATGATTTATAGAAGGGTTGAGAGCTCGGCCGGGTTCGGTTGCCGATCTGAACCGGTGTTAAGCGGACCGGGACCCAGGATTACCCCGAAGTCGGGACCGCCAAGGTCGGGATCCCCGAGGTCAGCCTTCTAAGGTCGGGACCCTCGAGGTCGGTCGTCGGAGGTCGGGGCACTCAGAACCGACCAGCTAGGTCTGGGATGATCAAGGCAGGTCGCCCGAGGTTCGCCTCTCGAAGTATACTAATAGAGGTCAGGTATTTACGGTTGCATGGAGATATCCGGACAAACGCGAGCCTCTCCTATCACATGAGCTTTCCTTAATCAGGCATTCGGAAGGCAACCCCTTCTGACACAACCATTGCCTGGCAAAGCCATCATTAATTAAAGAGGGACAGAGGAGACAGCTCCAGCATGGTGTCAAGCGGCGATAACAGTCTCTCAACATTAATGTAGCTGTCCCTATCATAATCTGTCGCTCGATCTTCTCTTAATGAGATGGGACAGCTCGCACGTGGGGAGACCCTTTCTCCCCCTATATAAACCCCATTGGAACTGTAGAAAAAGGATCGCTGCCATTTTGCAACCACTCCACCATTTTGAGAGCCCCATTTCGGTCCGACCTCCCCACTACAGCAGACCGAGTCGGCCTGGTTAGACCGAGTCGCCCAAGGAGGAACCGATCTTCGCTTGTCGAGAGGATCACTATCAATGACTAAAATCGATTTGAATCCACCATCAATAGACTATAGTTTATTGTAGTTTTTTAAAAATCCAATATCTCGGTCTTGGGCCTGACCAGCTCGGAAGGTGGACGATTCGACCCCACGAATCAATTACCAGATAAATTCAGGAAACACAAATGATAGCTTTGTTAGATTAATGATTTTTTTGTAAAGGTAAAATCCATCGTCATCTTTACAATTGGCCCATATAATTAGAAGGGAGTAAATTAGAAAATTGAAGTTGACTATCATAAAGGATATCATAATTTGATTCTTACTCAATTTTATAAATCTACCTTGTAATAATCAATTTGGCTTTATCCAAGCAGATTAATTGACTCTATTTTGACTTTCTTGTTGTAGTATTAATGGACTATAGATTATCATTAATTGTCTGGCCACGAATCAATCATCTTGGATTGCTAGTGGACCTTAACCCATCGAGCCAACCAACTTGGTCTCACCATGTCATGATCTAGGAGCTACTCTAACACCATCTCAACGTTTCTCATCCTACTATCATCATGCCTCTTGCAACCTTCTTTCACCTTCTAATCGATTGGAGAAAACTAATGAGCTTCAAGAATAACTTGTTCATGCAATTGTGCTCCCTAAGTGGTCATGCCCGACCATGTGTTTTGATGTATTTAACAAATAATTTAAATTATTTTTTTATGTATACAATGTGTGTATGAAGTCTTTTAGAGACTTGGTTGAAAATATACAGAGACTTGGTGCGATCCAAATTGATAATTGGCTGAATTACTCTAACTTTACTGTGATAAAAGTTAATTATGTTCATCTCAAATATTCCTCTCAATCTCTCTCCAACTTTTGTGAATAAAGATAAATCATGGATCAACTTATAGCCGACTTGGCTAGTGGTGTGAATGATTCTAACTCTATTAGACCCAAAAGAAGGATGATAAAGGACTACAAGATGAGAGTCATAAAGATGGTAACGTTGACTACAATTAATAGGAGTCGAACTATATAGGTAAAGAGTAAATGATGGCAGCTCTTGCAGGTGTAATCCCGAGTTAGTACTCAAGCAAGACTTGCCACTAGAGAAGCATGATTCGGTTTCCAACACGAGCAATTATTATTTTGGATTATCTCGAGTCTCCTATCTAAAAATGCACGTGACTCCATATAAATTAGCCTCTTTCAGAGCGTGTGAAACCGTCTTCAAGGGACCATTAAGGTGAAGACTTCACCTTTTACCATAAAAGATGAAACAAAATGAGTAGGAGAGCTTAGTGCATTTGAAAGATTTACAATAACTTAGAGATAGCTTCATGGGCAAACAATAAACTTGTAACATGAGAACGAATAATTTTAACTTAGATAAAGACTTGATCATTAAAATAATTTTAGTAAATGATTCGATTAATTGAAAGGAAGATTCAACTGATTGATGATTAAGAGTGGACTGAGTAGTTGATTCAACTGAAAAGTCAATGAATAAATTATTTATATTTATGGCTAAAAGAATCGGCGAGCAGTGACTAGACTTGAATTAGTTGAGATGACATAATTCAGTCAATTAATGTCTCAATGATATTGATAGAAGCTAGACGGTTGATTTAACAAAACTGGACTACAACTATCAGATGATCTAGGGTAGGGCTATAGTGCAATAATTGATAAATGGTGGAAATACCCACTTTGTTCCTCTGTTGAAATATATACTGCACCAAGATACAAAAATATATATACATCTATATTTCATCTGTTACAGAAATGTACAAAATACAATACAGTTACAAGATACATTAATGCTAGAACCATTCGGCCACGCAAGTTGGATAGAATCCTGTGTCCCCTGCAATTACAGAGTTAGCTTGTAGTTCTTTTTGAACTTTCCTCCTCTCATAGAAGACAGAACAGGCAAGTGAATTGCACTGCACAGCGCTCTCTGGCATACAACCACCGCCGCCGCAATGCCTACATATCTGCACGAAACACAGCAATCAGTTCTACCACACCTGGAACCTGCATTTATTCAGCAATGACCAACTACCAAAGTTCTGAAAAATAAAATTACAAATATAGATAAAACCAAGGAGGACAGTCATTCAAAAAATTGAATGGTATCTGCAACTAAACTACAAAGCTAGGTATGTCAGTGTACTTCTGTGTGAGCATGAATCCTTAGTTGGATATACTGAACAAATTTATTTTATGAATAAAAGAAGGCAGTAAATACTTACAGCTGTTAAATGCTGAATTTCTCTCTCCAACTTTGAAGTTTTAAGGACTACAGCTGTTGCAACAAATGACTTTTTCCCAAAGCATTTATCGCAGAGGTATCTGGAATTCTGAACCAAGTTGCCACAAAGACTGCAATGTTTGGAGGAGTAATAGGTGTCTATCCTACCTTTCGCCTGTCCTTTACTAGTATTACCAAGCACATTATAATCAGAATCTTGTGAGAACCCAACACGGGATACAACTGATAACGGTGTGATGGGCCGTGGCATTTCAAGAAACCACTTGTTCAGATCAGCACCAAGAAGTCCAAACACTCTTTGCAGTGCAGGAATTATCTGTTTCTTGATGTAATACTGGTCATTCAGCTTGAATGGAGAATTGAGGTCAAGAAGTTGATGTGGATCAACAACCATGTCAACTAGACGAGCTCCTGGTTCTCCATGAACTACAACATATGGTACACGCTCCCCATAGCGTGGTTCTGATCGGGGGTCTGTGCTCGTTGCTTTTAGAGCAACAATTGCTGCTGGTGGAAGGGAGGATCTTCGGGTACTATAAGATCCTAGGTGTACCTCTTTTGCAAAAATAAAGTCCTGAAGAGACAGCCTTCCAGATAAGATACGTGTCCATTGGCGTTGTAAATAGGACTTTACCTGTAAAAATAGAGCTTAGAGATTAGATACCCAACAAGGATCCTAGGAATAAAAATCTGAGGGTTAAAAAATAAAAAGAGCATAGGAAATTAGAAATCGTACAATTAACATATCTCGTTGCTCAAAAATCAATCTTATTGACTTCTCCAATGTTTTTGCAACAGCTTGGCATGTGTCTCTACGTACAGTTTCTATACCCTTTGCATCAAATTTTGGACTTCGCTGATCAGGACTCTCATAACTATAACCAACATATCTCTTCTTTGTCAGGAGAAAGCATGGTTGATAAACCTTTTCCAATTTCAAAGTCACTGGATATGGGTTCATGGAAGTTACTGCAGATGCTATCTCATTTCCTATTCTAAATGCTTCTTCCAAATCACGGCCCTTTAATAGAACAAACATGCTAAAAAGAATAAAATAACAAATGGAAACATTAGAAGTATGAAATTTGGGCCTAGAAATATGACTAGGATGTCTGATTCCGTAAAAATGTACCTATCTGTATCACCATATATGACCCTGGCTTTCCACTTAGAGTGGTCATTTACAAATGAAATTGCTTCCTCAAGTGTTCTGCGACCACACTGTACAATGCTGTCAGCTAGTTCTGCACAAGGCATGCGACCACTATATCCAGCCGCAGTGTAACCATAAGTGACATTCGCTATGAGCTTCAGAGCAAGTTGCCTTGCATTAAATATCTGGCATTAGGAGAACTCAAATTATTTGCAGTTATAACACAACAGCATGATTGAAGCTTGCAATTTTATTTAAATATCATAGAAACTTAAGTCCTGAATAATTCTGACAAACACCTGTTGACAATATACCATATTGATTTATACTTTCCTAGCCTTTATTTGTTGCAGATACACAATTGATTGCCACCAAAACACATTAAGGTTCCAAACCTAACTATTAGTTCCACTCAAGTGCATTATTAACTTGATAGGTTATAATCATCTAATCATGTTTCTTACAATTAGTAAGTTATGGAACGTCGAAAGCTAAGTGAGCCTGCACCCAACAGCTACAGGGGATACATTGAGTTTGAGCCAATTAAATTGAACAGAACCGTAAACTGACAATTAAACAGTTCGCTCCTTTGTCCTCCCATTTTGCTTCCTAACTCTGCCATTTTTTGACTTCCCTTTTTTCTCTTCCCCTTGCCTTTTCCCTCCGGGTAAGAAGGATATACACAATGCCAATTGAGGCAATAAGAAGGCACATTATCTTCAAAGATAGATCCAGAAGGCCTTTCCCTTTCTCACTTCATATCAGTGGGGCATCTCGCTTGTTCGGATTACAACTCCATAAAGCAATCACACTCAAGAGCAGCCTTTGTGTGAGGTATGTAGCCTAAGGACAAGCCCTAAGTGCATGAATGTGTGGCACAGGAAACTACGACAGTGCCTCAATTTTGATCCTATAGGCACTGGTGGATCATATGAAGTGTTTGATTTTTAAGAAGCTTGTTGACTACGAGTGTATTCAGTTGATCTTGTAAAAGTTGCTTGATGACCTTGTGAGTTGTGTTAATCATGTAAGCCAGACCATGTGTTCAACTTATAACCAATGCTATTAGTCGCTCAAAGAATTTTGATCTGTTTTGGATGTATGAGGACGGTGTAACCCTCTGGTCAGTAGAGTGACCTGAGATTGTTTTAAGAGCGTCTAAAGTGACCCAGTTGACTGGCCGATCTTGATGTCATAATTTGGAGATAGTGGTTAATGATGAATCATTTGGTTGCAAGCTTGAACTGTCTTTGGTGTAGCATGGGAAATAGTATATTTGTGCTAATGGTAGTTTTGTGTAGTTTTGGTGGAACTCAAAATTATAATGATATAACCACGCACTTCTTATGTTTGATGTTTATAAGGGATAACTTCTCATACTGAACTGAAGAATCTTTCACAAAAACACGTCAAAAATAAAACCTGTCAATTTGAGATGATGAATAAATGAGTGACATACAAAAAAATTATACAACCATGGGAAGAATGAGAATACCCTTTCCAGAACTCGTTGAGAATGGTTTAATTTCTTTATTGCCTGCTTTACCATTATTCTAGTTGATAATATTTCTTCCAGGAGTTGGGGAAGCACACCTTTACGAACCTGCAACATAAATAAATCAAAATAATTGAACATAAGAGAAAATTACATATGGTTAAAATTTTAAATTTTAACTGTAACAGTTTGGGACCCAAATCAAAATCATAGGCTATATTCAAATCACAAGCATTTTATTTAGATTGTAGGTGATGTAATGTGATTGGGACGGTCTAGATCAAATTTCGACACATGATAACCTCAAAGGCAAAAAATCAACACATTGGAAATGTTGGCAGCTATGTTCAAACACATTGCATTTAACACAGCTCACACTCGATATTTCTTCTGAGCATAGATTGTTTTCCCTAATTGAATAGTAAAGTTTATAGCATGTACAATGTCATATACAAATAGAGAAGTGTATAAGTAGAAAGCATTAAAAGCTCACCTTTGATGGAACATACATAACTCCATTTGGAGCTAGGAGTTGTTCGTTTAGATTCTTGAGAAGTGCATCTGCTGAGTAAGAGCTGACACCAAGTACATTCGTTTTTGAAGGAAGAACTTTACCCAAGCATGTAGAATAGCAGAGGTTATAAGCAATTATCATTGAAGGATAAAGAGACTGGAAATCCAAAATAACAACTGGATCTTGATAAAAATTAGATTCTGGCTCCATTACAAGGGGTAAACATTCCATTGCAGGTTGCAAGGCCACCTGCATCATATAATAATCTTGAGTAATAATAATAAACAAATAAAGAAAAATCAGTTCATCAGAAGACAGTTTAAAAAAGGCTAAAATGTAAGAGGATATCATAATGAACTGAATGGAATATTGTTCTCAAATGCATCCAAACGTTATTGCATGTAGTCATTCTGCAAACTCATGATTTGGCACAATAATGAAGGTCAAATCTGTAGGCCTTATTATCCAAACAGATCGAACAGGACTAGCTAGAACTAAATTATAACTTCTTTACAAGTAATCAAAATTAAGTGAACTAGAAAGGTGCAGTCATTTACGAAATGGTTGAATCCGACCATATGAGTCACATGTGTTTTGATATGGTTGGTAAAGGACCAAAGGTTTAAAGATAGTTGATATTAGTCATGCTATGCGTGTGCAAGTGCAGATTGTGTTGACAGTTACATTGCAGGTACAAATGGAAAAGTTGAATAGGTGTTGGCAGAAGTCCAAGAGTGGGTTAAGGTGAACTGCATATTTGGTAAAGGAATCCTACAGTTTGGAAAGTACAATTAGTTGTGGAAGCCCAAGTGAATCGAGATTGACTGAACACTTGACAAATGAAATTTTAGTAGATAAAGGAGGACCAGATACCTAGAAGAAGAGAAAAACCCGAAGGTGAAACCTCTTGGTTCGGTAGGTCAAGGAGGACTAAAGGTCAGAAGCAAGACCTCTTGGCAAACGAGAAATCTAATTGGATGCTAAGCACACAAGAAGTCTCAAAGCTAAACTCTTGACATGCGAGTTGTGAGAGAGATGTGAGATGTGAGAGAGAGGGAATTGTACAATTGGATGCGTGTAGTTCAATTTTTTTGGCGAGGACTTAACCAGGAAACAAGAAACAAGAGTTTCAAGATCAAACTCAATAAGCGAGTTGACTTAAGGTAGAAAGCACGAGATAGAGATAGATTAGGTTTTATTCTAGTTGAGTTGACTGAATGGAATTGATCAATTTAGTGATATTTGATTTTCAAATTATTGTAACTGTTAAACAAAATATTGCTCAAAGATAATAGCAATTAGCAGTTGACTATAATGTTATAAAATAATCACTAGAGGAAACAGTGTGATCCAAAGGAATTGATCACGAGTTAATCTAGATCAAACGACTGATGGCAAAGAAGAGTTGATCCAAGATCCAAGTAAACCGGATGCGATCCAGTTGAAGCGATCATAAATCGGTGGATGCAAACTAGATCAGTTGACCATATTGGAGTTGATTTGCTTAGGAGGATTAGTTGACTAGTGATACGTGTTCAATCAACTAAAGGCGATAATGTAATAATAGTCGTTGCAGATATAGTTCTAAAAACAATGGATCAATTGACTATTAAGGATAAGTATGTCGACTAATAGTGATCAACCTCACTTTAAAGATAACGAGCAAAGGCACTTCAAGAAGATATCAATCTCATACAAATTCTATAGCATCCATAACAACATATTGTGAGCCTACAACATTTGTTTCATTATCTTAGAGATTTTGTAGTTTTTCGTTATCAGTTTTATTATCTTAACGATTCAGTTTTAAGCTCAAGCTCTTTAGCTTTAAGCTCCATATTCTTCAAATATATGTTGCTATCTTTATTTCATAGATTTTGATATTTGTTTTTGTAAAAGGTTTCTCCTCCTGGAAGGTTTTAGAGAGGAAAAAAAATAGTAGATTTTTTAAGGTCAACTCATCTTAAGTAAAGGTTGTGGAGTGGGAACCGAAGGTTCCAAAGCACGTAAATTTATTTTTTCATTTTTCTACATCTCACTAACTTATATTTCCACTATGCTGATTATCACATTTTTTTCATTGTATTAATTCCTGAAGACATTACATTTTTTTCTGTGATAAATATCATATTTTAGTTGTGTTTTTCTATTATGCATGTTTTACTTTAAAATATTAAAATAGTTTTATTATGCTATTCAATCACTACCCCCTCTATCATTGTGCTTGATCTAAAAATTATATGGATGGTGATTAGCTTAGATTAAATTAACACTACAAATAATTACTTATGACAAATCACCAGCATAGATCTATCATCCAACTACCTCCACCACCGTAGACCATCATGTTGTCACAACGCTCTACTTTCACTAGTATAGGAGTATTGCTAACAACTCTTCTTTCTTCTTTCTCGCATGAAAGGCAACCCAATCCCAACTTCCTTTCTTCCCAGAAAAAGCACCCCGATTGTCATTCCTTTCCCTTCCCCCTTTATCAACCCTTTGATGGATAAAAGTAGGTATTCTTTAGACTTCAAATATAAATATAAATCCTTATTTTTTATTTACAAAGCTCTCTCTCTCTCTGTGGCGATGCTTTAACACTTGAATGGAAGTACAAGAGAGTTAAAGATGTTCTTGGGCAAGCATTAACACTGCAGGAACTACCAAATAATGCAGCCTCAACTGATCATATTTTTCCACTTCGCTCAACGTAGCAAAAGGTTTGGGTGAACCTAACTCTTAGAAATTCGACAATCATGGATAGCCAACATTCACTTTAGGTCAACCTAGCAAAACTCATAAGTCAACCTAAAATAGCAACCTACCAAAAGTGTTAGGGTAACCAATTTTACATTATAAAACTTAGAAGTTCAAAGCGTGATTCTTAGGTTACATGTTAATCTATCTTGGAAAAATTTACATATAAGTGATTGCCAACTTTGGTCAACCTAATAAAATGTCTTGATCGACCAACCACTAGATAGAGGCCCTAACTATAGGAAACCGCCACTTAAGTCACCCAACAAACACTCCAACATTATATAACTTCATCTCGAAGGTAAGGCTACCTAAGACCTAGGTCACCTAACACTTGAGGATAAAACTTTCTAGATCACACTTCCAACTTAGAAGCTAAATTGTATCATTATAATGTTTAGGATGCAACTATACAAGTGTGTGGCTTGTGTTAAAGTCAACAAGCAAAGAGAAAGCTATGATAAATCCTAATAAATTAGCATATCATCTACTTTGAAATACTAGAAGGGAAGTCTTGGCATAACGGTGAAATTGTTGCAGCGTCACCTCAGGTTTGAGTCGCGAAAACAATCTCTTATAATGCAAGATAAGGTTGCACACAATAGACCCTTCCCCAAGACCCTACATTGGTGGGCTGACTTTTTTTATAATCTACTTTAAAAATTGGATAAGTCAAATAAACATGCTTAGAATCATTATTTCTACAACTTGGTTAAATATATTGGACAAGAAGAGTCCTAAAGTAGGCATTTTGAGACCATTTAAATTAAGGATATTACTAAGTACTTTATAATGTTCAGATTATGAGTACATTTTGTTTCCTTGTATCCACATGGTGCCCTAAATCACAATGTGGTGGCAAGTAGTAGGGGAAAAAAACTCAATTTGGTGGCAAGTAGTAGGCAAAAAAAACCCAACTCCTCGACAAGCTTTAGGGTCCTAAATAACTAAAGAAATGGCACATAGCAATGGAAGTCTTAATTTGCTTATTAACTATCAATAGAGGCATCATATTTCACCATACTTAATATGTTCAATTTCCTCTTTCAGCCTCTAGTTAATCTAAACCAGTCATAATTTGTGAGCATTAAGTCATGAGTAATAACATGACCAACATTCTTTAAAGGGGTAAAATTATCAGGTGGTTCTTACAAGAGAGGTAGCAATTTTATCGCTATTATGCAAACCTAGACCACAATTGTAGTCGTCATAATCAAAATTTAAACAATTGATGGAAGAAGGCCACTTATCTTCTCTTTTCTAATTGCCTTTGCAATTTTATTTTGCAGTTATTTTGGACTGATCCCAATTTTGCACCTTTCCTTTTACAACTCTCTAAGGCACTAGATTACAGATACTGGTATTCTTTTGAAAGAAAAGGAATCCAATCCTTGACTTGCTAAGATCAAATCTTCATGGTGAAGGCCTAATCACTTGGAGTCTTCACCTATTCTGAAGTCTCCCCAAAGCAAGAGGATTAAGTGATGATCCTCATAGAGAACCAGACGTACTGCAGTAGAGGGCCGGTAAGGTTCTGCATAGCAGATTATCTCATGTGGACCCATTCCCCATATGGGGGTGCTATGAGCTGGCTCTTGCCAAACATAAGGCTGATGTTTCAAATTGTCACAACTGGAGTGGAGATGGATCACCAGGATGCGGACTCGTGCAGTGAGGGGGTCATGACAACAAGGTTGGTGACAATGATGGAACATCCACCAATAGAAAAGGCATCCATATGGAATTGCGGTAGGAATATTGCAGTGGTAACCCACTGAATATAAAGGTAGCTTGTTAAAAGACATGCAGAAGGAAAGACAAAGGGAAAAGGCTCGTACATGGAAAGTTTGATGTGGATGTTGATAGAGATCAAGGATGAGACTTCTCATGATGAAAGTAAGAAGGACGAGGATGATTTCATGACAATGTAGCTGTAAGGGAGAAAAGTCAAGGAGAAGGAAAAGGAAATGCCTGATTCATAATGGAAGAGGAGATGACAGCTCCAGTTTCATTTGTCAGGTAGGTCATGAGGGCAAGGCCATGACTTTTCTGGTGTGATCTTGCATGGATAAGACGTTGGATGAGACAAGAGGATGAGCATGCAAACGAGATTGAGTGGATTGCTTAGATGGTGACCAGATCACACAGATTCTTCGAACTGGGGAGCGATAGGTTGGTTGTAGGGATAATGCCAATTGGATCAGTCTCCTTTGTATAAATCTAGTGCTCCATGCATGTTGAGTTGCAGTGTCACAGATTGTGGGAAGGCAGAGATGGTGATGTTACTGTAGGGATCTCTATGCGAAAACATCACATACACGTAGCGGAAAATAAGATTCCTTGAGCGATCCATGCGAAAAATCTGCACGAAGTTTGATCTATCTAATAGATATACTTTTGGAGCGTGCCCTTCGCTTATCTCGCTAGTCCTTGGTTCACCGGATCATTGCACGTTCAAAATGTCCGTGCCTCTAGTAGTATCCACACGAACACGACCTCGGTCTCGAAAATGAACCACCTTAATTGTGCTAGCAATTTGGGATGGTTCACAAAAAAGAAAACCAAAAACACTCTTTTAGTGTTTCGGCCGAGGAGGAAGAAAGAGGAAGAAGAGGGATCAATGCCTTAGTCAATTTTCGAAAATTGACAAGGGGTTTTGTACTCATCCAATGAATATCAAGGGTCTTTGCCCCTTGAGCTCCCTTCATCTTAATGCTAATAAAAACAATGAATACTCTTGGTATTCCTTTTGACTTTTAATATTCTATTCATTTAATGAATAAAATACCCCTTGGCCTTCCTCTCTAATAACATTTTATTAAACCTTTTAATAAATATTATCCATAATTAAGTGGTTGAGTCTACTCTAAATGAGTCTAACTCGGATTAGACTCAATCTCTCAATCCAATTGGATTCACTTAAGTCTAACTCAATTAATCCAATTTCGAATCGCATTTTAGTCAAACTAAAATCAACTATCTCCAAGACATCGTGTTCTTTGTGTATGACCCAATAGGTTCTCGTAACGTTGGCAATGTATCTAAACTACTTTAGATACATAAACAATGAGCGGCATTATAATGCATCATTGCTACCCGAGAATGTCGAGATCCGACATAACCTTTCTTTATTATAATGTATGACTTTGTCCTTCTATTCTCGATATCTAGATTGATCAATAAGGTATAGACCGTGTCATCCTCTAATCAATCTTTATGTTTCTTGATCCCCATGTAGACTCACTCAAGCTCATATTGACTCATTTGAGTATGACCATGCATTTTAGTAGTCCTACTCGATCAAGGGCCCACAAATTTTACTCCCGTCATATGGGAGGGATATATCTCATCTACATCATTCACATCTCTCCGCATAATTTGTTACATACTCAGTGATCGCCTTTATAGTCCACCCTGTTACGGGTGACGTTTGACGATACCAAAGTACATAACTCCTCATATAGGGAACTGTAGTGACTTCAAGTCTAAGGACTATTCATACCAATAGTCATTATGAAAAAGTTTAACACTCATATAACGATCCATGAAACTTTCTCATAGCGGACCAATTCAGTATATATTTTCTAATATATACCTATGTGTCAACGTGATATCTCATATCCATGACTTGTGAGATCAAGTCATCAATTGACCTACATGCTAGTCTCAACGCATTAATATTGTCCTTGAATATTAATGCTTGACTAGGAATAGTTAAGAGTAATGTTCTCTACATCATCTCACTATCAATTCAACTAATTGATATAATGTCGATTAAAACCTACTACCCAAGGATATTATTATACTTATTCAATTGGCACACATATGAAGTAAATATAATAACCAAAATTATGTCTTTATTAGTAGATATGATACAAAAAGTTCCCTAGTCAATCATCACATAATTGGCTCTAGGGCTAACACTAACAGTTATAGAAAGTGGCTATGAGTCTAGAACAGATTCCTAGAGACAACAAACTTTGCGACTTTGTGGAGGAAAGGGAAAGCAACCTCAAGAAAAATCTTAGATATGGTGGCCGAGAGTTGTCATTCTTGTGAAGGCGAATAGTTTAGTGGCGTGAGTAAGATGATAGATAAATGATGTGGTCAAATGTTCCAGGAATTATAGAGGTGGTGATAAGGGTTTAGATATATATCTTTCACAGGTCGTTAGATATGAGAGAGGAATATGATGTGGTAGTAGCAACATGGACAATAAACAAGAGGTTGGTTACCAAGAAGCAGCTACTAAAACACCTGAATTTATTCAGCTTTGATACTAATTGATGCAACACCAAAATTAATCTCACAGAAGGAATAAAAAATGACATTAAAATAATAATCAAAATATTATCCCACTAAGTGGAGTTGGTTATATAGATTCTCTTACACCATTGAATTTGATTCCCTACTATATCCTATTATCCGTATCTATATTTAAATATATTTTATTCTATTTTACGCTAATTAAGTTTTCTTTGGACTCTTTCTTCCTAATGTGCATATTTGTCATGTTCTTATACTTGTTAACTAGGACATTTATTAATCCCTAAGTATATGTTCAAACCATCTTAAATGCGTCTCTCGAAATTTTTCTTCAATAGGTACAATCCTTTTTCTCTAATATTCTTATTTCTTTTCATGTCTATTCTCATATAGCTGCACATCTACTTTAACTTCCTCATGTCCGTGACTCTTATCTTTTACTTGTGTTCTTTCTTCATAGTCCACCAGTGAACTCCATATAACATATCAGATCTAACCGTCATGTTGCAATTTTTTTTTAATCTTTAAAGCTAACTTATGATCATAAAGAATACTAAATGTCTACCTCCATTTCAACTATCTTGCTTGTATCTAATGTAAAACATTGATGTGTGTTTCATGCATTGTTTTCAATATTATTTTGCATACATTTTGTTCCATTACATCATCATATTATGCAAGCTTTTATCTCTTTTGCATTGATTTCATGTTCAGAGATCTACTATTTGTATGTTTTTATTAATATGATGCGATTTTGGAGCCAAAATAGAGTCAAAGAAGCTTTTGAAGAGCACATTCTAGCATGGTGCACAGTCTGACCGTATCCCTTGACACGGTAGTGCATCATTTGAAGGGGTAGGTCGTAAACACTAGAATCGGAGATGGTTTGGCCGTGCTTTCTAGCACGACCGTGTCCGGCCCCTTCGTGCCGACTTAAGAGCCACAAGGCCAAGCCGTGTTTTCCAACACAACCGTGAACCGTGTGGCGACAATCCCCTCTTTGTATAAAAAATTTGTATTTTAGGAAAGTGCCCCCAACTTATTAGGAAAGTTTGTTAGTTTTTGGTATCCAAGCTATAAAAAGACCAAGGGGGCATCTATTGGAGGCATCTAGGGATCAAGGGTTCTCTCCTCCCCGAAGGATGTGATTCCCCGTGACAAGTAATACTAGGATAAAGCCGTTTCGAAGGAGCCGCCAAGATTCCTCCTCCTTAGAGCTTGGAGTTCTTTTGAAGACATCGACGCATACCACAAATAAGCTTTCTTTCTCCTTTCTTCTAGATTTGAGATGTAGAATGCTTTCCTTCATGTTTTGCATTGTATCATCTCCATGGAGTAGTACTCTTAATTCTAGGATGAGGAAGTTGCATTATTGACATTACTTTTACATTTATTCATCTCTTATCATATGATGTGTTGATCCATGATCTAACTATATTGTACATACATGACTATAACACTAATATGCATTTTCATATCCCACGGGACGTAGGAAAGGACCGAAAAGTAAACCCAATTTCCCAGCCTATAAGGATCGAGACTTGAGAGGTTGTTCACGAAAATAATTCAAAATCTCACAAGGACACCATTGGCTATCACAGAGCTTAATGGGTTTACCCCGATTATGTAGGACCGGTATGGGTTGATAGGAGGGTGGGGATGAATATCGATCCCTCTTCTTTTTTTTCGTCGTCTTAATTCGATCTATCAGATTAGTACACAACTGAATATAAAGCAATACAGAAAATTATAAGGAGACAGGACATTTACTTGGTTCCTAATCCCTCAAGGTTAGTACATCCAAGACCTACACACTCAAGCGTAAATCCACTAGTGATCTCCTTTTCGGAACTTTTTCGAAGGCTGAGAAACCCGTCATACGGATTATTGTTCACAATCACAAATAATGTAAAGATTAAGCACATGTGTAAAACAAACTGAACAAAGAATGTTGCGGTCGATTAGGAAGTCCCGAGCGCAGTGCACCCTTCCTAGAGCTTCCCCGTCACAAAGCTTTGCCACACGTTTATTTGAGCGCAGAGACGAAGAGTAGAATGGAAGAAGTGATGTCCTGAAGGCTCTGCTCGTCACTGCCGACCCCAATAGTGTCTATCTAATCCGAAGCAGCCATGGCTTATCGTCAACTCAACCTTTTCTGGGCGCCCGAACCCTCAGGGCGCTCGAAGCTGTGCGGGGTGCCTAAAACATCGAGGCGCCCGAATCTGTTTCGAGAGCCCGGATCCGTCCGGGGCACCTGGACCTCCGGGCTTGATCTAGTTGCGTCTGGTTTGAGTGTGTCTGCTCACCTAGTCTTACTTCGAGCTCCAGGTTCCCACAAGACAAGCATACATATACAAACAAGCAACCTAGCCTAATCCTGTAAGACTACCTAACCTACTAGGCTTAGCTTTTGCTCAGAATTCACTCCTCCAAGACTTTCACCACCTAGGGCTCACTCCCTCAGATTTCCCTTGCCAAGCATTCGATTACCTTGACCTGCTTGGACTTACTAGTCACTTTGTAGACTACTCACCCTTATCAGATATCCGGTCACCTTGACCTGCCTGGACCAAGCATCGGTCACCTTGACTTGCTTGGACTTTTCCCTTACCTAACATATGATTCTCTCTAACCTGTTAGGACTTTCTTTTGATAGTCATCCGGTCAGTCTTGACCCGACTAGACTTTTGTCTAACATTCGATTCTCACTAACCTGCTAGGTGTTTCACTTGCTAGTTCTCCGGTCAACCTTAGCTTGACTAGACTACTCTATGCTAGTCATCTGGTCAATCCTGACCTGACTAGACTTCTCTTTGCTAGTCATCTGGTCATCCCTGACCTGACTAGATTTTTCACTTTTAAACATCAGGTTCTGTTTGGATCAACTCTTGGTTAAACTTGATCAAACAAAGGTGTATTGTTAAACATTGAAACTCTAGAGGCTGATTCAGATTTGACATCACGAAGTAAGGGATAACACCTAAAGGATCATGTGGATTGTGACAACAAAAGCCTCCCTGAACAAGCGGTCGCTTTAGTAAGGTTACATTGAAAGTAGGCGTCGCGTTTGGATAGACACACCGATATTATTCTAAAAATTTATATCGAATACCTCGGGATAGACCACCTTCATGCATATCAACACTAAGATAAGAGAGTGAATTATATTTAGGGGTTAACAATCATTGGTGCGAAACCAAAATCCTAGAATTGCTTCCTAAAACTCTTCTTGCTTTCTTAATTTGTTTTCTTTCTCTCATGATTCTCGCGATTTCGATTGATCTAGATAGTCTGCTTCGCGATTTGAATTGGTATTCGATTTACAGTCTCAATGGACGATATTTTATTACTTGACGACAGTCGTGCACTTGCGAATTTCACACATCAAACATCTTATCAACCCCTCCATTCTTTTGCAAAAGATCCTAGATATTTAAAATTTTCAATGGCTAGTAAGTTATCTCCTTTTTTAACAATTGTCTTGCTACGTTTACAACTAAATGGGTATTTCGGTGCACGAAGCTCCCGCGAGTCCTGAAGAAGGGTTGAACCCAAGGATTAAAATAGTGTCGTGTCACCCGATAAGGTGAAATATTTTGTTCCACCTATCGACCGAAACTGGTACGCCCGAGGTACCATGGTCGAGAAGGTGTCGCGCGCGCCTCGCAGCCGCCGCGGAGGAGGCGTCGTGTGATCCTTGCAACCGCAGCGGAGGCGTTTGTGCACCTCGCGGCAGCCACAAATGTGTCGCACGCTACTTGTGACTGTCGCGGAGGCATCGCGTGCCTCAGGGCCGTCGTGGAGGCGTCGCACGAGCCATGCGATCACTGTAGAGGCCTTGGAATGGCCTCACAATGGCCTAAAGCCTCGCGATGGCCTCGCAGCCGCTGCGGAGACCACACACAGAGGAGGTCGAAGAAGCTTTTAATTTTTTTTAAAAAATTAAGTTAATAATTTCAATCAACTCCTAGTTATAATTGGGATAATTTAAATATTCTTAATCAAACCCTAATAAAACTATTCCATTAATTTAATATATATTTTAAAATTTTTATTTTTCAAATATTTAGATTAATTTTTTATTTTTAGTTTATATATTTTATATTTAAAAAATATAGAAACCATAACGGTAAGACACGATACCGAAAACGTATAGATCCGGTCCAGACAAAAACCTCAGCATGAGTCGAGATTTTAAACCTTAGTTGGATTTATTATATGCAACCTTACCTTGCAATTTGCAATAGGCTGTTTACAACGATGTGAACCCATGACCTCAAGGTCACATGACACTAATTTTACATTTGCACCAAGGCTCATACTAAGCCTAAACGCTAAACTTAAAACCTTTAACTTTTAATGTCTCCCGTTAAGATTCAAACTTAGCATTTACTCCTTCACATTACTCGTCAACCAAAATAATGTCATCTACAAACAACATGCACTATAACAACGTATCTTAAATATGTCTAGTGAACCAAAAATGTCATTGAAAAAAAATAATAAATGGGAAGACGATTAACTTATAACGATTGGTGCCCCTTCTAATGACTCCAACTCAACAAAAAAAAATCAAAAAATAAAATATTCTAGGAAAGAAATATAATCACAATAATTTGCTTCCTAATTTGCATCCTAATTTGCATCATAGAGACTTAGAGCCAACTAGAGTGTTTAGACTCAAAGGAGACGTAGAAGAAAAAATATGTTGCATCGAGATAGATTTTCAATAATCAAGGTGTAGACCATAGTGACAAAGTAGAATTGTCAAACCAAAAATCATTTTCCTCCTCTGTCTTCACATTATGTCTTTTTTTTTCCTTCTCTCTTCTTTTGTTCAATTGTGTCAATGCGACCAAGTTGAAGTCAATAAGTAAATGCAATAAGACAATATTCTAACCTTTTCTATTAGGTAAACTATAAACTTAAATGGTTTTGCTACGAATCATAATGAATGTGCTTCCTTAATTTTATAATATTATTAGATAGCACATTAGATAACAATTCCAAGATACAAATCTCTCAACATATTTTAAAACTTTTCACTGAAACTTACTAGCCACGACTCAATATGATTCAAAAATTTATTATAATGATCCTTCACTGAGATAGTACAAGACCAAGATTTTAAATCATGCAATATCCATTAGTTACCCCAAGTGCAAGTCCATTGCCAAAGCATTGCAATAAATGGTAGCCTAACTATTAAAATTTCCAGATAATAGGGTCACTAATTATAATAAGAAAATTCTCCAGAAAATAAATTTCAAGCCATTCTTTCTTCTCTTTTTTTCATGCAATTGTTCTCAATGAATGAGAAGAACATTCATTAGTTCAAAGTCTATTATTAAAATTTCCAGGTAATAAATTTATTATTACCCAGCTTTGCAATATATAATCAATTTTTTTTTGAGGAAATAGTAAAGAAACAGTGGGATATGAAACAATATTGACAATCATCAGAAGGAAAAGCACCATGACTTTGCAAATGAATTGAAATTATTGGCTTACATGCCTGTTGACTTCCAGGAGAAATAGCAAGATAATTCTGTGTATGAGCCAACCTCAAAAGCATAGACTCAACTCGAAATTGTGAACCTCGAGAAAGGACGGAGAAAAAGTCAATGCCAAACACACGGGCAAGCTCAGACGTCCTATTTATCTGCAAACAAAATAGGCACAATCAATGCCAAAAGCAAAAGAATCCCAGTTCTACTATTCCAAGTCGAAATTTCCAGATCCTTGCAAAGTAGGCTTTATCAAGAACTTGAATTAGTCTGTGTAACATTCAACTTTAACCCAATAATTTGTCAATAAAATAATAACAGAGGTGTGTGTCGTTCTTTCTTACCATAGAGTATAATAAAAGGCTAAATCATCTCAGAGGGCCAAGTACCCAGCAAGGAAAACAGGTAAGATAAATAGCTAATGAAAACCCTAAACAAGAAATCAAATAAAATATATCTTATGCTTAAACAAGTTCGATTAATACAAACAGAAAGACATCAAGAATTCATAGAATGCTTAATTAAAATCAATTATGCGATGAATTAGCATTTATTTATGGAATAATATGGAACTTGAGTCTCCCTCACATTGCTTAAAAGAGCTTACAACAATATATTGGTTAAAAATAGAAACAAAAAGCAATAAGTCCTCCAACATTATAAATAAATTGCTTATCATAATTAAAAGGTATTGCCAGCCAATGGCTATGACTCCCAATAAGGAAAGATCTAGATCACTAAATATATGATAAAATATAATGGTCTCTACCATGTCTAGTTGATTTATTATCTCAAGATTTAGCTTAGTCATCTTTATGATATGCTCAATACACCGATATCTTAACCATCCCGGACCCCTTGAAAACCAGTGATTCAGTACTTT
The DNA here is from genome assembly GCA_024364735.1 of Boesenbergia rotunda. Lineage (NCBI taxonomy): Eukaryota > Viridiplantae > Streptophyta > Magnoliopsida > Zingiberales > Zingiberaceae > Boesenbergia > Boesenbergia rotunda. Next base: position 79,895 of record JAGFNQ010001728.1, read on the forward strand.
GCAAGGAATTGACGGGATCTTTCTTCTTAAAACTTCTTCAGCGACAGATTCGATAGAGTACATGTTTAGCTTAACTTCAGAACGCATAAACCTCCATAAATTAAGCACAATTCTCCCAACAACATGTAACTCATTGGCAAGAGAATGCACCGATCCATTCTGAAGGCCATTAGTGATTGAAGCTTCAGAAAATTCATTAAATGATTCAGGATTAGCTGAATCTCCAATTCTTTGGCTGAACTCGTAATCAGGTGTCCTAGAAATGATGTTGATTAAATTTATACCCAAGTATCCACCTCTTTCAACAACAAACCCAAGAGATCCACCTTGAATCTCCCATCCCATTAGAATATCTGGATCAACAGAAGAAATAATCTTCGCAAAATGGAGGAGGAGTTGCTTTTCCTCAATAAAATTACAGATCTCCCAATCAGCTCTTCTGTATTTATTTCTGCAAAAAATATGATGAATAACTCAGTATGTTAATGGTAAAGTACAGCACATCCTATTGAGAAACATGAAGAGAAAGCTTTTCCAGTTTCTTCTCACTGAAAGATGGGATCTGTTACTCAGTAAAGCACTAAATAGAGGAGGGTTTTACCAGGGATCAAACAAATCCCTGGAACTATTAATAACAAGTTTTCTATATACTTGCAAGTTGCAACTCCATGTAGAAGGATGAAAATTTGCAGTAAGTCATACTAGTGATATCTAGACAGATTCCTTCAATTTCACATATGTACCATCAGCAAAAATGGGAAAACATAAAGGAGAATAAAAAATTGTATAAGAGGGAGATACACTGTCTAACATCCAAGATGTGGTCAATGATCTGTGTTTATTAATCACCTAAGTATATGTTCTAAAATTTGTGTTTATTGACAAGGGAATTGATGTGTAGGAAAGACACCAAACTATTGCAACACCAAACTATTGCATTGGACTAGAAGATTCAGAGGAATGAAATAAAATGATAAAAGAATCACCTTCGTGGTTCATCATTGTCACTATGCATTAAAACATGAACTGCTAAAGACTGACATGAATCCTCTTGAACTACAAGAGCTATCATATTAATTTCATCAAATTGTGGATCAGGTCGGAGATCACCTCTAGATGCTGCCTGAACCTGATGATAAAATGATTATTATATGGTTCTTCAAGAAAAAGTTACACAATAAACGATGAAATCATAAGGGGGGAAAAAATCTATGCAGTTAATAGAAAATGACCAACCTCAACACTCATTATAGTTAGTTGTTGACCACAACCAATACTTGCAGGATCACAAAAACCAATTTGACTAAGAGGAGTAAGAGTCAATTTGTTATCTGGGCCTGATATCTGAGACTGGGAGACATCTTGGGAACTGCTACATGAAATGTTTTCCATCACAAAAGAACTAGAAAAGTCATGTTTTCCAGAAGTAACAGTATGAGCACGATCAGCAACCAAGTGATTTTTTATGTTCTCATGACTTGAGTGACACTTATCTTGTTGCACAAGTAAAGAAACATGATTTTCTGGTGTAGTACCAGAAGAATCACTTCCAGATATATTCCTTGGTTGATCCTTGCTTATTCCATGAAGGCGACCTATCTCTTTGCTAGCATCCTTGGAACTACTCTGCAATTTCAAAGAATGATCTCGCAATGTTTGTGGGAGGAATGCCATAGAATTACCTGAAAGAACAAACCATGAAGTTATTGCCAACAAAATAGGAGAATAAATCATTCTACATGGAACCAACCATGGGAATTGTTTGAATATCTTCTTTTCTCCAATTCCAAAAGCCATTGGCAAACAGACTCAACAGATGGTGGTGAAATTGCATGACTAAGCAAGTAGAGAAGAGAACCATCATTCTTGAAGTGGGTGGGAACACCAAATGCAAATTCTTCATGATATTCACTGCCTTCCACACCAGATGGAGACTGATACGATTTCCTATGCTCAAAATCCCTTCTAAAAAAGGGGAGTAATTTTTCTGTTCCTTGCAAATCAGCTAATAAAAGCATATTAAAAAAAACACTTAGAAGCCGTTGAAAAGGAAGCAATATAAGTTAGAAGAAAATATAATCTCCAACTGAGCATATGATTATGAGTACCAACACACAGAATAGGTGCATCTTAAATCTCTAAATAGCATACTTCCTAATAACATTCAAACAGAGTATCTCTACTAGGACAGATTTGAAAGAACCCACAATGATCAGTTTGAAGAACTGGAATTTCCATTTACTGTTTAGACAAAACCATGTCATGTTTGTGACTGATGGAAGAACTAGATGAAGACAAGTGGTTTTGATTAACTATTCCAAATGCAAAGAGTCCATGTTAATAGTTGGGCATATTCTTGCATGTCAGACCTAAACATTGGAAGGAAGAATTACCACAGATGCAGATTATCTCAGCAGTTTGCTCCCAAATGAGAATGCAAAATCCTAAATAAAAGATAGAAAAGAAAAAGAATAAAAAGGCAACCGGCAATTGTAGAAGCAAAATAGCACAAACAAAGGGCAGTACCACGGTGCACATATGAAAAAAACTTAAAATGCATCATAGCAACGCAATCCTAAACCCTATAGTGTATTGATAAAAGTATACTTAGACTTTTAGCTTTAAGTAAACAATGATTACATAATACAATTAGAATAATATGCATTATTAAGTAAAATTTAAAATAAATCATATATTTGCATATTATATTTTAGTATTTTACAAATTTGTAAAATATACTTTGTGTTATTACTGCTTTAAAATATAAAAACTTAGCGATTGAACTATTATTTTTCATTATAAACCTATTATAATATGATTTCAGATTCCTAATAAAATATTGAAAATACTATTTATTGGCTTGCTCTTCTTATATATTATCACATCTTTAGTACAATTATTTCTTAAAAAATATTTAATTATGAAAATAATATTTTTATGGCAAATGTTGCAATCACAATTCACAAATATCTCTAACTATAATCAGTGCCTCTCTTAGCACTATTTTATTGAATGCACCCTACCAAATCTCACATTTGTAATACTAATTCAATGCTGCTAGAATATGGAACCACCTCTACAAGAAGAACAAATGGAATCTTTGCTTTCTATGATAGAATAACAAAAAAAGAGCAATTTAATGTGAATCAACATGAGCACACATTCCATGAGAAAAATCTAAGTTTATATACCCTGAAAATAAAAGTTAAATGGAACTCGAACAAATCACTATCCATCTTATATAAGAGACTTTCAAACCTCTATAGATTCCTCTCTCAAAACCAGTGGACAAGGTAAACTTCAACACAAGCACTCCTTAAAATATAAAAAATATAAGAACAAACTTTCTCTACTAGCAATATGCCCCTAGAGCTTTCACATTCACGCCAAGGCATCTCTAAACCTTTAGAATGCTCCTACAATAAAGAAGCCAACAGCTAATTGAAATCTCAATCAAAATCCCTTTAAAGTAGCACAAAACAAGCCATAAATTCTAAAATAGGATATTCACCTACTGGTCTAGCTGTTGTCCAATCTACGACAAGATACCCTATAACCTAAAGATGGTTAGATGTAGAAAGGATATACAGGAGCGTGCAACTTTATGTTTACAGATCTTTAGGCGTCTACTCAGATCTACTTCATCAGACATGAGTAACCTCTAAAGTCTCATTTTGTACATTTTGGCACATGGTATACAATTTTTACTTATCCAAAAAATAAAATAAAATAAAGATGACCTTGATCACAATATAGACACTCTTATCCGTGGCATTCTTGAAAAAACAAAGAAACCATAGAGGTTCCTCCCAATGGTATTGGCATGGAGATTCAAGCAACTGGTAGATCAATTAAACAAATTAATTTCAAGTACTTTTTGAAGAATTTGTTAACAGCTCCCCTGTCGTCACATTAGTTTAATGCTTAGATTCATGAGAACCTGAACAGATCTAGCTCCTATATTAACTTCAAGCACATACTTCCATGGTATATATGTCTCCCCTTAATCGTGCAACCACTAAATGTACAAAACACTTCACAACAATCAAATCCTTGCTTTGTGATGTATGTTTTCAACCTTGTGATTTATAAAGTGTCATCACTAATGTCATCCATATAAGAAAAAAGTGAATCACTAACGCTCTATTGGTTGGAACATTTTTATCCCAATTTCTACATTCTATATTGAAAAAAGATGGCTATTTAACCATGATTGAAAATCACATTTCTTCAAAATTTCTAAAATATAAAAGAAAAAAAACATGATTAAGAATAAAAGCATAAATAAAAGTTAGTTCTAAAACTCACTTCTCTATTTCAAGAACAACAACAGCTAAGTCTTATCCCACTAGGAGTGGTCGACTACTTCTCTATTTCAAGAAAAAAGTAAAAAAAATAAGAAACCTAAATATAAACTAAATTATAAAATATTCTTAAAATGTTTTTTAGATTTAAAATAATCATTCTAGAATTATTATTAATAGTCTTAGTAAAATAAATAGAATATATAATTCTATTCAATGTTATAAATATAAATTTTATATAATATAGGAGCCATTTATTATCTTATAATATTTCATAATATATTTTTACAATAATATATTATATGAGGAGAAATGCTTTTTCTTGTGTTGAATTGAGGATTTGTAAGCTCAATAATCCTCAATGGACACAAAGGAAATTTTTTTCCTCTTTTGTTAACCTTGTATTTTTTTTTCATTAATAGGATATAAATAATGAATTCCCACGAAATGAAAAAAAAAACTATAGACAAAGGAACAAAACGGGTTTAGAGAACTTTTGTTTATATATATATATAGTATGTTTTTATACTGCGGACCGCCGATTCAGACATGCGCTCCGCAACTGAGAGCAACAATTTTTTTTTATTGTTTATTTTTTTTAGCTAGCGGTTATGTCATTTATGATTTTGCCTTTAGGGTTTAGGGATTGAGTTATATTATTAAGCACAAAAAAAAATTCAAACCCAAAAAAAATTTTAGGTGTGCATGGGTTGTGCGGCTTAAGATTAGCATTATATCAAAACTCTCTCTCTCTCTCTCTCTCTATATATATATATATAAAGTAAACAATTTATAAATGATTGGACAAAATCAAGAAACAGATCACATGGCTGAATATGTGATAGCATCTACTATAGCAGGAACAATAATTATCTCAATTGTTGCAATTGCTCAAGATAAGTTCTTTTAGCTTCTAGATCTATTTCTTTATTGCAATTCTAAAAAACGAGCAGCCCGGTGCACGAAACTCCTGACAATATGGGGTCCCAAGGAAGGGCGTATTGTACACAGCCTTAGCCTGTTTTGCATGAGGTTGTTTCCGAGAGTCGAACTCATGACCTCCAAGTCACACGACAACAACTTTATCATTGTGCCAAGACTTCCTTTCATTTTTTATTCAACTTCTCACTGAATTTAATTCTTCGTTCAACAGCTCTGTACTTTATTAACTTATAATCATGAAATCAACTCAATCATCAAATCAGGATTCATCCCAACTTTAGGTACAATGATGTAACTTGGTCGTCAACTTGCATAAAAAATCTTCATACGTACCCAAACAAATCAATAAGTTTAAGTAGATATCAAAGTGAAATTGAAAGCCCAATGATCAAGAAAGCATATGCGCGACATACCCCTGCATAATTTATGGTATGTGGGGGCGTAAGCAATTTGTATTTAAAACATTAAAAATATTTATATTAATAAAATGAGTAGCATATACAAAACAAATATTGATTTACACATCTAAATCATACTTCCACAGAGAAGATATATTACAACTGTTAGAATATCCTAAATATTAGGGATAAGTATTGATTTAGTATCCTAAATATTAGGGATAAGTATTAATTTAGTATCCTAAATATTAGGGATAAGTATTGATAGGATTTGATTTATTCCTTTGAAAAGATCCTAGTTTTGGTATATAAATAGGGCTAATCTTTGTATCTCTTGTATCATATAATAATTATCAAATAACATGGTATCAGAGCGTTAGGGTTTAGGGTTCGCGATTGCTTCTCACGGCGCGGCTTCTCTCGGCGCACGTTCTTCTCCCGAACGCGATTCCTTCTCACTGCGCGATTCTTGCCCACGGCGCGGCGTCTCTCAACGCGCGTTCTCCTCCCGAACGTGTCTCTCCTCCACAACAAGACCTGCGCGCGGCCTTCCTCCCCGTGCGTCTTCCTCGGATCGGCTGCCCCGCACAAAGCATCCGCCGCCTTCGATCTCGCTCGCGACCTGGGAGCGCGATCCTGCCCAAGGGTCGCCACTATCTCTCACGCACGCCGTTGCACGCCTCTCGCGCACAGCATCCGCCGCCGCCGCCCTTGACTGCCGATTCCGCAGATCAGCGCTTGCATCTACCATCAGCGTGCCGGATCTCCTGCCGCTCGCGCACGCCGCCGCCCTTGACTGTCGATTCACGCACATCAGCGCCTCTCGGCTACTCGCGCACGCACGCCGCTGCCCTCGCCTATCACTGAATCTCTTCCACGGGGATCTGAACCTTACTGTTAAAGGATCAAACCAAGGCCAAGATCCTCCAAGACTACCAGGCCGCCGGCGTGACGCTCTGTAGAAGAAATCTCCATCCACGCTCCTTATATTCGTTGGATCAGCACCGTTTTAATTTGTCATGGCTACCTCCGGCACTACGAAACCGGATCTTTCAATTTTTACCAACCACGTCACGGCACAGCTATCGTTGGAGTTGTTGGATGGTAAGAATTATTCCTCTTGGTCCTCTCACATTAAACTCTGGCTTGTTGGACAGGGTTATGAGACACATCTCACCCAAACTGAGGAGGATATTCAAGTCACAGATCGTCCTTTATGGAAAAAGGTTGATGCTCAGTTGTGCTGTATTATCCGGGCTACTATTCATCCATCTCTTAGGGATGTCTTCCGCACTCATATCACCTGCAAGGATGTTTGGATACAGGCTCAACAACTGTTTACAAACACTTCTCGGCGGCTTTATCAAGTTTGAGAAGACCTCATGAATATCCTTAGTATCCGTCAGATCGAAGATTCTATGTCAACTTATCTGGGATCAGTCTCTAGACTTCTATGCGAGTTCAATGACCTACTCCCACCTGCGGCCACTCCCGTTGCAGAGCTTGAAAATCGGAAGAAATTTTTTATGTCTTTGGCATTATATGGTCTGCCCACAGATTACTCTCATACTCATGATCAAATCTTAGGCAGCCCCATAGAGGCCACCATGGACTCTACCTGGGCGACTCTACTCCGTGTCCCAGCCAAAATCTCGGCAACTCCATCTTCTGTTCCTGTTGACTCTTCGGCTTTGGTTTCTCGGAACAATAACAAACCTCCACCTCGTAAGGGTGACAAAGGACGTCCTTGGTGTGATCATTATCACCAACCAGGACACACGATTGATAAATGTTGGAGTCTCCATGGTCGACCTCCGCGTGCTGCTCAGATCGCCCAATCTCCTGTCACTTCTTCAGCTTCCACTTCACAGTTAACTCCGGCTCCGACTCCACAGCCTTCCTATGATGACTTTCTGAAATGGTATGAGGATCGATGGGATTCTAATTCCCTTGTTGTCGTTACACAAGCTGGTAATTCCTTTGCTAGCATATCTCGCTCTTCGAGTCCTTGGGTACTTGACTCTGGGGCCACCGATCATATCACCGGTAATAGATCTCTTTTTTCCTCGTTATCTACTTCCGGTTATTTACCCTTTGTCACCATGGCAAATGGTTCTCAAACTCAGTCCCAAGGTGTTGGTAGTGTTCATTCTTCTACATCTCTTCACATTCAGAATGTTCTTTATGTCCCCGGAGCTCCTTTTAATTTATTATCAATAAGTCAGCTTACTCGGTCTCTTGATTGTGTCATCTCGTTTACTAAATCCTCTGTTTCATTGCAGGACCGGAATACGGAGAGGATGATTGGCTTCGGATGTGAGGCTCATGGTCTATATCGACTTCACCAAAACTCTTTCATTGGTACAACGGCGGCATCTCCACTTGTGATTCATGCTCAGTTAGGGCATCCTGGTCTCGATAAGTTAAAATAATTACATCCTAGTCTATCTCACTTAAAGTCTTTATCTTGTGAGTCATGTCAGTTAGGTAAGCATGTACGTAGTTCGTTTTCTCCTCGCATTATAAATCGGGCTACGTCTCCCTTTGCTTTGGTTCATTCCGATATTTGGGGTCCAAGTCGTGTTACCTCTACATTAGGGTCACGATATTTTGTTACTTTTATAGACGATTTCTCCCGTTGTTCTTGGTTATATCTGATGAAAGATCGATCCGAACTATTTTCTATTTTCCAATCTTTTTTTAATGAAACAAAAACACAATTTGGTATCCCTCTCCGATCCTTACAGAGTGATAATGCACGTGAGTATCTATCTACCCCGTTTCAGACCTTCTTGGCAACTCACGGCATATTACATCGGAAGTCTTGTCCTCATACTCCTCAACAGAATGGAGTTGCAGAACGCAAAAATCGTCATATTCTAGAGACCACCCAGGCTCTTCTCCACCACTCTCATGTTCCTCTACAGTTTTGGGGAGAAGTCGTACTTACTGCATGTTATCTTATCAATCGCATGCCTTCCTCTACTTTACAGGGTCAAATACCTTATCATATACTATATCCAAATCAGTCCCTTCATCCTTTACCACCTAGGGTCTTTGGTTCTACATGTTTTGCTCATGCTCTTGATCCTGGAATTGATAAACTCTCTCCTCGGTCGCATAAATGTGTTTTCCTTGGGTACCCACGGTCTCAGAAAGGGTACAAGTGTTATTCCCCTACTCTCCGTCGGTATTTCATCTCTGCTGATGTCACGTTCTTTGATTCGGTTCCTTTCTTTAGGCCTTCAGAATCGTCTTCCGAGTTTCCTTCTTCTGTGCCTGTATCAGTCTTTTATCCTCCGGAGGACTCTCTATCACCTCCAGCTCCAATTTCTCCTCCGTTGCAGGTTTATCAGCGTCGTCCAAAGCCAGCTTTGCCGCCAGCCATGGGATCATCTCTGGAGCCAGATCCTACACCCCTTCCTCCGGTCGAGTCGTCTGAATCTGATATTCCCATTGCACTTCGGAAAGGTATACGTTCCACTCGTAATCCCTCTCCACATTATGTATCTATGAGTTACCATCGTCTTTCTCCTTCCTATTATTCTTGTCTTTCCTCTTTGTCGTCTGTTTCTGTTCCGAAGAATGCAGGAGATGCATTTGCCCACCCGGGATGGAAACAGGCTATGCTGGACGAAATGAGTGCTTTACGGAGCTGTGGGACTTGGGACCTCGTTCCTCTACCACCAGGAAAGTCAGTTGTTGGTTGTCGATGGATATATACGGTGAAGATTGGTTCAGACGGAACGGTTGATCGACTTAAAGCTCGTCTCGTTGCTAAAGGCTATACTCAGGTCTTCGGATTGGATTATGAGGACATGTTTTCTCCTGTTGCCAAGATGTCTTCTATACGCTTACTCATGTCCATTGCTGCGATTCAACACTGGCCTCTATATCAGTTGAACATCAAGAATGCATTCTTACATGGTGACCTGCTCGAAGAAGTCTACATGAGCAACCTCCGTGTTTTGTTGCTCAGGGGGAGTCTTCTGGTCTTGTGTGCCGCTTGCGAAAATCTTTATATGGTCTCAAACAGTCACCCAGAGCATGGTTCAGTAGATTCAGTATTGTAATTCAACAGTTTGGCATGACTCAAAGCAATGCTGACCATTCTGTCTTTTATCGCCACTCATCTACTGGTTGCATCTACCTAGTGGTTTATGTTGATGATATTGTCATCACGGGTAGCGATCATCTTGGGATCTCACAGGTGAAACAACATCTTTTCAAACATTTTCAGACAAAGGATCTCGGCAGACTCAGATATTTCTTGGGGATAGAAGTAGCACAGTCCAAAAATGGGATCATTATATCCCAAAGAAAGTATGCAATGGATATTCTAGAAGAAACAAAAATGTTAAACTCAAAGACAGTTGACAACCCTATGGATCCTAATATCAAGCTCTTGCCATATCAGGGGGAGCCTCTACCAGATCCTGAACGATACAGGCGATTAGTAGGGAGACTAAGTTATCTTACTGTTACTCGTCCAGATATCTCATTCGCAGTAAGTGTAGTAAGAGAGTTTCTCAACTCTCCATGTAAAGAACATTGGGATGCTGTAATTCGCATTGTTCGATATATCAGAGGCGCTCCAGGAAAGAGTCTTTTGTATGAAGACAAAGGACACACTCGAATCATAGGATATTCTGATGCAGATTGGGCAGGATCTCCCAGTGATAGGAGATCTACTTCTAGTTTTTGTATATTTATCGGAGGTAACCTTATTTCTTGGAAAAGCAAAAAGCAGAATGTTGTGGCAAGATCCAGTGTAGAGGCAGAATATTGAGCTATGGCTATAGCCAGTCAAGAGCTTTATATGGCTTAAACAGTTGCTCCTGGAGTTAAAATTTGGAGATGTCACACAAATGTCACTTATATGTGATAACTAGGTCGTCATGCATATCGCTTCAAATCCAGTTTTTCATGAGAGGACAAAGCATATTGAAATCGACTGTCACTTCATCAGAGAGTCATATCTGGAGAAATATCTACTAGTTTTGTTAACTCACATGATCAGCTAGCAGATATATTTACTAAGTCACTGAGAGGTCCTCGAATTGACTACATATGTAACAAGCTAGGTGCATATACTTTATATGCTCTAGCTTGAGGGGGAGTGTTAGAATATCCTAAATATTAGGGATAAGTATTGATTTAGTATCCTAAATATTAGGGATAAGTATTGATAGGATTTGATTTATTCCTTTGAAAAGGTCCTAGTTTTGGTATATAAATAGGGCTAATCTTTGTATCTCTTGTATCATATAATAATTATCAAATAACAACAACTATACAATACAAATTCATACACAAGATTAATGTAGGAGGTATAAAAATGCTAAGATGCTTGTGTAAGTTACTAGAAATAAGATAATATAGATATATTGACTTATGAAAAATATATTACAACCAATTCATAAATTCTAAAGCAAATAGGTTTAGCTACAACAGATCATAAAATTAAAAAATATCAATATCCAAAAGAAAATAGGTTTAGCTCTAATGGATGATAAAGTCAGATAACACTGGCCACATTGAGATGATATAGACATGGTAAAAGGTATCTCTTGTAAATTTAAGATCCTATTGAATTGTTTAAGAGTTCATGAAACAATAACATACCAATCATGGAACAAGAATCTATGGCAAGTAACTCTTTATGAGCATCCGCTTGATCCTCAAGCCTGGTAGCATTTGTAGATACCACCAAAGAATCCATTAGTTGATCTTTAGAAGGTGGATTCTGGTTATACCTCATCTCAATGAAGTCATTATCATTGTTCTCCAAATCAGAAGTTGTAAGCATTCTTTTTTTAGGGATACATGAGCTACTTCCAGTACCGTTATATTTTTTTCCTTGCATCATGTCACTACTAGCATGTGCATCGTGAAAATTGTCCCTAACATTACGAACATCGTATTTACTCATGTCCTGGATGTCATCATCCAAAACTACATGATCATCAATGTGTGATGTTGAGTGCCTCAGCATGCAATTTGCAGAGTTTTTGGAATTCTCTTGACCAACACAACATGATTTAACATTTGACATGATAGGTTCTACAAAACAAGGTGAACCTTCCAAACAGAATCTTTTGCTTTTATCATCCTTAGCCTCAAAAGAACACTCTATTGAACTCCTTTCAGGTTCCGTAAACTCTGCCCTGGAGCTACGCTTCCACCTCATTAAGTCCCTAACAGAACAAGAGCCCAGTTTCTTTTGCAGCTTCTTACCAGAAGTATCTGAGTCTGTGCTTGAAGAATCAATTTTATTATCCTCTTTACTTCTATATAAGATGCTACATTCATCACTTTTAATTGAGTCATCAGGAATAGAATATAGTTCATCAAATTCCTGCTCCTTTTGACTAGATGAAAAAGGTAATTGATCACGCATATTAGTGTTCTTGTTCTTGTTCAAACTGATGTTCGTATGTATAAAAGAAACACCAGCATCTGCAGATGATCTCAATTTACTAGTACTGGAACTCATCTCATAATTGTGTTTAGAGATACTAAAGCTATCATCCCGTGATCCATCAGCTTGGAAAATGGGATTACCTGAGGAAGTAGTGATCATTTGCTCATGATAAGCTGTATGTGAGGCATGTTCCTTATCCACATCAGGCAGCAATTTTTGTTCAACAGAATCAAGAATGTCCTGGCACTCCTGCTGAGAAGCATGCTCATAGTCCAAATTGGCTATCTCTAAAGCCCTTTTGAAGGATTTTACAGAAAACAAAGGACTGAGGACAGAATCCTGAACTAATTCGTCATCAATATCCAAGTCTTCTTCCGCTTGTGATGATGCTAGCCAGCTTAAAAGCCTAATAGCTTCAGTACTTAAGCTCTGTAAGAACAAAAGAAACGATCCACAAAAAAGTTCAGGAAGTTCAATAAAGTATAGTAAACAAATCACAAAGCAAACTATGTAATCTGGGGAACTCTTAAAATTGAAGCCTATCAAGATATGAGTACAGCATAAGTATTAATTGTCATTTTAAAAAATCATTAGAACAATTGAACATATGGGCATAGAACCTATAAGATTTGTATCAAGTTTAGGGATTATCATAAAAGGAAAATCACAAGGGAGAGCAAAAAGGTTAAAGCAGACTTCAAAGAAATTGTTTAGCACAAGAAAATATCATACAACTGATCTTGGTGCATGGTGATGATGAAGGCCTTCCCAAATTTCAAAAATGGACGTGCAGTCATCTATGTTTGTCCCAATATAATTGTTGGGGCACTAATTATAAATATTAGTAATCTACTTGTATTTACTAATGTGTAATTTCACATTGATGAATAATAGACAGAGGTAAAAGGACTAATTGAGGTTGAAGTATCAACTTCACATGGTATCAGGTTGAGGTATCAAAGCTAGGTTGCCATGATACATAATCCCAATCCCATCACATCGTGCTCCTTCTCCAACGATGGATCCACTTAAACATTAACCTCTCTCACTAACTGCAATGCTCAATCATTGTTGCAGGCAAATGACACGACCACGATCACCACAATGCTCGATTATTATAACTACTATTGGCCATATTATAGGTTATAGCTACTATTGGTTATATTATAATTTTTTAAAAAACAATCCTTAGACAAATTTATTAAGATTTTACTCCATTATCCTACTGCAAAGGAGCTTCTAATGTTTTAATTTTGGATAGAAGAGGTTTCTAAACCATGTTAAACTCCTGTGTTAGCATTATTCATTTTTGTTTTTGCATGCACTATAGTGGCTTTAGCTATTTCACTTAATATATTGTCATGCAATCACATCGAATGAATTTATTATTATTTTTTGAAAAAATTTAGTCGTATATTCATGCTCTCTAGTCTATTAACCCTCTCTAATCAGTGATTCCAGTCTAACAGTTCTAGTTCTCATTATATTTCTAGATTTCATTTTACATCCTAGCTTTGGATATTGTCACCTAGGCATTCTAGCTTTATCTCTTCTTTGACATTGCATGCTATTCTTAATCACAAATTACAAAGAGAATAAAAATGTGTATGAGAATCAAACTTTTTAAAAATCTCTTAAATGATTAAAAATTTTAGATGAAAATTATAAAATCAATTTGGTATGACCCACAAAAAAGTTGTAAAAGAGGGAAAAAATTATAAATTTTGTAATCAAACAGTATTATCTAGAAATTAGCAGATCACATCTGTTAAGTACCAAAAATATCACCTTATGATCGGGATGACATTATTCTAGGAGATCATATGCAAGAGATAAGCAAACTGAAGAGCCTACTTACTTGCTAAAGAATTCGACATCAAAGATTTGGGAACCTCATATATTTTCTTAAATGGAAATAACTTAGTCAAATGTAGGAATCTCAGTCTCCCAACGAAAATATGTTTGGACCTTCTAAAAAAAACTGCTCAGATGCAAGCAAGAAGACACTCCCATGGACTCAACAATCGAACTATGAACAAAAGAAAATTGTACAGAAATCAGAGACTTTTGTGCAAACTCATATACTTACCACTCACATGGAAATGGCTACCGTAGTGGTGATGATTCGTGAACATCCAAATGAAAAGCATATGAGCAGTTATAGATTTTTTAATTCTATACAATATAATTCCAGAAAGCTTATGATTCAGAAAATTAACAGACAAAAGCATTAAGATATTCAGTGATGTTGATTGGGCAAGAAAGATCGAAGGTCAACTTTCGGCTATTGCACGTGTATGAGAATACTTTAGTTACAGCATCACAAAAATTCAGTTGTCAAAAATCAGTTAAAGCCGAATTTAGAGCAATAAACATGGTAAATGTGAGGGATATGGCTATGGAGTAATCATTGTGAAGAACTTGTTTGATGATATCACCTTCATATTACTTCTATATCATATCAGTTACAAAAAAAATTATGGTAGAATGAAGCACGTCGAGATGATAGATTATAAAGGAAAATAGATGAATATCTAAAGCACATTCCGAATTTTTGGGCTGATGGTACCCCACAAAAGAATAGAGGTCGTTGCTGCTAAATGCATAAGGCAAGGTGGAAAAAAAATAAACTAACCTAAAAGAAAAAACAAACAATTTAACGTGGTTGGAGATAAAGTCCATAGGTTTCGTAGTGGAGATCCGATCCGTCGTGAAACTCCTGGAAAGCCTTCGGCTAGCTTTCGTAGCTCCTTGTGGGTGGAGAAACCTCGCCACAACTCGCACAAGACCTCTAAGCACAAAAACTACTAATTGGCTTTTAACCAAAACCAATTTCGTCAACCCTAGCCAGCCAAACCGAGCTCCCTTAAATAGAGCTCGTGGTTGAACTAGTCATTACCAGTCGCCTGGTCTACCCGAATTCGAACGTTACAGCCCAACGTTCAAATTCCAACCGACACCAGTCGATTGCACAGAAGATCAGTTGACTAATCTTTCTGTGCTCACTACCAGTCGACTGATCCTAGCATCAGTCGACTGCCCAAACCCTAAACCTAGGGTTTCAGCCCCGAGTACAGTCACTCAGCACTCGTCCTCGCCCGACCAACCTAAACCTAGCCTTCTAGCTCCTCCATCAGCCTCGCGTCCCTCGGATGTCTCTCCATCCTTCGCGTCTTGCCTTCTGGAGCTTCCTTCGGCCTCGGTCCTTATTGTCGATCTTCCTCATTTGCCTAGTTCCCACTTGGACTTTTCTCCTTTGCCAAGATTCCACTTGGACTTTTCTTGTTGTACTTATATCCTGCATACTCACAATGCATATCAAATACAATAACAAACCTAACTTAAACTTTGCCCAAACATCAAAACCTAGGGCACCTAGATTGCTCCAACAGAATATTCTTCTCTCTCTCTCTCTCTCTCTCACACACACACATACTAATTGTTCCCTTTTTTTTCTTTTTTAAGAGATTTGATAAGTTCTCTTTCCTTATTTTCTAGATATGGTATCATATATAAGTAGGGCTATGCAACATGATTTTTGTGAGATAATACAATTTAATTTCCAACAGATAGAAAACTGAAGACTTAACCATGAAATGTGGGGGAAGATGAATGATCAAATTAGTGCATACCTCTTCTTCAGAGCTAGATGAGTTTGATGAGATCTTTTTGCTAGTTCTTAGTTCATGAGCATCAGATACTTTCGCTTGTAGCAGAGTATCTTCTTTGTCATCAGAGGGAAGACAATGAGACATATTAGAAGTGTTATTACCTTCATGATTATCCATAGACTCCCCCAAAATAGTGCCTCTCATTTGACATTGCTTAGATCTACAGTATACATCAGTTCTAGTTTGTGATTCAATGTGCACCTTTAATTTTTTACCACCTTCAGATGGAGCATTCTCTGGAAACGATTGATGCATTGTTGCAAGGGAGCTAGAGAGCAGATTATCATACTGCAGCCCTTGTACAAACTTTTCAAGTACATGTTCAGGATGAGGTTGAGTTAGTTCGAGTGGCTTTGTCATTTCCTGAACTCCATACCTTTCAAACTCCTAAGTAATAAGAATAGCCAGGTTAATAATGATTTTTAACAGAACTTCATAGTTTTGACCAACATATTACCTCCCAGATGGATACAAGTGATTGCACCATTTTAACCTCGCACTTGGACTGGGAGAAAGATGTAAATATCTTATTTTTCTCATTTAAAATATCTGCAAGTCAGACAAGAATCAAATGAAATTTAATTCAGATGTGTAAACTCAGATTGTGACGTTCAGGACAAAAAAGACAAACCGTCTACAACTGAGTCTCCCTCAAGCTCACATATGCTCTGACGTCTAGGTATAGTAGACAGCTTCTCAAAGGAACATTGAAATGTAACTGAATCCGACCACAGCAAAGAACTTGAAACCATAGAAGAAACCCATATTGCTGACTCCCTAACTGCCTCCTTACCTACACCCTGATATGCAAAACAAAGCAAAAAAAAAAAAATCTACATTTTAAATAAGCAGATGGAAAAATTATTCTCGAGCTAATTAGAAGCTTGCAATTTTGTCTATGATTACTTCAAGGTCATTCTTTTTCTGATTAGCCATCTTCCCTACAAAGCTATCTGGTAATGGAGGGCGAAACTTTAACTTCGAACTGTGTACATGGCTCATTCCATACAAGTTATAGTCAACCTAAATATGCAAAGAAAACATGATAGTTATCCTCGATAAATTCTACCTTATTATAACATACTGAAACAACTATATCAACAATAATACTACCAAGAGAATTACAATTTAAGCCAGTTTATATGAAGCGCCAGGTAATCAGTTGTATAAGAAATAACCAATGGCAAACAAAGTGTCAACTGCCATGTGACTAACAACAGCTAGCAAGTTTAATAATATAAGCAAAAATACTAGCTGGAATGCAAAAAAAGGTAAAGATAGAGGTTAAGAAACAGAAATTAAGAAAGGATACAACAACAACAACCAAGTTTTATCCCACTAGGTGGAGCCGGCTATATGGATCCTTCTACGTCATTGGGCTCTATCCCCTATTATATCATCATCTATATTTAAATAAAATTTAACTTATTTTATTGTTGTCAACCAAGTCTTTTTTGATACTCCTCTCCCTCGTTTAATGTGCGTATTTATCATAGTTTCACATCGCCTAACAGGGATATTTATTGGTCGTCTAAGTAGATGTTCGTACCATCTCAAACGTGTCTCTTAAAGTTTTTCCTCAATAGATGCAACTCCGACTTTCTCTCTAATGCTCTCATTCCTTATTCTGTCCATCTTCATACGTCTACGCATCCATCTTAACATCCTCACCTCTGCAACTTTCATCTTTTGCTCATATGTCTGAGTCATAGCCCAACATTCAACACCATATAACATAGCAGGTCTAACTGTCGTTTTGTAGAACTTCCCTTTAAGTTTTAGAGGTATTTCACGATCACATAAAACACTCAACGTTAACCTCCATTTTAAGCATCCTGCTTGAATTATATGTAAGACATCTCTCTCAATCCCTCTATCACTTTATAAAAATGATCCTAAATACTTAAAGTTCTCATTTTTAGATAACTCGTTATCTCCTATCTTAACAATTGTCTCATTACATCTAATATTGCTAAACTTAAATTCCATATATTTTGTCTTTACTGTACTAAACTTAAAACCTTTCACTTCTAGTGTTTTCCGTCAAGATTTTAGTTTAACATTTACTCATTCACGTGTCTCATCGATCAAAATGATATCATCTACAAATAACTTGCACCATGGTAATGTATCTTGAATGTGTCCAGTGAGTTTGTCCATGATTAGTGTAAAAAGATAGGGACTTAGAGCTGATCCTTGATGTAATCATATCCGTATTGGAAATGCTTCAGTTAATCCGCCTGAAATCTTCACTCTAGTCGTTATATCTTTGTACATATCCTTAATTAGTTCAATATATGATACGCTAACGCCTCTCTTTTCTAGAATTCTCCGTATAATTTCTCTTAGAACCCTATATTAAGCTTTTTCTAAATCAATGAATACCATGTGTAGATATTGCTTTGGCTCCCGATACCTTTCAATTAATTGTCTAAGAAAATGTATAGCTTCTATTGTCGACTTTGCAGGCATGAACCTAAATTGATTTTCGATCACCGTGGTCTCCTTCCTTAATCTTTTTTCTATTACTCTTTTCCAAATTTCATGATATAACTCATTAATTTGATACCCCTATAGTTTGCACAATTTTGTACATCTTCTTTGATTCTTATATAAGAGAACTAGAGTACTTACCTCCATTGATTAGACATTTTTTTTGTTTTCAATATCATATTAAATAATTTTGTAAGTCATTCAATACCTTGTTTCCCTAAGCACTTCTATACCTCTATTAGGATTATCATCTGGTCCCACGACTTTTCCATTTTACATCCCTTTCAAAGCTTGTTCTACTTCTGAAGTTTGAATTCTACGATGAAAATTAAAATTTCTATACTCATTTGAACTACTTAAATTGCCTAAGTTAAGTTAGTTCCCTAAACCTTCATTAAAAAGTTGATGAAAGTAAATCTTCCACCGCTCTTTTATTTCGCTATCATTTAGACATTTACTAGTACTCTATTGCATTCATCTTTAATACATCTTATTTGGCTAAGATCTCTTGTTTTCCTCTCTCTCACTTTAGCTATTTTATAAATGTCTCTTTCCCCTTCTTTTGTATTCAAGTTTTGATATAATCGTTCAAAAGTTTTATATTTTGCTTTCATTCACTGATTTCTTAGTCTTTTTCTTAGCTATTGTCTATTTTTTTAAGTTTTCCTCGTTCTTACAAATATATAATTCATAGGCTATTCGTTTTTCCTTCACTTTCTTTTGTACTTTCTCATTCCACCACCAAGATTCCTTCCTTGGTGGTGCATGTCCCTTTGACTCACCGAGTACACCCTTAGCTACTATTTTCAATTTTGATACCATCTTATCCCATGTCGTATTAGCGTCACTGTATATTTCATCTAATGCTTGTATTCCTACTTTCTCCTTCAATATGTTTTGCTTTTCATCCTTTAACTTCCACCACTTAATTCTAGGAGTCATGTATATTTTTTCTCTATTGATATTATGATTAAGGCGTATATCCAACACGACTAATATATGTTGAGTAATTAAGCTTTCTCCAGGGATGACCTTACAATCTTTACAAATATTCATATCTCTCTTCCTAACCATAAAAAAGACAATTTGCGATTTATTATTCCCACTTTTCAATATGACCAAGTGTTCTTCTTTTTTCTTAAAAAATGTATTAGCAAGTATAAGGTCATATGTATCGTAAAATCTAATATAGTTTTTCCTTCTTCATTTCTTGTTCCAAACTCATAACCCCCATGTACCCTCTTATATTCTTCATTTTTCACTCCAACATGTCCATTTAGATCACCTACTATTAAAATCATTTCATTTGACGGAATATTTTGTAATACCTCATCTAAATCGTCCCAAAATCTTGATTTGGTTTCTTCATCTAATCCTATTTGAGGTACATATATGCTAATTACGTTCACAGCTTCTTTCGCCACTACTATCTTGAGAGTTATAATTCTATCCCCCTTTCTAACTACTCTAACTACTTATTTTTTAAAGAACGATCTACAAAAATACCTACTCCATTTCTTGTTTTACTTTTTTCTGTGTACCATAACTTAAAACCCGAGTTCTCTATCATTTTTGCTTCTCGCCTACTCATTTTGTCTCTTGCACACACAAAATACTAATTTTTCTCCTAATCATCGTATCTACTATCTCCATTGTTTTACCAGTGAGAGTTCCTATATTCCATGTTCCAAATCTCAGACTATTACTTTTCTTATAATGTTTATTCTTATCCCACCTATGATGTGAGAACTCTTGTCTATTTAACACTACACCCAAGTTCTCAGGAAAATGTAGCGGTCCTTGCCGAGACGTTACAGTCGGAACCTGCAACGCGAACCCTTACATATTTAGCACTACACGCAAGTTCTGGAGATGTAGCGGTCCTTGCAAAACGTTACAGTCGGACCCTGCAACGCATTCCTTCCGGGGAACATCCTAACATTAGCATAATAGTTTAATGGATTCATTCATTGAGTATTTAAATAAGAAAGGATAAGGAAAAAAAAAAGAGAATGAACAGGAATACAAAAAAAAAAACAGCACTGTGAGTGTGCACCTTTAGGATTGTCATTTCAAAAAATCCCCCTCATCAAGCTTTTAATAATGCAGAATTTACGGAGTTTCCTAGAGTTAATCCTGCAATTATCCACAAGTCAATACTTACATAGAGTCACAGAATGAAGAGAGAATTTGTTTCCAGAGCTCAGTCCAAGAGTAGCTTCATCATTGTTTCAAGCTCAGTATTATTTTATATTAGTGCCAGGTTTAAAATATCAGTGTGTCGAAACCAGTTTCAATCAGAACGACTCAATACCAATGCTGATATCACATAATACAGGTCGACTGGTCAACCATGTCAATGTGGTTCAAAGGTGGGCAGAGGAAGAGAAGGAAGAGGAAGCAAAAGCAACAAAAAGAGATGGGATATGTAATGGTTGTAATTGTGGTCTTTGGAAAGGGGTCTCCTAAAAATTGTTGCACACCATTCACAAGTGCCATAAATGTCTCAACCTTCTTCGTGCTGCCTCACCAAGATTAACTTCATAGTCACAGCTTGTGTGTGAATGGACAAGCTCAACATTGTCTTGCAATGGCATTGTTCCAAGCCTCGATTATGCGTTTGAGAAATTTGTAAGGTTAGTTCATAGGTAATCTCATTGTCATCTAACAATTATATCTCTATGATTTGTGTATTTACCGATAGGTTCATTAACTACTTAGAAAGACCACTAACATTCTGTGCAAGATGGTCCAAATGCATTATACATGCTCTTAAAGACTTAGAAAATTTGCATAGTAATCATCTGAAATAAATGGATTTTTCTAAAGTTTATTGGTGGAAATTTTTGGCTGGTTCAGTAACAGGGGAATATAACTCCACCCATGGCGAATAAACTCCCTATGATTAGTCCCATGCCAAGGTAAAACATAGGCGAATGTTATGTCGGATTTGAGCAAACTGTTGTGCTAATACTAGATTGTTTCTCGGAAGAAATGTGTTATAGGGTCTAACTACAATATCTCGACAAGAACTACTACATCTCTATGAGAATTTGAATGTAATGTTAAATATGCAAAAAGTCTCACAACATTAGATAAGAACATACATTATAGAACATCTCGATTCTTATTTTTAGAACATGAATATAGAAACACTCACTTGTAAAACAATAAAAGTAGTAGATACGATGATCGGAAGAAGAATTAATATTTTGTGTTTACATAAGACAAAATAGATAGGGGAGAAGGAAAAGAAAATAGAGAAGTTAGGTTGTATTAAAGTACACAAGAAAAAGTAAAACGAGAAATGAAATAGGTATTGTTGTAAATAATTCGTTAAGGGGCGAAGAAATAGTTTAGTTAGAAACTGAGATAGAATTATATATCTCAGGATAATTGTAGCAAAAGAAATTATTAATATTAATTATCATATATGCATCTCAAATAAGATTAGATGAAGGCAGCAGACATAGATTTTGGAAAGACCAAAAATTTCTACAAAAAATTTGACGAATGAGATGATTTTAATAGGAGATCTAAATGAGCATGTAGAGGAGTAAGAAATAAGGAATATATTAGGTTGCATAGGGGCTATAGTTTTGGAATAAAAAAATAAAAAGAAAAGTTATATTAGATTTCAAGATAGCATTGAACTTATAATAGCGAATATGTTTTTTAAGAAGAGAGAAGAACATCTAGTTATGTTCAAAAGTGATAACAATAAGTAATAGAGTTACTTTCTTATGGTGAGGAAGAGACAGAAAAATTTATAAAAATTATAAGATCATCCCTGGAAAGCTTAACTATCTAACATATGTTGGTGGCATTAAATACATGCCTCAAGCATAATATCAGTAAAAGAAAAGCATGCATGACTCTTAGAATCAAGTGGTGAAAACTAAACGAAAGAAAGGATAGTATCTTTAAGTTATTATACATTTGTAAGAACGAAGAAAATTAAAAAGCATGTAATATCCAAGAAATGGACCAAGAAAGTAGTGAGTGAAGTTAAGAATAAAAATTTTAAATGCTCATATCAACATCTTGATACAAACAAAAAGGAAAGGAACATCTATAGCATAGCTTGAGCAAGAGAAATAAAAAAAAAAGGGATTTTACCCAAATAAAATGGATTAAATATGAATCCAATAACGACTAGTGAAAAATAAGGACACAAAGGAGCGATGGAAGGTATTTTCATCAATTTTTTAATAAAGATTTAGACGATGAACTTGGTTTCGGAAATTTAAGTCGATTAGAGAAATATATAAATTTAAATTTTTATTAGAGAATCCAAATTCAGGATGGGATGCAAAATAAAAAAGCAAACCAAATGATATTCCAAGAGAGATATAAAATTATCAAGATAAGTAAGGTATTCAATGACTTACAAAGTTATTAGATTTAATTTTAAAAATAAAGAAAATATTTGATTAGTAGAGGCTAAGTATTGTAGTCCTTGTATAAAAAAAGAAAGGCATCCAAAATTATGTGAATTATAAAAGCAATAAGCTAATGAGTCATGCAATGAAACTTTGAAAAAAGTGATAGAAAAAATATTAAGAAAGAAAACTAAGGTGATTGAAAATCAATTTTAGATTCATGCTGAAAGCTCGACTATAAGTCATACATCTTCCAAACAACTTGATTGAAAAGTATTAATAAAAAAGAAAGAATTATACATCATAGTCATAGCCCTTAAAAAAGTAAAAAATTATAAGAAATCAAGAAAAGTTAATGATATATATGAGGCTATAATGACCAGAGTTAAAAGCCTAAGCAGATTAACCGAAATACTTTTTATAAAGATAGGATTAAATCAAAGATTAATTCTAAGTCAATAACTTTTAAGACTAATCACAGACAAATTTGGTGGACACATCTAAGACAAACGAGCATGTATTTATAGATGATATTGTTTTAGACGATGAGACACGTGAATAAGTAAATCCTAAGCCCGAATCTTGACAAGAAACACTGAAGTAAAATGTTTTAGGCTTAATAAGGACAAAATATAATTTAGGTTTAGCAATAGTAGGCGTAGAGAGCTAATTATGAATTTGCTTTAATTGACAATTTTAAGTATCTAGGATCATTTTTTTTTAATATAGAAGCGTTAATAGAGATGTTTTACATAAGCTACAAGTATTGATTAACTAGGTTGGGTAACGTCGAACCTGAGACGACCGGCCCGACCCCACGGATGTTTTATTGTTTTCACCGGCCGGTAGGGTAAATTAGGAAGCGCTTGCGGCGAGCGGTCCAGGAGCCCAACATCTCATGGGTGCGCGCCCCATTTGGAGGAAAAATTCCTACAAAATTAGTCATAGCTGGGAGGTGTTTAGGAGACAACTATTCGTCCTTCCATTACATCATAGCCCCATGGATCAAACATTTTCAATATTAAATTGAATAATTTCATCAACCATTTAATCCCCTACTTCCCTAGGCACTTTTATACCTATATTGGAATATCATCCGGTCCAATCGCTTTTGTATTCTTCATCCCATTAAATGCTTTTCTACTTCTAAAGTTTGAATTCTCTAATAAAAATTTAAATTTTTATATATGACCTACTTTAATTTTATTTTTTGATTTATAAATAAATAAAAAAATAAAATAATAATAATAATGACTACTAATTAATATGATGAACCGATCCTTACGTCCTAAATGTTTTTAAAATCGGTATGAGATTACGATTCTAAAGAATTTGGATGATTCCATATACGATCTTCTTAAAGTTTGATTCACTGATAGAGGGGGTGTTGATAATGAGTGTACATTAGTGGACGTATCATTATTACTTAATACTTTATATTATAATGAGAATGTAGGAGTAAAAACATGAGGAATGAAACAAGAAACAAATAGGGAAAAACTATATTAAATTTTAAGATAGTATATGAATAGTAATAGTTAATACATTTTTCTAGAAAAGATAATAACACTTGGTTAAGTTCAAAAGTAGAAATAATAAATCACATATTTACTTTCTTATGATTGGAAGAATATAGAAAGATTTGTAAAGGTTACAAGGTCATTCCTAGAAAAAACTTAATTACCCAATATAGGTTAGTAGTGTTATCTATGCACTTCAAGCATAATATTAGTAGAAGGAAGATGTGTACGACTTCTAGAATCAAGTGGTGGATGTTAAAGGCTGAGAAACAAAGTATATTTAAGGAAAGGGTAGGAGCACAAGTATTAGGAGAATATATGGAAACTCGAATATAATATGGGATAAAATGACATTAAATTTGAAAATGATGGCCAAGAGCATACTTAGGTAGTCAAAAGAATGTGCATCACTAAGTAAAATATCTTGGTGGTGGAACGAGAAAAACGTGAAGAAAAAACAAACCTACAAGTTATTATACACTTGTAAGAATAAAAAATAATTAAAAAAGTATGCAATAGCCAAGAAGGAGATTAGTGAAGCCAACAATGAATCTTCGAACACTTATATTGGTAGCTAAATATAAAAGAAGAGGAAAAAGACATCTATATAATAGCTAATTGGGAGAGAAGAAGACAAGATCTTATCTAAATAAGATACATTATAGATCAATGTGCTACTAATGAATGATGAAAAAATAAAAGAGCGATGAAAGAGATATTTTCTTTAACTTTTTAATAAAGATTTACATATACCAAGGATGTAACTAAAAGGGAATTGGCACAAATGAGACCAACCTCAACATGTCATTATCCAATGTCGGTTGATGCTTGCCAAAGATTCACCTTTGATCAATGTCATTCACCTTGGATCACAATAAGATATCAGGGGTGGATGAAGCGAAAAGTGATCTTCATTGTAACCTAAAATGTTAATTAATACCTTAAGCCATCTGTGAACTCAAAAGCTGTAAAACTTCAACCTAAGTCCCATTCCTCCCACCCTCGCAATCTAATAGCAACAATTCCCAACTCGATTGACCATATCAAAGTAGAAGCATTAGACTCCCACTAGTTTCCCCTTCCTTAAAGTGAATCTCCTAGAAATTATTTTTTTCTTCTCTCTTCCTAATCAACCCTATTGACACTGTGTCATCTCATCATATCAACATAAAAGTGGAAAAATATCATTAAGGCCAGAGAATAGAGACCAATACTCTAATTATAAAGGATACTAAAGTTGGTTCATAGCATAGTCACCCCCTTCAGTACAAGTGCATAGTTAACGTATAGATGGTGGTAACTACAAGGAATCAACCTCTCAAATCAACTACAAGGTTAACATATAAACATTACAAACTACAAGGAAGCTCATAACAGTACTTGCTCTATTGAACTGCAGTCTCACAAGTTTTCTATGTGCAACAAGAATCAAAATCAACTTGGCCAAGGACTCTTTTAGATTGCCTACTCTACACTTATTCTCGATGATGATGATGACCTTATCATGATTTTTAGTCACCTTAATGGGGTTAGAGATCTTCTAGTAAGGAGAATGTTGCAACAATCAATTCGTAACTATGCTAATTAATTACGGTTGATTACATGAATCTTGTGATTAGATTAAGTTTAACGTCACTCTCGGCCATTTCAATCCAGGCTTAGGATGGGTGTCAATGTTTTAAAAATCCAACAAAAAGGAAATTAAAATTGTTTAACTTCAAAATAATAATAGTAATAATAATAATTGGTCCAATGACATAAAAAATCATGTGATTTTATTTTTTTTTTAAAGAAAAATATGGTTTTAGTTTTTCTAGTTCTGGCTCGCCTAGCATATTGGCCTTGGGAGATTGAGTTATTGGAAAGCCTAAAAAAATCAATTATCAACAAAAGAGTTGATTCTCCAACACTATTTTCTCCCTCTTGCAAGTGTCAATTTAGGCATGCAAATCCATGAGATCAGTGACTAAGGCACGCGATCCCCAGTTGCCGTGTGTTGGTTTTTTACAGTTTACAATCTGGTTGAAAATATATAAAATAATTGAAAAAATAACTATACTTTGTTAACATAATAGTGTATATTACCTTTGCCATTTCTTTAACTTCATATTCAAGGACTTTTAAATTTAATTGGTCATTAAATTTGCATAGTTGCCAATTCAATGATTCAACAAGTTTAATTCAATTAGAGTAAACATAATCTTTTTAAAAGAAAAAATGGTTGAACAAGCTAGGGCAATCTCATACAAAGAGGAAAAAATCTTCAATATAAAATTGAAATGTTGCTTGACATGAAAAAAAAAATGGCCCTCGATTATGAACTTTGCAATAATCTGTTCTAATAAGACATGCACAATACACTAAGTTTGCTAAAAAAAAAATAGTAGAAGTTGAAAAAACAAAGTCAAAGTAGAAAGAGAAACATATCATTGTCCAATTTATTCTATCATATTAATTCATTTTCTAATGCCTATTTAATTCATAACATAATCGTAGAGATAGAAGACAGCAGCTTCCAAGTTGAACCGTCACAGAATCAAGGTATCTAGACCATCAAGTCTAGACCACAAATTACAGAAACAAATTTGTGCATGGACTACTTCTAAAAAATTATCGCATAGTTGACTGTCATTTAGAAAATGAAACCACAATAATCACTTACCAAAAAATGTAAAAGATACGGAATATGAGATTCATAAGGTTGAAAGTTCCTACCGAGAACAGCACCATCCTAAAATGAAAACAATAATGGTTAGAGTGAAAACATAAATCACAAAAGAAATTATGGAAATGTCAAAGGTGCACAACTATGACCCTGTCAAGTGCCCGTTATGTTCCAGATGAGGTGAGCAAACAGTATCTGAATACGCCAGTTTCAGTTTCAGTTTCCTATTTCTGTCATCCATAACCTAAATGGATCAACACTGCTGACTACAAATTTATTGGAGATAACTAAATCAACCTTTCTCAAGTCAACTCTGTGATCTATTAGGAGAACTGGCTGACGCTTAGAGATTGAAAGACTAGCTCTATTGTATTGGCTGATGTGACTGTTAAGTAACTAGCTAACAAATTTTTTAGTCAGTTTAATCTTCAGTTTCCTATTTGAGTCACCCATAACCTAAATAACTTAGATTATTGGTAAGATCAACACAGGTGATTACAAAATTAATGGAGATAACTAAATCAATTTATCACTAGTTAAGTCAACTCATAGTTTAACATCTCGTATTGTGTCGAGCGAAATGGTTGACATATCTTTATGGTAAATCACCAATACCACAGCACCAAAGTTTAAAATCTCAAGTTGTGTCATAGTTTCGATCTTTGACCGGAAAGATATTGTTCCAATACCGCGTCTACACTCCGATGTATGGTATCGGTGATAGATTAGAAGTTGAAAGAGGAAGGAGATGAAGGAAATGAAGGAGACATTGATGAGTGGTATCAAGCTTCAATATTTTATCGGAATTATATATTTTGACCATTTTGCCTGGCATGGTACAAAATTTAAAATCATGCTCGTCACAAATAATGTCTCCTTCCTACACTTCATCACCTTCCTTCTTCAACTTGAATTCATTACCGACACCATGCATTGAAACATCGACACGATACAAAATAGTATTGTTCTAGTCAAACTCTGAAACTTCTGCACAACTCAACATTTTGAATCTTGAGCCAACTCCATGATATATTAGGAATTGTTTGAGGCTTAGAGATTGAAATAGTAGTTCTATTGTGTTGGCTAAGTAACTTGCTGTCAGAAACAAAGTTTAATTTTTTTTTGAAAAATAAAACTATATTAAATCCAAAGAAAAAAGGAAACAAACTGGATTAGGCAAGCCCAACCACCAACATCAATTGTCCCATGTAGCTAATGGGAAGCCATCAGACACTCACCCCAATCAAACCACTAGTCCCTGCGATGTACTTATGTCTGACGCAACGTCAGATCAAAGTATACTCCCAAAGACTGATACACATTAGTTTGCACACTACTGAAGATCTTCTCAATATCTAACAGTCCCTCTCCAAAGAAACTACTATTCCTCGCTCGCCAAACATAATGAATCATGGAAGACAAGGCCAGGTGATAGGTCTTTGTTGACACTCTACTCCCTCGGTAGTATCTCCCAAAAACTCGCATCATCTGCCCGAAACATCTCTTATCGTATATGAAACCATTCTATGATCCTCCTCTAAAGCTTCGCAAAAGGGGGCACCTAAAGAAAAGATGCTCCTCAACCTCTAGCACCTAACGGTCTAAGGTGCACTGCCGATACTCCAAGTACTCCTCCTGCCTATCTCTAATGGGAAGACGTTGCTGCACCAACAATCCAAAATGTAACTGCATGGCTCAGTTGAATATATGCTTTCCACACTGTCCGAACCCATAGTTTCTTAGGACTAGGGTGCCTAAAGAAATCATAAGCTTAAGTCACTTCATCATCTGAGTAAACAAATCTATCAGCATCTGTCTAGCAACCTCCGGTGTCTCTGCCAACAGGACCTTATCTGAAGCAACCGCTTAATCAATGAAGAATCTGTGTGGATGACCTCCCAAGACCATACATCCATGCACCTCAAGTAAATGTGATGCACATTACTATGTCAATTTTATAAACAACTTCCGTAATATTTTTTTTTTTTGCATTCTTCTGCATCCTTCCAAATAAATTACAGATTATAGAAACCAACAAGGACCTAGAGCTGAATGACAATGAAGTGCCAAGAGTGGTGAGAATTCAACGAATTGATGTTTCTAGCTCCAACAAAAATCATTTATTTACATGCAGTTAAGCATAAATAATGAAAACAATTTGTTAAGAAATATATAAACAACAAGAAGGAAACAAACGGTTGCCCTTGTCCACCAAAACTCAAGGTTTTGCCCCTTTTAAGGAAATATATAAAGAGGAAGAAAGAAGACTGGGAAATCGTGGTCCACCAGAACTCAAGTCTTTAAGGGTCAGTGAACATGCATTAGAAAACTTCCGTGTTCCCATATATGAACTGTTAAGTCAAAGATAAGAGAATGAATTTGATCCTCGGGGAATCTGACCAATAATGTATTAAGACCAAGGGTTAAGTAATATATATTCTATAATTATTATTGGAAAAAGTATGCCATCTATTTGATCTCCATTTTAAGTTTAAAGAGAACACAGCCCAGTAGTCGAGAACAAACATGACAAGGAAAACATTTTTCCTCACCAAAAGTATATTGGCAGCTCGAACAACATCATGTGGATGATATCTTCACACCCCCAATCAAGGAAATCAATAACAAAACCTCAGTCAGTGAATAAAAGAAAGAATAAGATAAATAATAAAAGAAGTGGAGAGAACATCTGGATTTGCAAATGAAGTTTTCATGTCACCAAAAATGCAAACAGTAAGGCAGAGGAAGAATGGCCAAAAGAAACTGAACAAACACAATTAATTTAATTGTTTAAATTTTCAGTTGGAATCAGGATATTTACTACCAAACTTAAAATAAAACAATGTTAGAAGCAATTCCATTATTCAAAGAAACTTATACAGAAAATTTGATATCACGTAAGTAATTATAATTACATGTTATCAAGATCAGTTACATTCTATTATTGATTTTATTTTGTCCAACCCTGAATTTGTTGATCTAGTGCAGCTAATCCTATCCCTAATACCAATTCAAATATTGAAAAATAAATTCATCTTACGGTTAATTTTTTCAAGGCAACCAATTAATATTACCAGAAATATATAAAGAACTACAATGTGGGATTGCTACTTGTAGTTGACGATAAATGAGGATACAAGAAGATCTTTATAAAAAGATCCTCCAATGGATGATACCCATAAATCTTCTTTGCCCGAACAAGGCTATATCCATGAACACTTCTTTTTGTTGTAGAAACATTTTGATTCTGTAATAGTTTAAAAAAATGGCAGAGATCTAATAAGCTCTCACAGATAAATGCATCCATTTAATCCCCAAGGTGTTAAACATACCAGAGCCTTCTCCAACGCAGTCATTAAAGCCTTCATATACTGGTCACCTACAAAAAACAATATGGCACAAAAAACCATATTAGATAGTGTAGGTTATCTATATCCTTATTTAAAATGACACATGTTCTACGAAAATCATCACTTTCATTTCGAAAACTACAACTGAATTATGAATAATCAAGTTCACAACTCCACTTCATTTTTATTAGTGTTGCAAAGAATAATCCATGTTGTACTAACAGTTCTATATTTCTCAACTTTGTATTTTCTTCATCTTCTGAAATTATGAAGTAAATCAAGTTGACAGCATCACTTTATTGCAAAGAAAAATCCATGTTGTACTAACAGTTCCAGATTTCTCATCTTTACTTTTTTTTATCTTACATAAGATATTATGCTAAAATAGAATCTAGTAAAGCAACAATGGTTGGAGTACCACTGAGAAGAGAATCTAGTGACTGCCTAATATCAGCGACAAAGGTCGCTGAAACAAATCCTATTGAAAGACACAATTGATATAGCGAACAGACTAGCATGACATTTCAATATACATATCAGCGCAAAGCAGTGCATAAGTTAACTTGAAATTTAATAATGTAAAAGAAAACTGACTAAATGAAAAATAAAAAATAACAACCAGAAGTTGATACAATCAAAGATACAATCAACATTGCGGATTTGGCATTAAGACAAATATCAATCACAAGAAATAGTTGCAAGAAAAGTCCAAAATTACAATGCTTGCCTCCTAATTTCATTAATTAATTGGAAATTTAATTGCCAATATAAAAGGTGGTTTATCAGGCTGGATTACTTGTAAACCCATAACAACACTAAAGTGTATTCTTCGTCAATCGGCAACTTACCATACCTATTAAAAAATCAGTGGTCAAGAGGAGTTGCACATTTTAATGAAAGCTGATACAAGAAAACTAAAGGTAAGGTCGAATCAGAAAACAAAGTATATAATTTATTTTTTATGAAGACTTTTGCAACTGCTATCATGTAGTTTTTAAAGAAAACTATTCCAAAACAATGCTGAGCTCCGTGCTCTCGGTACAA
Organism: Boesenbergia rotunda; assembly: GCA_024364735.1. Taxonomy (NCBI): domain Eukaryota; kingdom Viridiplantae; phylum Streptophyta; class Magnoliopsida; order Zingiberales; family Zingiberaceae; genus Boesenbergia; species Boesenbergia rotunda. Next base: position 111,088 of record JAGFNQ010001728.1, read on the forward strand.
CCCAGGCTCTTAATTAGAACATTAACCATGGCATCATAAACCAAAAACTATTTCTTACATTGATTGGATACTGAAAAGTTTTAGATGGAATCACAGCTAATAGTGCATAGACAGAAAATTCGTGTTGCAGGAGTGAACGCACACCATTTGGGATGATGCAAAAAAGGTGGAGGTAAATTGACAAGAAGAAACTAGTGTGCACATGATAAGGGAAGGTAACACCTTAAAGTCTGCATTAATGTAATCTACATTGAAGTTTCATATAGCTCATTTTCTATTCAAATTGTTTTTCCAGAATGGTCACCTACTCACCTTCTTTAGAACTTTGAAGAAGTTCATCAGGAAAAGGTATATAAAAAAATGGCAAAACCTACAACAACAAATGAAAATAGTTAGCATGAAAATCCAAGTGCAGAGTATATATAATTCATGCAAGGTCAATTCATAACATTTAATTATTCTAATTTATTAAAACTTCTTAATTAACCATGTTTAAATCACTTTAACAACTGCAACAAAGTACCGTATGACAAGTGTGCTTATGTATAATATTTCTTCATTATGTGTAATTGGAGGAAATTTTTATAACAAACACCATGGCTATATCTTTATCCCAAACACATTTTTCTAAGAGCTTGGCAATTTAGAGAGATTACCTTTTCTCTTCAATCAAACTATTATTAATCTTTTTAAAACCAAGAGCCACACAAGGTCAACCTTGTTACTCAGGCGTAACAGTAAAATGGAGATATAAAAGTTGGTGTTTGACATACCTGCCATTTTTCAATTTAGAAAAAGGAATACATGCAATAGACGGAACAGACTATAAATAATAAAGGCAGATTTCTCACTACTTGAATAGGTTATTGTACTCAGAGAAATAAATGAACTCTAAGCTTTTGCATTGGTAGATGATTTATTTAACTAACACTATTTTTGTGAACTATAAGCACAATGTTCCATTTCATCATAGTTCTGTTGGCTCACTAGAAAGTTAATAATGTGAGAATGTTGTGCCACAAGATATGGCTTATACAACATCTAATAGGGAGATTGATTCTGAGATATATGCTCTTCAGTATCCAAACCCCCCTCCTCCCCCTTTGTGAAACAAGCAACGATCCAGGTATGCTCGCCTAATATTTCGATAAAATAAAGGCCACCAACTTCTAGTTGTAGGAAAAGTTCATCCCACGGCTGCAAGTATATATGTGACATGGGATAAGCTTATGAAAAATAACAACCATGATAAAGTGATATGGATAATGTGCATATAAAACTAGAAAGACCAAAGAAGACTTGGTTAGCAATATTAAAATAAAATAAAATTTATTTAAACATAAATGATGATATAGTAGGAGATAGAACCCAATGGCATAAAAGGATCTATATAGCCGACCTCTCATCTAGTGAGATAAAACTTGGTTGTTGTTGACAGAGTGACTGCTTGTCTATTATTATTTTCCATTTATCCTTCTCCTTTTTGTTTTATTTTATTTTCCATGTTTCCACTACTTCCAAGGTTGTCTTTCAGTCCCTTTGGGCTTCCAAGGTTGGCTTCCAAGTGACAGCAATGCATTGCGTCAACGAATTTATTTTATTAATTTAGTATCTGTCCCTTATGGATTTCAGTCATTGGATTCACATGCAATTCTTATGGTGCAAAATGTAGCATAAAACATTCAAGCTTAAAAAAATGAAACCAAGCCCAGAAATAAAATCAACACGAAGTGCATATAAGAAACAGAACCCCATGAATGTGGAGACAAGCTTTCTGTCCAGCCGGCGTAGGTCCGAAAATCCTAATGACGGGAACTTCCTTCACACTCCGCCCTAATATATCAATCTTTAGAAAGGTTTCATTTTAAAATCAGCAAAAGAAGACAAATTAAAGGGATTTAGACAGAACGGCAACGAACCATCAAGCGAACTGTAGCAGATGTCGAAGCCAGGGATCGGAGCCGCCATGTAGTAGTCAAGAGAGACGATGCGAATGCTGAAAAGAGTAGTTTCCGAAGGAGCAGCCATCGGCGTCGGATGGGCTGGCGGAAGGGTGGTATGCGAAAGAAAAGAAACGACGACTTAGGCGCTGTTTACTTCACCAATTTCTGCTCCGCGGGAACATAGCGCGACGACGGCACTAAATCCTAACGGCTATCCTTGTTCTCTCCGCGACGGCGGGTGAGCACAAGGAAGGGGGTAAAGGAAACTTAGTGTCATCCAGGATGCAGGCGAGCTCACGGAAGGAAACGAAAAGATCGGCCTCCGCAAGAAGGTGAAGGTGACAGCACCGAGCACACGACAGCGAGGCCGAGCACGGGGACCGACGGTGAAGGCTAGAACCCGGGGATCGCAGTTCGCGTCTCCGACGATGTGTGGCGGTGCGGTGGGGGCAAACGCGACGACGATTTCGCCACTTCCTCCTTCCCCCACTTCCTTCCCCTCCCACTCTCTCGTCTCGTCAACTGAACTGCACGTGGTTACCACGTGAGTCGAGGCAGATTAGACGGTGTCCATGTATTTTCTGACTTTTTATTTTTATTTTTTTGTTATAAGTTTTGGACAAAATTCAAAGAAAGCTTTTTTTTTAATATTAAAACGTGTTCTCTAAAAGAGTAATTATATGCCTGCTAAAAATAAATATTTTAATAAAAATTTTAATCATCAATCGATGATACATTTGACGTCCGATCGTTAATCGGACACTATCGACGGCCTTTGATTGTCATCCCGAACCAAACTATATACTGGGGGCACGGTTAACTCGTTGGGATCGCCGCAATTGTGATTTTGTATCATTCACCATTGATTTCGATGAGTTCATCATTATCGGCGATTCTGACGGGTTCACCGTCCTCCCAATATATAGTTTGATTCGAGATAACAATCAGAGGCCCTCGGTAATGTCCGATCGATGATCGGACGTCGAACATATTACCGAATGACTATCAAAATTTTTATTGAGACATTCATTTTTGCTGTACATATCATTTCTCTTTCTAAAATAGGGTTTCATTTGAAATTCTTTATCATAAATATTCTCGACCAAGCTGATGTATTTTTATCTGCTCATAATTTTGATTAAAATTATTAAAATCAATTCTAAATTTAAAAATATTAAATATTTTTTATATATAATAGCTAAAGTAAAGATAAGAAAATTTAAAAAAAAAACCTAATAAAATATAATAATAGAATATAGTGAAGAATAAGAAAATAAAAGAATGATAATAATTTTTAATAAAGATTTAAATAATCAATTTAACTTAGAAATTTGAAGTAGGAGTATAATAAGTGTTAATAGGATGAAAATTTTAAAACCGATTGAATGGGATATTTAGGAAAGTAAAATATTGAATAACTTATAAAATTACTCAACTTAATATTAAAGAATAAGAAAATATATGAATTACAAAGTTACGAAGCTAATGAATCATATAATAAATTTTTAAGAAATAACATTTAAAAAATAAAGGAGCAATGCTAGATGATGAAAAATCAATTTGAATTTATATATGAAAAGTCAATGTTAAAAAATTTTATATTTTCTTAAATAATTGATTAAAAAGTATTCAGAAAAGAAATAAGACTTGCATAAAATATTTATTGATATGTAAAAATTTATAACAAGAATCTCGAGAAAAATTATATATAAAATTTTAGAAACAAAAAGTGTTAGCGTAGTATATATTAAAAAAATTAAAAAGATATATAAGAATATAATGACAATAATGAAAACTTCTAATGGTATAAGTATAATTGACGTATTTCATATAAAAATATTTATATCAAAATCAAACTTTAAATCTACAACTTTTTATATTAATGATGGATGAACTCATTAGATACGTCTAAATTACATTATATGATTATTTTTTTTACATGATATTTTTTAATTGATGAGACACGTGAATAAACAAATAATAAATTAGAATCAGGGCAAGAGAGGTTGTAGTTAAATGTTTTAGACATAGAAGAATGTTAGAAATTTGATCATAATTTTGAATCCTAGAATTTAATTATTATTACAATCTGAATCATTAACCTTAATAATTTCTAAGTTTCATCCCTAGACTCTATTTAAAACACTCAAGTTTGCTTAGTGCATTCCTAATATCTAATAAATCCTAAAAAATTTAATATGTTAAAGAGCCATTCATCTTTGCACAGGTAAACCTTTCTAATAAACATGCTACCTTTAACCAAAATAATTTTACTTATTTCCATCTATGAATGTTTAGAAATTTCTTTATATCCATTCTTCGATCGCATTCATTAGAAATGATTTTAATCTATTGAAACCAAACATAACAGACAAAATTATTGGTCTACCTACCATTTGATTTCATTTTGAATCTATTTACATTGATCCTAACGGTCGATGAAAAATTTTTATGGGACTGAATCAACTATTTGAGATTGAAAAAATCTCATTAATCGATTTGTATATAAGCAATCTATGCACATTTATCATTTACTTAATGTGACTGTTCTTTTTAATAACAAATGTAATCTCTTGAATAATAAATAGCTAATTCGTTTAAGATGTCGTTCTCACACCAACAAAATATTAATCTTTATTAACTTAGGTTGTCTCCGGGGCTATAGTGTAGTGGTAGGATGATTAATCGCTTTCTCAGACATCCACGATTTGATCCTCAGCTATGACATATTTATAGGAATTTCTTTTTTAAATGGGACGTGAACCCTGGGACATTGGACTTCTGACCGCCCACTGCGAGCGCTTCCCAATTTATCCTAACGGATAAAAAACTTTTATGAAATCGGATTAGTCATCTGATATTAGAAAAATTTCGTTAATCATTTTTATTAACTCAGGTTAGCAATTCCTTTTTATTAGTGTAGAATTCTTATTGAGAGTGCATTGCTAATAATAAAATAATTATTCATCATTTACCGAAAGCCAGTGCACAAAGAAAATTGTCTCCAAATAATTCAAGAACACGGCCAAAAAAAAAATGATGTACCAGGCAGCAAATAAATTGAACCTGGGATGATCAACCTGGTCCTACGGAAGTTTTCCACCGGTCACCAGAGTAAATCAGGAAGTGCTCGTGATAAACCGTCTAGAAGCCCAGCGTCTCAGGGTTCGCTCTCCATTTGTAGAGCTGTCAATTTAGGTTGGGCCTGTCGGGTTGACCCGCCCTGCCAATCAATTTAAGCGGGTTGGGTTAGAATTTAAGCAACCCAAGTCCGTCGCGGCCCAACCCGCCTGGGCCCGCGACCCGCACAGGTCTTCCCGCGACGGTTTTGGGTTGACCCGCGGGTTGAGAATCACATGTTAGTTAAGTTTTATGACAATTTATTATCTTTCTTTGTTATTATTTTGAAATAAAAAATAATATTTTACATCCCATGAGTACTCGTTTGTATCTATTTATATTTAAAAAATATATTTATTAATATATTTGATTGATGAAATCTAAATATATGATTTTTTTTAAATTTTTTTTAAATTTTTAAAAAATATTTTGATGGGCCCGCGGGTTGGCCCGCCTAACCCACGACCCGCCTTGGATTGGGTTGGGTTGGGGATTTTCCAATCCACCTAGATGACGGGTCGACCCGCCCCGCCCCGCCCCGCCCCGCCAAATGGCCGGCCCGTCATGGGCTGTCCCGCCCTGCCACGGGTTGACCCGTTTGACAGCTCTATCCATTTGGAGGGAAAATTCCTACAAAATGCGCCGTAGTTGGATATCGAACCGCGGATGTCTGGGTTAACGATTAGTTGCCCTACCACTGCACCATAGCCCCGGGGGCAAGAACACGGCAAATAAAGGACTGTACAAACAACCTTATGAAACTAAATATCAAATAGAGAGCCGCATAAATAACAAACACCACATTTTTTTTGTGTGGCAAAAGGTGAATCGTTCGTCTCCAGCGCCCCCGCTAATCCGTCCCAGAACTAACACGGAGGAGGTAAATCATAGGGGCTACTAGTCCGGATGCTGTGGCTAGCGCGTGGGAAGGGTGAGTATATTGGCTTTGTCAGGATTTATTTCTAGACTTTTTGATAGCAACATCCACGTATTAATTATCAGTCCATCCGTGCTACACACATGTGCCAAGGGTAGCACGCGTGCTCGGCCAGGGTTGCACGCGTGCCCGACCTCTACCTCGCTTGTGGCCCGGTATCATTCATGCGGCTAGGTCACACTCGGCTTCGCGACCTCACGGCAAGCCCGTAGTCAAGGTCACATCCGACCTAGCTCCGAGGGCAGGGCTGAGGTGTGGCTTGGTCACGGGCACGACGAGGTTGCGCTTTAGCTGCCGACAGATCGGGGTAGGTGGCAAAAGAATAGGGGAGAGAAGAAAACACGTGAGCAGAGATCGCGAGAAAAAACAAAGGATAAATCGGAAAGATATTGGGAAAGTAATTTAGTGACGATTAAATAGTGAGCTAATTTAGTGACCGCAATTTATTTTGATCATGAAAATTAATTTCATCATTAATTTAACGATCGAATATTTAATTATATCATTAAATTAACGACAAAATAAATTTTCATTACAACTTTAACGGATGTGTCCCATTTTTGTTATAGCTATTTTAGCTACAGAATTATTTTTGATTACTATTTAGCGCTTGAAAATTTAATCCGTCAATCGAATTAAAATTTCATAGTTAATTAACTACCCAATTAAATTTTTATCATTAATTAATGATGAAACTATCGTTAATTAGCAATGAAATTAAATATTTTAAGACTAATTAAATAGAATTAATGTTCTATAACTAATTAGTGAAGGGGTTGCCAATGGATAATTTTCTCATGAAGATGGGGCTTCTTTGGTAACAGAAAAATAAAAATGTGTTGTTCAATTTTATTTATATCATATTATCTAGGACAAGATTAATAATTTTTTTAAAATTTTATTTATATCATATTATCTAGGACACTCAGGGGTGTTATATTTAAAATATCCTTTTATTCCAGCAATATTATAACAAATACTCACTCCCAGATTAACAGCTAGTCAATAATTATTATAATATGAAAGATCAATTATATCATTTTTAATCAAAATTATTATACATAAAATACTATTATGTTAAAATAATTTTTATCGACTTAATAAAATTATTTAACTTCATCAAAATCTCTTTAAATATATCGAAATCTCTTTAAAACAATTATAACTACTTAAATAACTACTATACAACTGTAATTAAATCTTGAATATTATTATATCAAAATACTTTTTACCAACTTATCAAAATTATTTAAACTTGTCAACTACCTAAAAAACTAATACATACTAATACTACAACAATTTTATATTAGTGTTACACATTATGACAATTACATAACAACTACTAGTCATAAGTATTACAATATCACTGAAAGTAAAAATAATCTTACAGACAGAATAATTATTATATATTACACCATCCAATCGTAATCACTACAACAACATTAAAAATAAGAATATTCTCAAAATAAAATATGATAGTGTTCTTTTAACCTTTTTTTTAAAAAAAACTTTTAACAATTTTTATAATTTAGGACGTCCTTTTAATTTCTACTCTTTTTTATTATTATTATTACAAGAACCATGTCAAATCATCAGGCAAGATGGTCTGCAATTTTAGAGCACCAATTGCAACTGAACTTCCTTCCAACTAGCTAGTAAATCATTTGCAGCTAACCATCTACTTTCTAATGTCATTTACGTCTAATACATTTTGAGTGTTGTCTATTTGGACATCCCCTTCAACTCATCCAATTTACAAAGCAACTGCTACAATATTTGATTCCCCAAAACCAGGGCTCATAAAGGGGCAGCAACAACTAGTATTCATGGTCGTTGCTCTCCATAACTTAAAAGTCGACTAACTACTATGTCTCCATTGAAAGATTGATTACAACACCCTGCGCGTCGAAGGATATATATTTGAAATTATTAGAGAGGTGCAGAACTCGTCCGTCGAAGCTGATACCTTGGTTCGGGTACTGGTAATGCCATAAGAATCTGGTCCAACTCCTGCAACGATTGGAGGAAATGGAAGTAAGCGAAGTTGATATATATTAAGACCAAGGGTTAAGTAATATATATTCTAGAATTATTATTGGAAAAAGTATGCCATCGAAGTTGATCATCATGCTATATAAACGTTTCATGCCTTGTTGTCCATTATATTATGGATGATACGCAAGATGCATTTGCTTTTTTAATCGAGAATTTTACATGCATCAATAATAAGATGACTAGCATAACCAGGACTAACAGAATGTCCCTAATACCGTATAAATTACCATATTATATCACTTAATTAATGGAAGAACAGGTAGCTTGTTTGACATTTCAATGCAACTCTACTACATGCATAACAGGAAGGTTACTGAATTAATATTTTATTAATACGATTAACTGAAGAAGATACGATCAATAGGATAAAAAAATGCGTTAAGGTATTATATCCACCTCATCGTTTGGGACTTTTGTTTCTTTATTTAGCTACTGATAATGCTTCACATTAATATCCACCTACTAGAACCTGAATTAACTGGCATATGGTGGATCTTATGAACATAAGTGAAAACCTATAACATCTTATAAATGCAAGCCACAATGCAAGTCAAACAACCAAATAATCCATCTTACCATACCATCAACGATAAATAAAATGAATTTCAATTGCGAATAATATACTTGAGCTTTATTTTATGGTGATATTCCATTGAATTTAAACAGGTAGCAAAACAAATGCTAACCTAGAAACATGTAAAAGCAATACTAATGCATGAGTGTCTGCCAGATAATCAAATGGAGTTCCAATGTTGGTTGTATATTTATTATTTAAGATATGTTTGTTAATAAGACATGAAAAGCTCAGCTGCACTGGCACCAGTTGGTCTAATTGAAACAAGAGTTGAAGAAAATGTTAGTTGTGCTTGTCAAGTAACAAAGAAAAAAACAATAGCTATATAAATCTAATTTGTAAGTGCCGTTTTTCACAGAAATGTCAACTATGATTTTGCATGCTTTTAAGAACGTTCTTAACACTGATAGAGTAATCTTAAAATATGTCTTAATGTCAAGGATATGCTAAGATTTATGATAATACCTTTAGGCATGTTGTTGTAAGGCTGTAGCATTTCAAAGCTTTGCAGATGTTTTGTGGTTGACATGAAAAAATAAATCTTCAAAATAACATGAAAAAATAGAACTTGAGAGGGAAGTGATTTCACAGGATCTGATAGTTTTGCAACCACCTCAATTTTTTCAGTAGACAACAACAACTAAGTCTTATCCCACTAGGCGGGGTCGGACAAATTTTATTAAGTGGAATAACAGAAAATTCTAAAACATAGATTTTCATTTAAAGCACTCTACAAAGAATCGTCCAAATAAAGCACATCAGTAACATGAAAATGAATAAAAAAAATATTCAATGCGGGCATGACTGGATTCAAAGGCAGGTATAGGATAAAAAGAATGATTGCAGAAAGGAAATTCACTCAGATAAAATAATCATAGAGAAGTCAATAGTCTACCTTCTGTTTCTTCAGCCTCTCATTCTCTTCTTCCAAGCGAGAAACCTTGTTTTCTAATTCATTGGTGTATGCCTAATATATAATAAATTAAAGGTTAGAATGCAACCTTTCCTATGAAAGAAATAGCCTCCCAGAACTCATAAAATAGCAAAAGAACTGTTTGTTTAAAAAAATAAGTGCATGGTCAAAATTATTATTGTTCTGTTAAAAAACCTGTTTCCTAGCTCTTGATCGTGCAGCAGACTCGCGATTCTTGATCATCCTTTTCTGTCTCCTCTCAGACAATTTGTCTACTATGTCCTCTGAAGCTCTGCGTTTTCTTCCAGGTGTCTGAGAATCAGAATATCCACCAATTGTTGGTGATGATATATTCATCTGACCCTCAGGGAAAACAGGGTCAAACATAGGTGCAGAACCAGCACCTATTGGCTGTGGAAGTGGACGGGCAGACATATAAGCCCCCAGCAAGCTTTGCTGTCCCTGCATTTGATTATTCATAGCTGGGATCTGATTAAACTGTGGTAACCAACTAGCTCCATGTGTAAAACCATGTGTCCTAGATGTTAGATCTGGATTTTCTACACGATCCAAATTTCCAATAAAATCATTACCCTCTTTCATAATGTTCTCAGTAACCACCCCAGCCTTCAAAAGAAAATCCTCCAGTGTCATTTCACCAAGTGTTGTTTGCCTCTCATGACCTGATTTCTTTACCTCGGCACCTTTGGTTGGCCCAACTTGAATGTCCCGCCAAACTTCATCCACTGTCTTTTTACACAACTCTTGTGACATGGTAATGCTTCCTTGACGGTGGATTCCAGAGCTAGAGGCATGTTGGTCTATAGGATTTTCATGGTCCACGCCATTTAACTGATTAGTCTCTGCTGCAAAAACACTCTTCAGTAGTTCATCTAGGTTCATGCTATGAAGGGGCTCCCCTAAGTGGTTCTGAACTTCATTGAGGGTCATATTATAAAGTGACCCTTGCCTCGACAAACTCTGAATCTGGGAAGATTGCCGATCCCCACTACTACCTTCATCCTTCAACGCCATAGTCAATATTCCCATCCACCTTCTGTACAAAATATCATCAGTCTCACATCCTCAAGCTCAAGCCCCCAAATCAGAATTCTTCAAGAAGCTCTAGGATCCACAAAGAATTTTGCAAGCTCTTGTAATATCTTCTTTTGGCAGGTCTCTCCTAGTAAATCACAAGAAGACAACAAAAGTCATAATAGTAGAAACTTGTTAAAGCTTTCTAAATAAGTAATGAGCTTTGCTAGCTGACATAGGCAACACATATCATTACACCCATGAAATGAAAAATTGAGCCAGCTGATAGGGAAAAAAATAACAAGTTTTGCACATATGGTATATTGCCAATACTGGGAGGTAAAAACCTTGATGTTGTCAATACAAGACAAACTTAAGACCTATAAAACCGAGTTTAAATCCAAACTCGAATCCAATTCTGAATAATTATCAAATCAAATATACAATTTGGGTTAAATAGCGACTTTGTTCATTGTAATATAGAGTACAAATAGATAGTCATACATGTATAAGTGTTACATTTAGTAATAATAAACTCATAACTATTTTACCACACTCAACCTTCCTACTTCTGTAGTTCTAACACATCATATAGTGATGGATTAAAACAGGGCTCCTTGGCCTTTTCTACTTTTAGTTGTGTTAGTCCTCGAAATATTAATAGATTTGTAATTTAACCAATCCATATGGGCATGATAGATGTTAGTCCTCAAGATTTTAATCCCTGAAAACTTCACTTTAACAAAGTTTGAATGGACCTTACCCATTAGTTGACTACTCTAACTAGAATAGGTATTGAACCACGAGTTGACTGATAATCACTTATTGGTCAACTGGGTCAAACCACAAACCCTTGCATAGGGAGTCGACTAGATCCCAACACCAATCAACTAAGTCCCTTGACTTGGACCAGTTCTAAGGTCGATTCCACCTAAGTTGTTGCCTACTTTTCGTCCCTTGTATATAGTTCACCCCACTCACATCTCACATTCTCATGTCCTTTGAATGAAATGAGCCCTCGACTCCTACCCATGCCATCTTTCATGTAGTTCACCTCCTCGGCTTGCCACACTCCAATATTCCTCATTTTATCATCCAGCGTCCTTCGATGCACTATCCTTCTCCGATCTCACAGCGCTTGGGTCATCACAACCTTGGTCATGCCAAGTCAACATGTATACATGATAGATATTACGCAACTTAACACACACACATTAGACAAACCGCAAATCTAACTTAACCCCTTTGTCAATCTTATCAAAATCCATTTGCTACTTACAACACAAAAAGGATGAGAGTCCTATCATAAGGGACCACAGAACAAGGTCTCTGATGATTAAAGAAGGATGATAACGACATCCAAGGGGCAATGGGATAAGAAGCATCAAACATGGTAAAGCCGAGGAGGTGAACTATGTAAAGAGAAAGTGTGAAAAATGGCATGAGAAGCCAAGGGCTCAATAGACGAGTACGTTGACGGAAGAAAATCTCAAGGTTTAGAGAAACTCCATGAGATATGTGAGTGAGTCACCTATATTACCATATATAAAGGACGAGGGTAGATGACAACATAGGCAAACTCGACTGTAAATGTGGTCGAAGTCTGGGTGGACTAGTGTTAGGGATTTAGTCGATTGGTGGCTAAGAAACCGACACCTCAAGTGTTATGTGGCTTGTGGCTTGAACAATCGACTGATGCCTATAGAGTAGTCAATTGATGGTCGAGAAATTCAATACCGAAGTTTTCAAAGTTTATGGTTTGGATAGTTGACTGGTAGTTGGTCGTGTTATGGATGTAGCAATCAACTGATGGGCCAGTTTTAGTTACTGATAACTCAAACCATTTGGCAAACGAACAAAATGTTTGTCAGTTGATTGCACAGTTAACTGAAGGTCTATTTGGCTGAGAACATATTCCTTTCTAGTCAACTAAGAATTTGGCTCAATACTAATCATTTGATTAATGTTATAGCGACCTATTCAAATGCAATTGAAGATGAAAGGAGCAATGACAGGACTGGGATAAAATATGACAGATCAATCAACTTGTAGATGTCACATTAGCATAACGGTAAGATAAGTTTGAATTTGAGAAGGAGGCTATAAAAAGAGTTCGAGAAGCTACGAAATTGATAATGAGCCTAGGGCTACTAAACCATGTTAAATCACAATGCACTCTGGTTTACATTTTATTTCTTGTGTTCTTCTTTCAGAATTCTAACATTGCTGGAAAGTGGTATTCACCCTCTCTATCACATCGTTCACTCAAGCCAACACGTGGTATCATAGCCTCCTAACCTTCAAAGGAGTACAGACGAAGCAATGGTAAGGGACGGATTTATTCCAAGGCTGGAGAGCAACTTCAACTCATGGAAAAGAAAATGGCTCTCTCCTACATAGTCGACATCAATATAGAGATATCCATAAAAGAAGAGTATGATTTTCCTATAGACGAAAATAATAATTTGCTATCTCTTTCTAGGTTGACAAAGTAACAAAGAAGGTGGTGACCAACATGAATGTGAACTTGGAGTTGGAACAAGCATTATCTGAGTAGGAGTAGAAGATGAACAAAATTGAAAAATACAAGTGTGCCAAAGAGTTATGGAACAAGGTCATAGCCATAGATGAAGGATCATTGGAGGTGAAGCTTGCATGGAGAGGCCTACTACAAACAAAACTCAATTCGTTCAGATGCTGAAGGGAGAACAAATCGTCAATATGTACATAAGATATAAACAAATTGTTCGTGATTCCACAAATATTAGCGAGTAAATATTGAATAGGGACCTCATCTGAATCACACTAAATGCCCTACCAAAGACATAGTATTGAAGCTAAATGATAAAGAGCTATTACATCGCTCAAGAGATGAATGTAATATTTTAGATGAGTTATTTTTAGAATTAAAAATTAAATACTTCCAGGGGCCCAATGCTAAAAAGGAACAAGCATACACTCATCAAAACCTAGCATTGGTAGGTAAAGAAAAAGAGAAAAATGAGAGAGCACCATCCTCAGATTCTGAGGAGTTCATTGCAGAGGAGGACAATGACGACAAAGGATGTATAGTAAGGTAAAGAGTAAAATTCAAAACTAAAATGGAATTGATTAGGAACGGCATAAAGGAGTACTTGAAGCAAAGTAAGAGTGTAGGAAAATAGTTTATTGCTACAAATGCCATAAAAAGGAGGGCGAAGGAGAGGGAAAAGAAGAAGAAAAGGAGGCAAACACATCAAAGAGGCCGAAGAAGAAACATCCTAAAAGAAATTTGAAGGCCGCATGGAATGAATCAAGCTCTTCATTGGAAGATGTTAAAGTCAATAGCACAACATGCTTGGTGCTTCCAGTAAATTATAACAGCACATCCTCATCCGAAGACAAAGCAGGAGCCACCTACACAGCAAACAAAACATTTACAGCATTTCACGATAGCATACCTTCCCCATCCAAAGAAGGCAATGAGGCATCAAATCAAGGGAAAGAAAGCCACTATGATTCAACCAACACAATGAGGTAAATTCTTCCACCTACGAAAATAGTTATATTGAAAAAGAATATTTCTATGTTAGAAGAAAAAATAAGTGTTATTGTTCCTTGTGATAAATTGCATTATATTAGGACTTAAGAACTAAAATTAGAAAATAATTGATTGAAAAGGTAAATTGACTCTTTAAAGTAGCATTAGAAAAATTTACCATTAGTTCACAATCCTTAAACATGATAATCAATAACTAAATAGTATATTTCAGCAAAACTAGCCGACCCCACCTAGTGGGATAAGGCTTGTTGTTGTTGTTATATTTCAGCAAAACTGGTTTAGGCCACAAGGAGTTAAAGAAGGAAAAATCGTATTACTACCTTGTAACTAGAGGTTGGCTAAGGGTAAGGCTAAGCCTAAGCCTCAAGAAAATGGGTACCGAGAGAGTACTTAGTTAAGCTGATTGGACTCAACTTGTTTTGGATGCCAAAATCACTAATTAATCATTAGAAACCATGTTTAGGGTCAACCAAATTAGACTTAATTGATATGGACATATGGTTAGATTAGGACGATTGTGTGAAAAAGCATTTCTTAAGTTTGATTTTTTTTTTTTTGTTACTATTGCAATCATATCATTCATTTTAAAACATGGCTTTCAAATTTAATACAAAATTGATAGTTTTGAGCATTATATATTTGTACTAAATTCTTTTTAAGATGTATTTCCATGAAAATATGATAGATATGCATAAACGTTATCTTTTTACAAAAAATAATTATTTATTTGAAAATTTAGAATTTTCTATGCATTTTTCGAAGTGTGGCACATAACCAACCTTTTGTGCCTCAATTGACTGATTTAGTAATTTTGTCGACTGAATAACGCCTTTCAGTCGATAAGCTTTATGAATAGCAATCTAACATTGTCTTCACATTCGTGGTTTAGGGTTAAATTGAAATTTTAATCATGTGTAATGAATATTTACGATTGTTTTCTTTTGATGAATGACAAAGGAAGAAAAATATAAGGGGATAAGTTAGCCTTAATTCTCGAAATGGTATATATTTTTTTAAATTCCTAACTCAAAGGGAGTTTAGGTGAAGAGGGAGTTTAATCATATTTTTTTAAAAAACTTTCCTATATGTTGTCTTTATACCCCTAACTTAAATGTGTTGTCAATGATAAAAAAATGGGAGATTGTTGGATTTTTCATCCCCTTCTATATTGATGCAATTAAATGTTTTAATGAATTGTACAAAAGGTTTAAGTTAAATATTGCTACATCTAATATGTGTGTTAAGTTGTGCAGGATCTACCACATGAAGAAGTTGAACTGACATAATCAAGGTAGTTGATGGCTTGATTGCTCGAGGTCCATGGAGATCGGAGAAGGACGATGCAAACATCAAAGGGACTATAGGATGAGATCCATGGAGATCTGTTAATGATGGAATTGTCATTTGAGGGACTGCAGCAGAGCACAATAGAGCCGAGGCAGTGAACCATGTAAGCAAAAGCATGAAAAATGGTATGAAAAGGAATCAAGGACTCTGTGCATCCGAGGGACTAGTAGCTTGATGGAAACCTCAAGGCTTTAAAAAAAAACTTACTTGTAGAACTTACTTTATAAATCACTTTCATCATCAAGTAGAAATTCTAACATTTAGGGCATCACAAAGTACAAATTCTTCAATGCAAGTGAGAGAATAATATTTCCTTGAAAGTTAAATTATTACAATTTTAAAAAAATTAAATTAATAATTTTACAACACAAAATTGTGTCTAGTTCTTAGAATTTGAGGTTTCATTATTTAATAAAAAGAAAGCCCAAGGTTTAATATGCATTATTTTGCTAATAATAAAGGAAAAAACATGAGAATTTAACTGATAAAGTAAAATTTGTACCTACATTTAATTCCCAGAATATAGATTCTCAAGCAATGCTTGATACTAATTTATTCTCAATATGGCAGTTGATAATTTCACAATAGTAACACAAAATTAATACATAGATATCACATACTGACAATGTAGCAGTTACAAAATTTTAAACTCACATGCCTAGCAGCGCAAACTTTCAATAGTTGAGTGATACCAATCTCAAAGGATATCTCCTCGTTCACGAACTAGATTTATTCGTACTATTCAAATTTTATAATTTATATCTTAAATGTTCGACTTGTAAAACATCAATAAAGTGAGACTAAACCTGTTCAGAATAATCTAGTTTTTTACAACAAAATAATGGAAAATCTTCATAATAATATCATAGTAAGCTTCATACAATAGTAGAAACTGTCTAAAAATTCACATTGCCCAAAAAATATGAGCAATCCTATTCAAGTCATTTAAACATCATAATACGTAACATAACACAGGATTCACTGAGTTGCTACTAATTAGTAGGATGACGGAGCAAAAAGGATTGTCTTCGATGATGGTATAGTTTAATGTCTCCAACTTTCTTTCACAGACAAAGAGATCTAGCAATTAGTATGCTGGAATAACTGAAATAAACAACTTTATTGTTAAGATTAATTTTGAACCCCACAATCAACGTTGATGTATTGTTTGGTTAAACACGAAAAATGCTTGTGCTCTACCTATAAAAATGAAAGCGTCTTTCTTATATGCACATCTGTCAGAGGCTAACCAGCCAATCAAAAATTTGGAAATTTTGTTGCATTTGAAAAAGTAAAAAAAAAAATCTAGCAGAGTAGGCAATTGATACTGCAAAATTGAAGGTAGTAGCTAGCTAAAGAAGAGAAAAAAAAAGTGTGAGCCAGTCAGGTAGGTCACGAAGCCGAAGAGAGAGTAAGAAGAGAAATAGGGAGCGGCAGATTGGAGGGAAGGGGGAAAAAGCAGAATGGCGACTGCCGGCTGCAGCTCCTAGGGAGAGGAAGAAGGGCAGCAGAAAGAAGGAAGAGAAGATCCAAACCTCGGTTGAAGGTGCTGGAGGCGGTGCTGGCGGCGGATGTTAACCGAGAGGGGGCGGACGGGAGGCGGCGGATGGCCGGAGACTTGGCGAGACGTAGACGTGGCGTTAGGGCAGGCAGAGGGGCATGGGCCGCAGCGGGAGCACGTCATAATTATTTATTTGATGATTTTATTTCTTGGAGTTAATTAAATAATCGTTTTCTTCTTTTTCTAGTAAAAATGACTTTTAAGTTTCTTATATTCAAAGTGATACGATAATATATTGTTTTATTTAATAAAAACAAAGAATTATATATAGATTTGATTAATGCAGGTAAAGACCAATTTAAAATTGGAAAATTTTCTTCAATTAATCGCTATATTTTGTTGTATTATAAAGGATAAAAATAAAACAAGAGATAATTCAGGTATATAGACTTCATTAATTAGAAAGATGTAGTGTAGTGAATTGACTTTTTGTATAGGATAAAAATAAAACAAGAGATAACTCAGGTATAAATTATGACCTTTTGTATAGGAAGGTTAGCATATTCAACTGAATATTTTATATAGGTTGAGAATTGACTCTAAAATTTATTAATGATGTATGCAAATAATATGTATGCCAACATATGAGAGAGGAATCTTTTCTTAATTTGTATATCAGATAAATTTGAAACTTAATTTAGTCTACCTATAAAAAATTTCTCCCATTTAGAATTCTAATCTCGATCCTTTTAATGGTTATCTGAGTCTTTTATCACTATACCATACTTATGGAGATAGAGTGTTTTTTTTAATGATCAAAATAGTTATGTGGTTTGACTCTAAGGGCATCTATATTTGTTAATATTATAATACCCACCACTTCATTAAAAAAGTATGGGTCATTTGTCATATATATATTATATTAACACCTTCATTCTCTCACATCAATTTTAACATTAATACTTATTATTTGTGGAGTCCACATGTCACATATATATATTATATTAACATATTTATTCTTTCATATTATATATATTTTTATTAAATGGCGAAATCAATTTAAAAAAAAATTGACCGTGTGGGGTGGGCGCAGTGCTACGCCCACCCACGCAACTTTAAAATTTATATATTTTTAAATGTTTTTATATAATAAGCGATGAATACATTTAAAGAAATGAACATGTTCATCGTGTCAGCGTTTGAACGTTGACGCCACAGCAACATTAACGCACGCAGTTCATTGAGGATTATAATGCTCAATGAACACATCAGTACAGATGCTCTAATATCCTTAAGTTTAACCTTTCTAAATTTCTTAAGCTTGAACCAATTCACTTTATACCGATTGAGTTTGAATTTCAAGGATCAGTTGGTTAATATTTTAGAAACTAGGGTACTAAAATTTTTGTACAAAATAATTGTTTATCTATCAATGTTGTAGGAGCAAATATAACTTTCAGTCTCTAGCTTTGGTTCTACTCTGGAAACGATCTTTTTCCACTGTCAGTCAACATTCATTTGATGTCAAAACTAGTAGATTCATGTTTGGACCATGAGTCAATTACTGACTTGATTTGATAATAGTCAAGTCAAATCATCAAATAAGCCTTTTAACTATAATAGTCAAGTTTATCATCAATAGTCTATTAGTTAGTTATTAGCAATGTACACCAATCAATTAGGCATGAATCTATCCTTCCTTGTGTTTTTAAGTTCTCTCACTCTCATCTGTGCCACCTCTTGACTTCTTTAGTGTATCATTGCTTCTGATGCTCCTCATTTGAGAGCTCAAGTCCCGTTCGCCCCCGGATATGGTGCAGCGTAAGGTATTAGTGTTAATCAGCATCCGCGTTCGATCCCCAGCTACGCGATTTTGCAGAATTTTTCCTCCAAATGGGCGGAACCCTGGGACGTGGGCTTCTAGATGCCACCGCGAGCGCTTCCCGATTTACCCTGGTGAGGTGGAAATTGTGGGCCGGGCCGGTCACCCCAGGTTCAATTTGTCTGCTGCCTGGTTCATCATTTTTTTTCAAGTCTCCTTGTATATCATTCTGCAAAAGGTGATACGCACACTTTAGATGCCTTACACAACTGGTCCCACAGCTATTTATAGAGAGGTAAATCAAAAAATTGAGCAGACTATATATCACATGGGTGAGTATTTCTCTTACTCCATTCTACAACTCTACCATGTGATAACCAACTTAACCAAACCCTGAGAGTTTCCTTTTGTATCAACATCAAATCCTATACGATATTAGCTCAAGATGATCCTAATTTAAATTCTTTGTCTAAACCATCAGAACCATTGATCATTCTTGATCACAAGGGCATGATTGCATAAAAAATCTCCCTACTTTTTATGATTGATAATATATTTAAGTTAGGGAAATTATTAATAAAAATTAGAGACGAGATTTGATCACAAGTGAAATACAAATCTATATATTTGCTATGACAGAAATGCATACATGAGTAAGAGTGTATAGCTCACAAATACAACCAACCAAAAAAGCAAAAGATTTTGAAGACAATACAGGGCACACAATCTCCTATAAACAATAAACTCCAGCCAAGATGCCTCATTCGTACCAAATTAAACATGCCGTTCGAGGATGAAACATCAAACATATATACGAAGCGCAGTGATGCTATTTTTCTGATCAATGCCATTCTCATAAAACCCATGCATGTAAAACAATGACCTGAAGTCCTCTGTTCATATTGCAGCTCGCATAGCGCCACGCGCAGCCTCCCGTTTCATCTCGGCAGCCTTTCCACTCCCTCGAAAATACCTGTACACTTGCTGCAAGCATTACCCCAGAAAAATGTATCAGAAAGTTAAGATGAAAATAAGTCTTTTCTTGAGAGAATCATTTCTTAGGTGTTTGTTTATTATGGTACTTGCGAATTCATCAAACCGTGCAGGTTGAGGAAGCTAACCTGAAGGACCCAAATGCTAACTACTGATTCTAGGCAGAACATTCCAAATCCAATCAAATAGAAGATCTACAAGAACAAGGACGAGAACATTTAGTTAGATAAAAATAAAACTATGAAAGAAGAAACAACAATGTGCAAATATAGTGAATTGGTTCTTATCGTTATGAGATTTTCTTGTAGCTTCTGCTTTTTGTTTATCACGTTAACCACAAAAAGGATCGCCAGAATAAAATAAAATAAAGAAGGAGGAACTCAATACACAAGTCCGAAAGATGTGAACCACTGATTAGTCTCAGACCCAGGGTTTATATCCTTTATCGATATGATTATATAAAAGATGCAGCATCTTGTAACTGTTGTACTTTTTTAACAAGAAAACAATTGCCACAAGAAAAGGTTGTCTGCCATTAGGATCTAGTTCGTTCTATGGTCTAACAAGACTGCAAAAACTAGTTGTGGCATAGGACAATTTTGTTCAAAGTGGTCTAACAAATAGTATCAAAGTTTACCATGCCTATTGACTCTAAAATACTAGCCTTAATAGAGGAGGTTTAGGTAAAAAGAAATACATTTATATACAGAATAGTGAAGAACTGACCCCAGCTATCACATGATCGCCGATAATATCCACTGCAGCGAGGATTCCTCTGCAACAAATTGATAAAAGAGAAATGTCAGCTTTAGCGATACGACTTTTTTAATACATAAGCTTTCCATTTGTTCCTGCCATCTCTTCCTAATTCACTTCTGTACCATTTGTCAACTTGTTGTAAGATAATGATTCATATATAGCATTCAGTACCAAAATATAAGGAAGAATCCAACCAACTCAATTCTTTCATGAAGCCTCAAAATAGAAAATTAGCATTATTGGGTGATTTGAGAACACTTTCTTTCATACCGATAATTTTATTAAGAATGGTTCTGTTACAAGAACCAGACAAGTAATAAAATCTAGACTCCAGATTATTACAGACCATCACCAAACCATTTTATCCTATCTGATCTAATGTTGAAATATTTGAGGTTTCAGCTAAAGGTTGCCAACAAAGTAAACAAGATTCAAATAAAATTGCTTTGAAGTGGGTTCAATATTAAAACGAGCTGTGTAAATTATGGACAATAGAAAGTATGCTTCATTAATTATCCAGCAATAGCTTCTGAGAATGAAGTATAGGATCAAAATGTGATTGATTTTATTTTTGGCCACTTTCAATGGGTCAAGCTGCTGTAAATACCCATTTTTACAGATGTGAGGTCGAGGGGACAACCATATGGGCTCTACCCGAGCCTAATGTTGTTATATTATGTTGGCCGTAATGGCCAATGCAACTGAGGTAATATTTGGTTACACTTCCAGTAGTTTGATGCATACAAACTAACATAAAGCTTATAAAGTTAGAATTACCAACATAATTAGAAGGGATGGGTTCTAGCCTCTAAAGTAATAATATAAAAAAAGCCTTATGAGGTTGCCAACTATGTACGGATGACAAAAATGCATACAAGAGAATGTTGAAGGCATGAAAATAGAACTTACGCCAAAGATTTTCCTTTAAAGATAATTGGAGGAGCCACTGCTGCGTAGACCACAAAAGCTATATGAAGCTGCAGAAAGTTTAATACAGTAGATGCCTCAAAAAACATTTCTGTGATAAAACATCACTGAAATCTTTGTGGACAGAGTTAGAAATAGAAACAACCTACCAGGTAAAACAAGAAAAACCATCCGAACCTTAAAGCACTTTCAGTCCTACAACATACATTTCAAAGTCTGTGAGTTCATAAGTCAATAACAAGGCTGAAGCTGGTATTCCTATGTTGCAAATATATGCAAATAAGGGGGATTTGATTGCTTACATGGTAATTGATATAGATAAAAATTAGGTTTAGATAGAAATATTGCAGATAACTATGTTGTTTGGCTGCATGCAAATGCAATTGCTATAGTCTATTATAATACTATTTTAAACAGAAGATAAATTGATTACTTTAAATAATCAAAAAGTAATTATTAGTAATTTCTCATACAATTTATTTTATAATTCATAAAAACAAGAAAAAGAATATTACACTATTTTAAATTTTTTGTTGACATTTAGTTAAAGGAGACCTTGATGATGTTGATGTCACATTACTGAAATTAGAAAAAATAACAAATTTTTCTTGATTTACAAATTCAATATTTTTTGTGAAAGATTATGACTTTGTGCTAATTAAATTAAAATATATTTTTGATCGTCTTAACTGTGATAGTCCCATCTATTATTGCTAAAATGTATTTTACATAATATAATATATATTCTACCAAGTATTACTTAAAACTTAACATATAATTACAGTTAATAATTTTTTTTCCATCCTATTTTTTATAGTGGAATGTGGTTTTGTCGTTTTGATGCTTACATCAGCCTGTAAGCCTGGGAATGACAGATGTGGTTGCTTTACATTGCTATTGGGTGTGTAGTTTAAGACCATGCTATAAATTTGAGTTTGAATTTGCACATTTCCAAATCACATTTGCAACCACCAATGTGTCATGCCTGAATTGAATTGGGCAGCCACATAAAACAGCTTGAGCCAGGTTCATGTATAGTTTACAGTCTACAATTCTGCCAGCAGTCAGTGATGCATGAGTATGGCATTCGACATTTTTCTTCATTTGATATGCAGAAGTATGATTGAAGTTTCAATTAATTTAAGTTCAACTCACAAGAATTAAAAAGAAAGATAACAGACAATAGTACCTCATGGCACGATAAAGTGGCCTATACCATAAGAAATAAGCTCCAGGAACACCCGAAATAAAGTAGATGATGGCGAGGAACCAGATCTTTACACCTATATACAAAGCAAGAAAAATCAGGGATATAATAAATAAATTTAACAGTCAGAAACATAGGGCATTGCCAAATAACTTTAGCACCTTCCCCTGCAATCCAAGCTGCAGTAACTGCTACAAAATTCCAAAAGAGGCATGCAACTATCCCTGAAATTTTAAATGCAAAATTTCAGTATTTAAACACCTGTTCAAGTTCACAGGCACATGAAAAGAAGTGGGTTTTGGTTTCCATTGGGAAAGTTCAAAAAAAAAAACAAAAAAGTAAAGCAAGCAAAGAGAAGGATATGATAGTACTTTATTTTCGTAGTTAAATCCATAAATGCCAAAGTTTGGAAGCGGAATGCTCCAGAACATAGCTCAGTCATAAAATATCTTGACGTGAAACAAGTCCATACATACCTAATAATGAAGCAAATGCAACATACTGCAATCGCTGTAAGTGGATGGGAATCTCACTAGCAATATCATGATGGATAATAGGAAAAAAGGATGGCCAATTTTTTTCCTCTATCACAATACCGGCTACAAAAGAAGAAAAGGACTAGAATTAATTGTCTATAATGAGATTTATCATTATCAGATAAATAACAATGTAGTAAAATCAGAGTCCATAGATAATAAATAAAAAAAAATTACCTCGGGCAGCTGCCTCTTCTCTACGTTTAAGTTCCTACCAGACAGAAAGTAGTTTATCATGAGTATAAAGATGCAGCAAGAAGATAGTTCTGGAATGAAAATGGAAATTTCAAGACTATGGATCCTCTTTCTAGCTATCCATAAACAATTATGTACTAATAGTCCATTCAAAAAGTCAGAATTGTCAATAAGATGCAAAAAGATAGATGATCAGTTGGATTTTTTAGACTGTTTGCACAAGTTCACATGTCAGAATTTAGATGACTGACATACCTTTTCCCTCTTATTTAGTTCTGCCTCCTTGGCTCGAAGTTCCTTCTCTTTATTCTTCAGGTCCTACACAAAAAGACAGTAATGAGAATCTAATTAAAGCATACACAAACAGAACTTGTACATATACGTCAGGCCAACACATACTATGACATCAAGATGTAATCTTTAGAACAAAAGCATATGCAACTCTATGCACCAATGTCAAAATGACTTCCCATAACACTTTTAGATACCAAATTGAGGAGCACAAGATAGATGTAGAACTACGAAAAATACTAACAACTTGTCCTGGTTAAATGGACTTGATTCGCTAATTTATAAGTTAAATTTCATGGAGAGAAATTCAAACATACACTTGATGTATCAAGAGGAATGTCAACTGTAGTTCCAAAGTCATTGTAGAAATCAGCAGGTTCTGGAGGAAGTGGTGAAAGCCTGGAACTTACTGGAGGAGCAGTGGGATTCTGCACAATTAGTGTGGATATTCGTGAACCCAAACAACACCAAAGAAAATAATTATTAAAATTGCTTTGGATAAAGAACCTTCAGAAGAATAACATAGCATACCTCTCAATCAAACATGCAACCAAGAACATTATCACACAAAAGAAAAGTAAAATAACTCACCATCATGTAGGATTGACCTCCACCATAATTTGAATCCCTTGACTTCCCCCTAATTCCAGCATCCTGCTGCAAAATAAGAACACAACATATGCAATTTTGTTTATAAACAATAGTAAATCAAATCTGCAAACAAAATATACCACAATTAAGTGATAAAGAAAGTAAGATGAACACTTGCACCACAAAAATTAACCAACAGTCATTAAAAAAAATGCTTTAGTAGCTATAGATCAAGAAAGATGGCAAGTGGTCATTGAAACAGAACCCCAGTTTGAGAGTGGAGCTCAAGGAGAACGATATTTGTTAACAAAGCTATCCACCAAAGCTGCGAATAATCCTTGTTAATTATTCTCTATTACTTGTTTCAATTATCTCAATTACTTTGTTGACACCAAGCGTAGGGAATTCATATTCAAGTTGGAAGATGATGCTATTACATAAATATTTGATAAATCAAGGAATAAAGCATCTATTTCTCCCAAATATCAATAATCATGACTATCAGCGCATCTCCTATTCAACACGAATTGAGTCAATCAAAATCCTCATTTTCTATACATATTATATAATCCGATAGCGCAAAAATTAAAGGTCCAATATCATACCGATAAAAGACCAAAAAACAGTAAAGCCGTGACTTTGTCCCCAAGCAATCCCAAGGTTCGGGGGAAAGTTTGGTGTCGGTTTCGGGGTTGCTGGATGCAAACTGATATGATATATCGTCGAGGCTAGTGTTCAACACTATCTCCGTAAAACGATATTACTCCGCTACAGGTGCTCACGGATAGCAGCAATTCGTTTCCCAAGATACAACGACGATGTCTCGAAATAGCAACACTACAAATTTCGAGACCAGCGAACCTTCTCGTAGGCTTTTTGGGCTTTGGATGCACAAGATGAGATGAATGCTTTGGATGATTGAATGAATGAATCCATCATCTAGGGGACTCTATTTATATAAGGGAAGAGGTGAGGTACCCTTTGGTGAGTGAGTGTGACCTTTGGTTTAGGATTAATCTGGGTCGTTCGATCTGAATGTTGTAACCATTCAGATAGCCCTTTGATCTCATCCATCAGATCTGGATGGTTGTAACCCTTCAGATCTCCCTTTGATCTTAGCCGCCAGATTTGATCTTACACTTCAGATCAAGTCTTATTACCAATGATCAGATCGCGGCTCCTCGCGATCCAACACCCATCTTCGATCCAACGGTTGTCATTCGTTTGCCCAGTCAACAGTCCAGTCATCTCTCTCCTCCTACTTGATGCCACGTAGGCACGACCACGTCACATGCCACGTCACCCGAGTAGGCACTGCCACGTCACCTAGAGCATAAATTTAAGCTCCTCAGTGCAAAGTGCGCCAACAAAGCGCCCATTGCGCACGTGCACAGCGCGACGGGCTTGCAGGTGCGAGCACCAGCTCACCTGTGAGAAGAGACTATCTGTGTTTTTCTTTTTTAACTCAATTAACACAGGAACACATATAAGGAGACAAACTCCTTTGGAAATTTCAGATGTGGGACTATTACCCATCTACTTCCTTCTATGTCAATTTTTTGCTGACTTTAAACAATTAATTTCTCATTCACCCGTAATCGGTTTTGAACAAATTAATAGTCTAGATTCATCTACGCGAAACTTAGATTTCGTTTTTGAAGTCAATTCTGACTTTCATTGATTGATAACACCTCGATTTTCCTTTGCAAAACTGTATTTGAAAAAAACATAATCGAACAACGAGGAACCGATAAGGGAAGATATCAAGGGTGGTAAATCTTCGATGAATCAATTCATCGAGAATGATCGACACACAGCAAGAGCAAGAAACTCGACGCAAAATAATGCATATGAGAAAGGCAAGTTCGACTCACCGCAAAGGGATTGACCTCCTCTTCCTCATCGAAGGGGTTTCTCTCGTAACGCCCCGCCATGAGGTCAAGCTCCAGGAAAGTCGAAAGCAAAAGCAAGAGATTGACGACGACGAACAAAATTTGGCAGAAGACGAGAGGAGGAGGGAGGAAGGAAGGAAGAAGGCCGGCGGCTGCTCTCTACTCTAGACGATGAAGAAGCGGCGGCTCTGGTGAAATCACAATCTCCGTGTGGACTCGGGCACCGACAGTAATTAAACAAAAAAAGAAGACGTGCACAAATTGGGAAAAAACTGCCTCTTTTTGGCTCCTTCGCATTTAATCCACTTGTTCTTCAACATGCCTCTCATACTCTTCCTTCTGTTCAAATCTTTAACCCAAGGATTTATCTTTTTCTAGAACACTCCTTATATTTTTTGAGATTGTTAAAATTACCAGAGCTATGATAGAGAGCGTAAATTATAGCGTGAAACTCAACGTAAATTACGTGATATTTTTTGTGTACACGTTCGATTGCCGCTTGGACACCGACGACGGCCTTCGGCCGCTATCCCAAACAAAACTATAACCGGGGGCACGATGAACCCGTCGAGGATCGTACAATTAGAGTGACACATCATTCACGTTGAAAATTTACATTGTCTATCATTTTTTATATTTGAAATATTGAATCCATTTTGCCAACTACTTCGTGTGAAACATATCATATTTGATCACAAAGGAATAATCGAACCAAATAGTAAGAAAATATTAATATTTGATTTTGAATATTCAAATATCGATATTTGAATATTTGAAGTTCAAAAATATAAATTCGAATTTAAATTGTGTTATTATATAAATTAAAAATACTTTAAAAAAATTGGAGTTTGATTCATGAGATGAGAGGCCATAAAATTAATTGAATGAATTAATAAGTGTTTAATAAAAAAGGAAGCTTCTTTCTTGTCAAAGACTACTAAAGAAAGAATGACCAAATTTAGTTGATTATTTGACTTTGACTACCTAATTTAATTGACCTCATTTTCACATGTTCTGTTCCTATCATTTTCATCTAGATTTTCTTTTAATTGTTCTTCAATTTTGCAATTTATTTTTCATAAAATATGTACATGTTTTGGAAAATGAGTTCGATAATGTGACCTTTGTAATAAATAAAATGTTGAAAATTGAATGAAAAAGAACTCAAATTTTAATAATAAATTTGAATATAAAACAAGTTATTAGTTAATTTAATATGAGTAAAATTACTCAATAATACTGTATTAGGTCGTCAAAATAGAAGAAGTTTATCGCATGATAAAATGGATTGTATTTTTTTCTTTTGCTTCTTCGGCTTCTATAATTAGATCTAATCAAATAAAATAAATTAAAAAAATTTTGATTAGGAAAAAAATAATTAATGAGGTTGGATAACGTCAAACCTCGGGTGATCAGTCCGACTTTACGAAAATTTCCCACCGCCTACCAGGATAAATCGGAAAGCACTTACGACAGACGGTTCAAAAATCTAACGTCCCAGAGTTTGTGTCATATTTGAAAAAAAAAATTCTATAAAAAGTACTGTAATTAGAGATCGAATTACGAATATTTAAGATGATAATTAATCATTCTTCTATTACCTTCTAATCCCGAAAGCATATTTTTTTAATTAGTAGCAACGTAAGAAGGATGCCGAGCTTTTACTTTGTCTAACCATTTGAATCTTTGAAATTAGCCTTGTAAAAAGTCAAGCCAAGTTACATTTCAAATTTATGTATTTGATAATTTAGCTAAACTAAATTAAACCAACCTAAAATGGATTAAATTATTAAAAGAATTGTTAAATCTTAATTTGATTTCCTTTTAAGAGCTTTTGAATTTGATTTGTAATGTTGTTCAATTTTTCTCCATTGATGAGGTAAGTCAAGATGAAATCACGCGATCTAAAAAATGGGAAGTAAGTTAAGGTTTGCGTGGCTTATAGGAAAGCTCTCTGCTCGAGAAAGTGCTTTCTCGAGTGAGATTCCTCTAAGCATGGTCAGTTGACTGCAATTATGATGCATCTAAGTATTTTTCTTAGTTGTGTTTGGTTAAGAGTAATATAATCCAGTTTATAATGTAATTGAGCCTGTAATGTAATCCAAATTACATGTTGTTGACCTTATAAACTAGATTACAACATTTTTATTAGCTTTTGTAATACAGATTATATTACATTACAGTTTTAAAACTGTATCAAACAAAGTAATCAATCTTGTAATGTAATTCACAAGACTGATTACACCTTACCAAACGTAATCTTAGAGAACCCTCCCGATCGGATAGCCTCTCCTGAGCTAATAATTCTTATTCTAGGTAAAATCAAATTCTACGAATTATCAAAGATAATAAATATACATAAGGAACACCATAATATTAAAGGAGATTTTAATAGTCAAATAATTGAAATGTATGTTAATAATTATCTTCATGAATTATCATAATGATTGTTTTAATGACATGTAAGTTATTAATGTCCGGAAAAAATGACTAAAAGAGGAAACAACAGTAATGGCTCTTTCTTTTTTTTCTTTTTCCCTCTTTCAGTTTACCTTAAGTCCATTCATTATTTTCTGATTTAAACATCGAAGTGGCAATCATCGGGACCCTACCAATATCATTTTGACACTTTGTTTTCTCAATTTTTCATCTTTTCACACAGCGACATCAAAGTCAAAGATCCATCCATCATCACGAGTAAATCGTCGGGTTACGTTTCGTCTTCCGGAACATCCATGATTCCTAATCCATATCACATTGATCCTCTAGGGGATCAGTCCCGAATAACACCTCTAATCTTTTCCTATCCAAAACTCTTCCCGAATGTACAGAAGAGCCTGTTGAATGCGTGCCCGTTTGGATTCTACAAACAAACTCGATTTACAACGTACCGTTTCGTTTGACTCGTAAATAAGTTGACTAATGATATACCCGTATAATTTGACATTAAAGGAGGTGTGTGGGCCAGGCCGTCTTGGGTTCGGAAGGGCCGAGCCCAAGAGATTAATGGATGTTACTAGGCTCCGTAGAAATAAAGACAATTGGTGCTCGGACTAGAGAAAGAGGACTCAAAATCGAGAGGTGCTCGGGAATCATGTTCGGAATCATATAGTGCCTGCCCTTAGGCCGACAAAAAGTGATTCGCTCGTCCCCAGCGTCCCCGTCAATCTGTCACAAAGCCAACACGAAAGAGATAAATCACATATATATAGGGTGCGTTTGGTTCAAGTTATCATATATAATCTCGGTTATGTCATTATCAAGTAATTGCATAACTGAGGTTATGGGAATGAAACATAACTTGAAAATGTTTGGTTCAATTTAGGTAATCAAATAAAATCTTTTTGTTTGGAGATAATAAACTCTAACCTAACATAATATTTTACCGTATTATCATTTAAAATTTATTTAGATAATTTTATTTGTTTAGATTTAAGGGTGTCGACGATGATTGTCGGTGTCCACGTAGGCAGTCGGTGTCCAACACCGGCGGCCGATTGTCGGCGCCGACTGCTGACTGCCGACGATCGGCGCCGACCGCCCACCGGCGACGCCGCCGGCGATCGGGGTGGTCGATGACGCCGCCGCCGATCGGCGATGGTCGTCGGACGCCGACGACGATGGTCGTCGGCCGCCGGCGGTGGTCGGCGGCGTCGACGGTGGTCGTCGACCGCTGTTGTCGGTCGTCGACTGTCGTTGCCGGTCTTCGGTCGCGAATAATGCTTTTGGAAGTTAATAAATTATAATTATTATTTTCATCTTAAATGTAAATATTGGAGGATAATTTTGGAAAGATAAGTTTCATAACCTGGGAGTTAAGAAAAACCTTAGGGATCGATTCCGGGTTGCATGCCCTTTTTGTTAACGTGTCGGGCATCGATCATTACTTGGGAATCGTTGATTATCTAAACCAAATAAGATTTTTGTTGATAAACTTAGATGGATAACTAAAATTATCAAGGATAACTCTCAATCAAACGCACCCTTAAAATTATTTGCTTGGGATGTGGGTCGGGAGTCAAATGACACTCGGCTTATGCTCGAGAAACAAACTCGAGGTCAAACGGTTCGTAGTATCAGAGTGGGGATCAAGGTCTTCTCTTCCATTCCATTCTTTTTTATTTCCTATTTTTTAAAATTTTATTTAAACATCGGAGGGACTTACTGAGAGAAGATCGATTCCCTCTCTACTTGTTCATCTTAGACAAGAATAATTCGACTTAGATACAGAGGACACAAGGAAACATCTTGAGGCATTTGGTAAACAGATTTAGAAAGTGAAAATGAGAATAAAATCTATTTCATTCCCATTGATAATGTTTGATATACGAAAATCGAAATCAAAATAAGGATATGATACCCTTGATTTATAACCCACCCTCATTAGGTTATCACCAAATCCATAAACCCCTTAATCAAATCCATTATCATTTTCATTATCAAATTTATACCCAGCACCGCCTAATGAATACTCGACTACGAGAATCCAAATTCTGCCGTATCATTTAGCATTTTTAAAATTTAAATATAATTTAAACAATTTAAAGAGCTTGTTCAAAAACTTATTTTGATATTAGATACCAGCTAAAAATGAAATACTCGTTCTCAGTATTAATTTTAATTTCGATACAAAATTTATTTTTCAAAAGCTTTACTAATCAATGGCAGATGAATGCCACAATAATTGATAAAGAAGACAAATACTTCTTTACAGTGCAAAATTTATTAAGCAAATTACTTTTAAAAAATCAATATATTTTCTCCACACATTTCAAAGACAGACAAACCCTAACCCAATTATAAGGTACAATAAACAAAGAAGCCATATATAGAACAATATTGAAAAATAAGTGATAATTATCAAAAAAAAAAAAGAAAGGTAATAAAAATACGATGATTGATATGAAAAATCTTAAAATAATATGTATTAGGCTCCTTGAAATTATGGAAAGCGCAGTGCCTATAAAAGATGCTTAGAGAGTGTAATGAAGAAGAATTTAAAACTTGTTGATCTTCTAGTTGATTAGCAATAAAAATAAATAAATAACAAGATTTTTTCAACCTCGAGCGATCGGTCCGACCTCATGAAAATTTTTCACCGAAGGATAAATCAGGAAGCAAGGAGCCTCTATTTATATGTATTGTCCAGTATAATCTGGACGACCAACTTATAATCTAGTCCACCAAATTATGAGATTCGGTCGTTATCCATAGCGGCAGTTATTTGAACTCTGGTCAACGACTTTATCATTCTAATCGACTTTCTGTATCTTAATTGGTCGACTAAATCTGCTACCACACTATTAAATAAGGTTCTAGATGTTTATTGTTGTACGAGTGTTTTCTCTAATAAATGTTGAAGTCAATTTCTAATCTCTCACGTACAAAAAAATAACTATCTTTTGATCAAGCATCTTGCACATCTAAGTCGACTAACTTGGATAAGTTCCTTATTTGTAACCGTGTCTCCTTGTCATGTCATCCATTGATTGAGCTAGCAATCGACCAATCTTACCACTTTGGTGGACTAATCCCGTGCAGCTTTATTGGTTGCTCGATTTTCTAACTGACTTTGTCTAGTGGTCATGGATCCAGTCATAGTTGACGAGGATACGGGTGGGCCGACATGGTACTTTAAGATGGTAGGTCGGGCCTAGGATCCTCTCACACGGGGGCACTGATGCCCGGTAAGTGAGAAACATGAGCCTCAATGTCCCTGCCTTAGGAGGCTTGGTTCAGCCGACCCGTTTATGAAGTCAATCGTTCTCTCACGAAGGTCAAGTCATAGCCGCCCTGCTAGTTAGAAGAATACCCGAACTTGTCTTTGCCACCCCGACCCCGTATTGCTCCCGATCAAGATCCTCAGCTCTGAGAGTCCCCGACCCGGGTCCTAAGCCTACCAGACCTCTGTTGGCACTACTCGACCTTGGAGTTCCCTTACTGTTCTCTCAGGGCAAAACAACTTTCTATCGGGAGATCAAGGGGTGAGACCAGGGGCGGAGTCACCATTGGGCTAGGGTGGGCTCCAGCCCCACCAAACTTCTGAGTTTGTTAAAAAATAGAAATGAGAGAAGGGGCTTAAGACTCTAGGTTTACAGTGGGTGAGTAAAAACAATAAAATAAAAAGGAGGCGTGTCATATGGATTTGCGGCCAGTTGACATAAGACAATGTTGTTGCACGTTGAAGGAGACAAAGTGGAATAGGAAAAATGAAGATTTTTTTTAAAAATATTTTAAATTATTTTTAAAAGAAGATTTAGCTTGTCAATTTATTCAATTAAAATTTGACTAAATTAAATATAAATTAATTTCTATTAAAATCAACATAATTCTTATTTTGACATGTACATTGATTTTAATTTAGATCGATTTTAATTCAACATCCTAATTTTATATTTAATAAGTTGATCTATTTAATTTTTATTTTTTAATAAATACTTAACAACTCTTATCACACTTTAAAAAAATTATATTTGATACCTTGATCATTATAATCATTTTCTATTTTTACGGCAATAATTTAACAAATTTTTTCAAATATAAAATTTATTATAATAATTCTCCATAAAAATGAAAAATGAGCATTTAGTATATTATATAGTCATCTATATTAAATAGAAGTTAGTTGAAA
The DNA here is from genome assembly GCA_024364735.1 of Boesenbergia rotunda. Taxonomy (NCBI): domain Eukaryota; kingdom Viridiplantae; phylum Streptophyta; class Magnoliopsida; order Zingiberales; family Zingiberaceae; genus Boesenbergia; species Boesenbergia rotunda. The sequence continues at coordinate 143,898 of JAGFNQ010001728.1, forward strand.
AATTTTTTATTAATGATTTCAAGATGAATGGAAAAACATAATTTTAATAGTATTTTACTCCATATTTTTGAATTGAATATATTATAGATTAAATATTTTTATTCTATATTTTTAAAATATAGTATTCATATGTATTTTTTTATATTTTTAAATTTATTATTTTGTTATATTAATTATAGTTGGCAGCCCCACTTAACTTTAAACCCTAGCTACGCCTCTGGGTGAGACATATCACGTCGATCGGAATACCTTGAGCGGGCTACAGCTCGACACGTCATATTTATGGAGATTTCTGCTGTCAGGGTTCGTACAGATTCGCTGACGTCTAGTAGGCAAGGACACTGGCCCCACTGGCACTAGCTGACTCAGATCTGACACCACTCGTGCTAGAATCGCGAAAATCTCCCTGATGCAGTATAGTCTCTGGCAGGTGCAGTGAGTAAAACTAGACCGTACTACGGAGTGGACCGCCAGTGTCAGAAAGCGCGGCGCCGATCTGTTAGCTGACACTGTTCACTGACTTTGTCCCTGCATAGGACAAAATGGGGGGACAAGTTTGGTTGGCTCTCCCGGCTATATATAGGGCACTCCATCTCCCACACACAGGTATAAAAATCAACAGAAGCTACAATATTCTTCATTTTTCTTCTTGCTTCTTCTTCGCCACAAAATTCTGATTTGACTGTCAGAGGGTCTTACCAGCAAAACTCCCGATGAGTTGCTAACGATCACCTTTCTCGCAGGACGGGCATCTCTCATCCGGGGAAGTCCTCAACGTCATCCCGTGTTGCCAGTCAGCCTCCTCCGTTGACAAGCCGTGCCCGTCATCGAGTTGGAAGTCTACCTCGTTCACCGACAATATCAGTTATCTAACCTTGTATATGTGGTTGACCAACTTTGTATTTTATCATCTAAACTTGCATATGTCGTTGACCAACTTTGTATTTTATCCATGATAAAATCAATCTTTAACCATGTATCTTAGTTGGCTGATTATTTTATTAAGCACTTAACATCTTTCACAAATCTGATAAAGTCAGTGCTTGCCCTCCTTATATCCTAGCCACAGCATCCAGACTAGTAGTTCCTATGATTTATCTTCTCTGTATGTGGCTCCGGGATGGATTGGCGAGATCGATGGGATGAACAAATCGCCTTCCACTACCAAATTTAGTGGCCATCAACCCCAACTACTTCCCAATTATACTGATAAAAATGCCATATGGAGCCATTTGCTGGGCCTTCAAACAAGCCAAAACTCTGCTCCTATGCTCCTGTTCAATGATGCAACAAACCTAGCACCTAAAACTGTGAGAAATTTTAACATCCATACTTAGGATCGTGCAACCATATAGAATCATTAAAAAAATATTCATCTATCCAACATTTAAATTAGAGCGGAAAGAGTTTATATATCTCTAAAATAGTATGAAATTATTCACTTTAAACAAAAATATTCATAAATTTACTTTTAGATTTTACCCAAAAAAGATTCATATCAATAGATATCTTTCATCTTTTAAATTAATGATCTTTTTCATGTATTTCTAATGTTGGTTTGTTTTTGGACTCTATCCAAAATATCTCATATCAATGAAGATATTTTCATCTTTTAAGTCTATGATATTTTTCATATATTTTTATTGTAGAACTTTAAATTGTATTCCCAACAATTTATAACAATATGGAAACAACAAAAGCAGATGCATAAAATACAGAAAATTATAAATTCGCAACTGAATCCAAAGACATCCTCGCCTTATTGTCGCCGGAAGATCTAAAGATCAAAACTCGAATTAGCCAAAGAGAGTGATCTTCTTCCGTAGGTGCGAGGGCAACGACTTCGTAGTCTCAATTCGATGGGAAAAATGAGATTGCCATCAATGTTAGGTCACCACACCCCTCTATTACGGGAATCACACCTATATAAATATGACATGCTCAAAATTATTAGCTACCCATTAATGCTAATGGTATCAGACTAATGAGTTCATTCGATATCATAAACTCATAATCAAGACACAAATTAGATGACTTTAATGAGTTTGTCCGAAATAGCAAAATCTATGTGTTAACTACTAATATGTTACCCCACCTAAATAGAGATTAAATCCAACGAAAACTACTAACCTAATGTTAGAGTTGTAAATGAGTCCAGCAGAGTCAATTTTATAGTGTTTAAGTTTATTTGATAAGATAACTGAGTCAAATCAAGTCGAATCTAAAATGAATTAAGTCGTTAAAATGGTTGTTCAAACTTGACTTGATTTCTTTTTTATGAGTTTGAGTTTAGTTTAAGCTTGGCTTGAGTTTATGGTTTGTTTAGATTTTATCGAGTTTTATAGTGTTTAAGTTTATTTGAGTCAAATTTTATAGTGTTTGGCTGAGTCAAATTTTATAGTGTTTAAGTTTATTTGATAAGATAACTGAGCCAAATCAAGTTGAATCTAAAATGAATTAAGTCGTTGAAATGGTTGTTCAAACTTGACTTGATTTTTTTTTATGAGTTTGAGTTTAGTTTAAGCTTGGCTTGAGTTTGTGGTTTGTTTAGATTTTATCGTGTTCTCAATTCAAGAATATTTAATTATTTGAAAATTTTAAATTTATTTGATTAATTACTAAGCTAGATAATATAAACTTATTTATTTATTTATTATGAAGATAAAAATTTATTATAATGAGTATGACTCAAACTGTATTCATAAATATTATTTACGAATAATTAAATATCTCTATTCATGAATATTAAAAAAACTTGTCCATTTTATTTAATGAATTATTCAAATTTATTTATTTATTATATGTATTAAATGAATATAAATAAATCTTAATCAAGTTGAATATTAAATTTACTAATAAACTGTTGATTCATTCACAATTTTACATGTTGCTCCCGTCTTGGTCTATCTTAAGTTTAACAGGGTACCTTCATGCTCTCACTTTTATTGTTCATTCTAAAGGTGGTAAAAGACGATTCATTCATCTCAGTGTCCTCGTCAATCCGTTTCAAAATTAACACGGAGGAGATAAATCATAGGGATTATTAGTTCGGATACTATGACTAACACGTCGGCCCATTGCTCATTCTAAAGCTCCTTGATATGCTGATTTTTCCTTTTAATCTCAGCCATTGTATAAAAATACCTTGAAGGGGAGCTATGATTCAATAACTTAAGATTATGGATTCCAGTTGTGATAATAGTCTCTTACAAATTGTAAGAACGTATAATAGATTCAATATGTTTTGACTCTTCCTCGGACCCGGCGGCGAGAGCTTCGGACATATGTTCTTGTATAAAAATAACATGTGATAAAGTACACTGATATGTCCTTGTATAAAAATAACTGGCGTTTTTATCCCAGTTCTTTTGAAAACTCTTCCTCTGTTTGGATCTTGTCTGATTGTTCCGTTAGCCTATCATGGAGTTCGATTTTCCTCATCTCATTAGTGCTTTCTGAACACCTTTTAGCCTTGCCATTAATCTTTTCTTCCAATGAAAAGGAAGACGTTGTTGTCTTGTTGAAGGCCTTGCCATTCTTGCGTTTGAGCTTGTTTCTCAGACTAAGGGATTGGAATCCAGCTTATCTTGATAATTCCGAGCTCCCTTGGTAGTTTCTTCCAAGATTCTATGCGGCATCTAGGCAATGAGATATCTAGCTTCCCATCTTGATGTGATTCTTAACAAAATAAGGTGGCCATTATAGTTGGACCAGGTAACAGACGAACCTGAAATGACTGGTCCGATCCCAGTATCCCACAGAAGTTTTTCATCGGTCGCCAGGGTAAATCGGGAAGCGCTCGCGGTGGACGGTCAAGAAGCTCAGCGTCCCTGGAGGAAAAATTCTTACAAAATACATCATAATTAGGGATCAAACTGCGGATGTCTGGGATAGTGACTAATCACCCTACCGCTGCACCATAGCCCGGGGGCAGGTGGCCATTATAGTTGATGCTTCAATACTTTGGCTGAGCATTATTAATTTGTTGGATATTTTATGTCGTGGACTAACATAAATAATTTAGTTATAATTTTAATTATATTCTAGATTAAATTAGATGCCAAATTAAATGGATATGATGTTATTTGGTTGTTGTTATTGGGCTTAGCTATAATGGGAAGACTTGGCCCATTTTTCTAATCTGCAGAGGCTCCTACTCCTAACCCTAATATAAAGTGGTCGTTGCCCCATTGAAACGTAATATTTGAGACATTGTTCAAATAAATAGCTATTGTTGCTATTTTTATTTGTCATATGATTATTCTGTACTGTTTTTTATTATTATAATTATTGTTGTGTGTGTGTGTGTGTATATATATATATATATATATATATATATATATATATATATATATATATATATATATATATATTGTGATGGCATATTATGGAGACATTTTGGACCCAGTCTCAATCTTGTTGTTATCATATAGCATCTTGGGCAGATGCTTGGGCCATTTGTTGGGAATAACACTTTTGTTTAAATTTTGACATGTCATTTTGTTGTGCTTTCTCATTTATCCATATTCCACTTTGTTGTTGGGTCACTGGATACAAGTGTCGTGCGATACATGATATCATTATTCCTTCGAGTGTGATTTTCTGCATTGTTGGGATGCTTGTAGTTCCATTTTGGACATTTTCTTTTGTGGTTTGTGTTGGCTTATTTTGGCATCTTGTTATGGCCACATATTGTTGATTAATCTGGTATGCACTTATTTATGCTGTCCAAGTGGGAGAATGTTGGACATTTTATGTCGTGGACTAGCATAAATAATTTAGTTATAATTTTAATTATATTCTAGATTAATTAGATGTCAAATTAAATGGATATGATGTTATTTGGTTATTGTTATTGGGCTTAGCTATAATGGGAAGGCTTGGCCCATTTTTCTAATCTGCAGAGGCCCCTACTCCTAACCCTAATATAAAGTGGTCGTTGCCCAATTGAAACGATACAGTTTTTTTTTGTGATTGACGGGGTGATAGGAGGAGTTACTCTCTGCCGCTTGAATTCTCTCATAGGAAATCATTGATTCAATGATGTCTTCCGCTCCAGATAATTCTAGCACCTAATTATATCTATTGTATTTATCCATCATTTGTCGTATTTGGAATTAGATTTCGATTTATCGTCAAAACATTATATTTCGATTTGTCTTCATAATTACCATAAGATAGACCAACATAAGTAGAAAAGGAAGGAGCCTTGTTTATATTTAGGTCTATAATAAGCTCCTTATTTTTTGATAGGTAAATCAACAAGTATACAGTCGAAAAAGACATACCCAAGCTAGATCCAATCCGTGAATACGTAATCAATCCTAAATAGAGTCAAAAATAAGTAGTTGTTTAGGAATTTATAGACATGCGTTTGTATCTTAATGAAAATCTGATCTATGTCATGCATGATGTACTAAAGATAATCAACTTTTATTATTATTATTATTATTATTTGATAATTTAAGTGTTCGGACTTCACTTGACTAAACTTGATGATAGACAATCGAGTTTCTCTTAGTTTACCTATTAATAAAGCTAAAGCACAACTTATAATTATGTAAAAGATGAAATTCGTCATTACAAAGCCAACTTATAATGTTTCTATATTTGGTTGTCTTCTAGCTTTGTTTCAGTGGGTAGGGTTGTGGTGATTAGGCCTCTTAGGCTAGTTGTGGCCCTGTAGTATTGTCTCCTTATTTTTTCTTCTTACAAGGTTTGAGGACTTCCTCCTCTACATGTTTTAATTGATATTGAATAAAATTAATATTAATCTGCACATTAACTCACATTCTTGCACTTCAATATAACCAAATGTACAACCCCGGGATTATGGTGTGATGGTAAAAGGAGAGACGAACTCCTATACAATCAAAGTTTAAATCTTACCCCTGACATATTACACTTGAAAAGTTTATATATAACTAAGGAAATAAGTATTCCATGAAGGAGCAACTCTAAGTAACAAGCAGCCTTTTAAACTCGTGAAGGTGCATTTTCTGCCTAATTGTGGCTTTGTTGTGCTTTCTCGCCCGATTCAAGAACATGCTCATTCTTCAGAGTTTAAAAAAGTCCATTGACGAAGCTTGGAAGAATATCACCAAGATGGAACATCAGATGAAGTTCAGAAGAATTTTATCAAGATTAAAGATCTTCAGTTACCTGTACCTTCTAGCAAAGATGCCCAAAGACTCCACTTACCATGGCCCTCCTGAATGTTTCCGAGTAGGAATTGGAAACAGTTGGAAGTCTGAAGAACCTGAGATTACCACAAACATCTTATCAGAATTGTTCTAATTAAGCTATGGATATCTAGCCATCAATTGGGTATGAGAATATCCTCATAAACTTTTACACCCTCAGCCATAAGGACAGATTTAATAGACACACAATGTGTGTCAATTAAGACTTCAATTATATAACACTTAGACAGTATTTGAAAGAGTTTCTGCTAACTGTTTTTTAGATTCCAACTGTACAAAAGTATTTTTGAGTATTTGTAAATGTCAAATTCTGCTTTAATTTATGCAACTTTTACTCAAAAGCTGAAAGTAAAAATTTGATATTTTTTTGCCACTTTACTTTTTTACTTATTGTTCAGAATTAAAAATTGACATTTATACCATTAATAAATTTATCATTTTATAATTATCATACACTTTTAAATAAAATTTTATTTTTATATAATTTATTTTTAAATTTTTATAATTTTTTTTTTTTTTTTTATATTTATTTTTATTAATTTTATATTTTTTTATATATTATTAAAAAAATTAATTTATATAATATTAAATATAATAATAATATATAAAATTATAATGTGTATCAAAATTATATTTAAATAATTTAAAAAATTAATTTATATAGTTTAAAGATATTATTGTCATTTAACTAAAAATTAAGTTTGAAAACAATTATTCACCAAACACTCAAACTTTACCTTGTATCAGTTTTCAGCTTCTATTTCCAAACACTCTATGTTTTAGCTTCTCACTGACTTCGAAATAATTCTATAAAATCACTTTTCAAAACAAAACTCTCCCAAACAATCTCTCAATCTTCTTAACCTTTTTCTCCGATCAGTTTTGCTACACAAATCAGTTTTGCGAAGCAAACTAGTGCAACGCGCTATTGAAAAGGAATACTCAGTATTTCAGGAACAAAATTTAGAATCAGCCTTATAACTAGTATACACATTTTACAGCAGGAGCAATAATTTACATGCCAATATTATAGTCTATATACAGAATTTTACCATAAATATAATTTGAGAATGGAAATAATCAACCATGGAGGGTAAAGCACATCATATTACTAGAGAGATTCTGGATTTAGGAAGTTGTAGAATTCCAACTGCATCATCTCTCCACCCGCAACAGGATCGAATTGGCACCGAAAGAAACTGCAAGAGCAATTCAAAGAAACATGTCACTAGTAAAAGTTTTATTTAACTTGCTAATTCGTCCAAGTTGAGCTATGTGGAATGTGGAAGTATAGTCTGAATTCAGACCATATTGGATATTCAAATAAGAAACAATTATAGTGAGTGTAGGCATATCTAATATATACACAGCAAAGACATAAATGTAAAGCTTGGAGAAAAGTGTACCTCCCGTCTATACCAAGAATAACAACAGTATTCTTTTGGTGGCCAAATGCTGTTACAAATTGTGAATTTTCTTGCAAATGGAACTGGGCCACCGACCATTCAGAGTGGAAATATTTCGGCAATACTCCTACAATAAAGGAACTGGTTAGGATAATGGGAATATCTCTCTAAGTTATGATAGAAGAGAATAGTGATGAAACAATTGTTAACCATGGAAGCACCTATCCATAGACAAAATCTATTATTATTTATATGGAACAGGTGCTTATTTCTTTGGCAATCAAGCACCTATCCATATACAACTAAGGATTCTCAATAACAAAAGACAACTAAATAAGTGCAATGTTTCCTAAGTGTCCTACTCTTTTCGGCATTGCTTCAGGACAGGACATGTATTTCTAACTTATTATTTTTTCATATGAGCATTAAATTGTAATATTTATAATGATTTGTTGTCCATTTTAGCTAAGCACCATTAGCCTTCAATATTTAGTCTCACTACATCTTCCTATTTCAATAATCTAAACCAACCTGATCCTGATCTTCTCTGCCCTAAATATTTGTATCCACTTTTTTTCCCTATATATATATATATATATTGTCATGCTAGGAAAAGCTTTGATTTCTTATCTCGTGTCAATTTCCCATAAAAATAAAAACACAATTGAATGGGAGACTTTCGTCAAACAATGAGTCGAGGCAACTATTCAATCAAATGATATTGAGTACAATTTTCATCTCTTCTCGAGAAAGAATGGGGTATTTGTTTGCAAATTGAACTCAATTTCATGCGTAGTAGTTCCTCCAAAATTTCTTCATTAGTTGGAAGTAGAATGAGCAAATATCAAATTTTTTTAGGAAGGTATAGAGAGAATTTAATAATTTGATTTGGTTAGACAATGTGAACATGTGATGTAAACTAGTGGACTTAGGAATAGATATATTCAGTTTTGATGAATTATTCTTTAAATATTTTTCCAAAAAAAGAAGTTGTGAAAATTTGTCTTTATACAAGATAATGTCAAAATCATAGTATTTAGATGGAAAACAAACATTGGAATTAACTATATAGTTCTTTATCTTTTAGTTTTTGTTATTCATTTTTTTCTCCTTCCACCTCCAATTCGACGTATCAAAATAGTATCATTCTGAAACACCGGTTGGACTCAAGATTTCATACCTTGATTACATATGCTTCCATGTTTGTCAATTATTAAGCATGATTTTTAAACTAATGAGCTTGATTAATGGCAACTTTTGCAATGTCAGTTCATAAGTAATATATTAGAAGAAATGTGTCAATGAAGGATGACAATTAATTATCAACTAACCCTCATCAAATAGAACACTATATATTCTTCTAAAGAATAACATCAAGGGAGCCTAGGTACACATTGAAATGCATCCACAACAACAAAAAAATTGAAATGTAATGTCAGGTAGAATAAATATTTTGGGTTTGTTGGATTATAAATGGATTTTGTGAATGGAATATTATATTTAGGGCATATGCACCAAATCAGGGAGTTTTTTTGTTTATATATAGGTAGGACACCTCATTTTGGATGTTCCTAGAGGAGAAGATCCAAATGGAAAGGAAATGCATTTCCATTGGAATACAGTTCAAATTAGTTTATCCAAACACCAATGTAGATCAGATCAAGAATTTTAATTTTATTCTTGATCACATTCCACCATACTGAATTTATCGTAGTAACCAGTATATCTAAAGTTTAGCTACTCAATATTGAGTATTTTTCTTTAAAATTTTACCAGTATCTCTAACAATATCCCTTGTCCATGACTCCATCTTTAAACACACAGCAAGGAAAAAGATAATCTTATTCACTGATCAAACACCATAGTTCACACAATTCTTCTAAGTTAAATAATCCTGCTCTGCAGAAAGGATATACAAAAGCCCAATTATTTATGCTTGTAGATAATATCACATTATTTTCACTTTCATTGTTCATGCAAATATTTTGAAATAACAGAAGCAGAACTACCATGCCAAAACTAAAGAAAACACCTATTGCATTATTGAAAACGGAGATCAGTTCCAAACTATAGGAGCCACCAACCATTAGAATATAATATGGCAATAAATGGTTAAACTGTTATGGAATAACAACTACATGCAACTCTGCAAGTTAATGAAGCTAACCTTTGATGAAAGAAAGATGTGAACTTGAAATTGAAGCATTTGGAACTGGTGCAGGGCAAGGCTTATCATTTACTGTCAATCCTAAATTAATCTTGAGACTGAAAACATGAACAGTTCCCTTGTCGCTAGAGACTGCTAGCCATTGCATATCAGAAGAGAAAGCCAAACTATATATCTCTGCTCTATCAGCACCTCTTCTTACCTAACTTAAGAAAGAAAAAGGGCATCAAGTGGAGAACAAAGTACTAGAAAAATTACGAACGAACAAGGAAAGCTACCAAAAAGAAGTACAATGAAAATTTGAATCTTGTGTGATCCCAATTGCAACAATTTGCATTCCACTAGAAGAAGAGTGTTATCTGTTATGAAAATACTAGTCATCCACTCATGCAAACAATCACTAGTAGCAGAAACTTAAACTGCCCAGGATTCCTGACATAGCAACCACCAAATCGCAGCAGCCCTTAATCAAACATATTCTTGCCATCAATACATTAAACAAAGAAAATTAAAGAAGAACAATAACAACAGTCATACACCAACTTTCTGACTAATGACATCCCATGTGTCATCCTCCAAAATCAGCATAGTAGTTCATATTTAGTGTTGTTACTTGTTAATAAGGATTAAAATATTGTGTCGACTTGTGGCATGGTCAAAATATACTATAATGATAAATTACCAAAACTCAATAGTAGCTATCATCTTTAATCCGGTTTTACTGTGCTGATCTATCATTGCGGCATACAGCATACTTTCACACACTTTGTTTTGACACATGTTAAGATAATACAATATAGTATTACATTATAATTTTTGTAATATTAGATAATATTATTCATTGATATCTTTATAGTTTGTAATTATTGTATGTTATTTTAAAAAATAATGCCACCTATAATACTATATATTTTAATATAATTTATTTTTATTATTTAAAAATTATATTATACAATATTTATAACTGTATTTGTTCTTAAGGTTGGCATTGATCTTTTTTCTATTTGATCTTTTAATAAACATATAATAATATATCATACAATAAATGTAAGATAATATCATATAATACTTCTTATTAAGTATGCAATTGTTATATACCTTTTATATTATTAATTTAAAGATCTATAAAATATAATAGTATTGCATCATATCATTAAATATAATAGCATTTGAAATTTTGTATATTACATTATATTATATCATATTTTTGTTATATTTCTTAAATTGTATTATATCACATCATTAATAATCAACCAAATAGTAACCTTAATGTGTGGCTACTTCCAGTCTTATCCCATTTATCTTTTGAATTAGTGGAAACTAAAACGAAAAAAATAATCTCACTTATTTATGCTTATTAGATGAATAAACTTTGTTTCCTTTCGACAACCAAACTTTGGCAGATATAAAATGGATGTAGTTTAAACTATTTCCTTTATTTTCTTCCTTCCAAGTAAACAAGAGGAAATGATAATTTCTTTTCTTTTTTGTTCCCGCCTACTTTTTTCTAAATAAATGCGACATAAATAAAATGTACCTATATTCCAACAGATATTTTACATATTGATATAGAAATATATCATCATTAATATTGTACCATCTAAGATGACTTTCAATTGTTGAAAATTTGTTTGCCTTTTGCCATTGTCATTCATCATTGTTAGTCTTTGCTATAAAAAAGTATTGAAACAATAGCAACTATATTGCCCAGTTCATATATTTACAATATGAGCACGTCTAATTAGGCATCAATTACTATAATGTGAATTTTGAAATGTACACAAAAGTACTTGCAAATAAACTTGGGAGAAAAAAATTCAAAGTAATGCTCCCTTTTACAAATTCATCAAAGGAGTGCCCCTTTTGATTAATTGTCAAAGGAGTGCCCTAGGATGACCCATCTGATGGTTTTTGCCAAATTTACCTTTCCAAATCCATTGCACCTTTGCATATCCACTTAAAATCACTATCATCATCCAACCGAATGAACAGTCCAACACACATCTAAGCAAACTCAAATTTGTTGTATAAGTTGTAAATTAAAAAAACATAAAAGTATAAATTGCTTATCTGAATAATAGAGAACAAATTAATATAAATTTTTAAAAATTATCATATGAATTATAAATTACAATTATATATATATATATACATATAGAATAGTGATGTAGCAATTCTAGTTGAAATTGTTACAGTCATTTTAGGCTCAATTTTAAAACTACATATATAGATGCACTCTAGTGGATCATTAGAGTTCATTTATGTTTCTATTTGTGACTACACAACTCAAAAAAGTCATATAGCAGTTTTGGCCAAAGTGATTTATATAGAAGACCATCGGAGTTCATCAATGCCTTCAAAGTGAACAAACGGCATCAAAAGAACCCTATAACACTTTTAGTCCAAAATTATTATATGCTATTTTCTGCTTAAAATTTAAATTTGAATATATAGATTCACGTGGCAATTTGGTTCAAAACTTCAGACCAAAATCTCCAAACAATAATTTCCTATTTAAAATTTGAACCTGAATCTAGAGATGCACTGTAAATGGCCATTAGAGTCCACCATGCTTTCAAAGTAACTAAACAACTAAAAAAATGATATGTAGCGATTTTGATCTAACCTGCTAAAATTTTAAATCTGAATATATAGATGCAATCGAAAAGGTTATTAGAGTCCATTTATGTTTTGAAATTAACAAAATAATTTTAAAATGACCATATACTATATTTGGTCAAGTTGCACAATCATTTCTTACTCAAATTGTGAATTGAATATATACATGCACTATAGAAGGGCATTAAAGTTCAACTATGCTTTTAAAGTACCAAGAGCACATTCATATATTCAGTTTCAAAATTTGGACAGAACATGACCATGTAATCTTGGCATTGCTACTTCCAAAAAATTTAAATTTATTTTTTTAAAAACATATTTTAAAATATTTTTGTCAATTAATAATTCATATAATAGTTTTTAAAAAATTATGGAAAATTTATATCCCTATTTCTTATATAAATATATATTTTAATTTACAACTCATGTAACTATTTTGAACAAACATCTACTGCTACATGAGTTTGTTTAGGCCGTTTGTCACAGCAATTAAATGGTCAAAGTAGTTTTTTAAGAGGCATTAAAGGTGCATCGGATATGGTATAGCATCTTAAGGTACATTTTGATGAAAAACTAAAAAGGAGTACCCTCTTGATATTTTATAAAAAGGCATTATTTTGATCTTTGCCCAATAAAGTTATATGTTATATCATAAGTATCATATATGAATTTTAAAAATTGTATTTTTATAAATAAAAAATTCACAATCTTTTGCTTAGATCTTCAAATTTAGGATTTTGATTTTGATAACCTCTGTCAGTGGAAAAAAAATCTTTATTCACAAGATATTAGTTTATAGATATTTAGAATCCTAACCATAAAAAAACAATATTTTTTTCTTCAATGGATTACACAACATTGATTTTTTACATATAGAAAAAAACTTTTCTTGTATAACTATGCTACATGAGATTGGATGAACAATTTCATACTGGTTGCACAAGAGTACAATGTAACATAGTTTATCATGTTCAAGAAGACAAATGAATAGTAGAAGCTCATTGTGAATCATTTAATTGGAGCTAACAGACTTGGCATGTGGAAACTTCGAAGGCCACTCTAGGTAGATAATTTGATTCAACCTGAACCATGTGAATCAACAAGAATAAAATATGAATGATGAGATGACACTTCAATTTTCACTGATTTAATGTACAAGTGATATGCTAAAATTGAGAATCAATGATGTGCCTCAGTTATATTCGTTTTGTTTGATACAAAAAAGCTTAACCAATATACGCACAATTTGATGGCATACTTCTTAGAATAAGATAACTCTGGATATTCCTACTTGGAGCAATCAAACAATGTATAGAATTCAGTATTAAGATGGTTTCATATATTCCAATAATGTGAAATATATATAAAGTGATGACACTTTAATCTCTACTGATTTAAGTGATATGTCACAATTAATAACCAATGAAGTGCCACAGTTATGGGGTTTTGTTTGATACAAATAAACAATCACCAATACACACACAATTAGTTGGCATAATTCCTCAAATGTGAAACGAGACATCTCCTTATATTCCCACTTGGAGCAATCTCAAAAACAATGTATTTGATTTTAAAGGATTTATGGTCTTTTTCCTTTTGAACTAAAGGAACAGGTCCATCAAATTGAGTATAAATTTTAGAATTCAACAAACATAGTCATTACAATAGTTTCATATATTCCAATTGTGCATACGGCCATAAAAAGACTTATACAAAATCCTTAGTTTCATCACAATCATTCAGATAAAGGGTCAACAGTTTCCACTAAAAAAAAAACTAAATTGATGTAAATGATTGTTACTAAACATAGGCACAGAAACTGATAGCATTCTATAGGACAAAAAAAAATTGTATCCACAAGAAGTTAATAGAATGAAAGGTCTTACTTCTTGAAGAAGCTCCCCATCCACTGAGCTAAATATCCTAATAAGAGTGCCCTTGGAACTTGCAGTTGCAATCAACCGCCCATCCTGCGACAGTGCGAAACAAGCAATCCTTGAATCGTGTGCCATAATGAACTTAGTCTGCCTCGCCCCATATTGTTCAATCCTGACCTGCCCCTTCTGACCACCAGGACAGACGAGCACCAGCGATCCCTGCTGCTGTGAAACAGTGCATAGACCCTTGGGATTTGGCACTGTTTCAATCTGATGCACCAACTTAAGGTCCGTAAAATTGTAGACGAATATGTTTTGGTCGAGCACCACGACGATCATGTCCCTCCGTAGCCGGACAGACAGGACCTCCGACCGAAAGGAGAGCTCCCCAATGCACTGGCTCTGGTGATCATCCCAGATCATTACCTTATTGGGCGGGAAGCATGGATTCGTCCCGCCGCCAACGAGAGCCAGAATGTTGCACCGGAACAGCATCTCAACTACGCCGATACCCCCTCTTCCATCAAAATCCCGGCGGAATATCTCACGAAACGGATCGCAGTTGTAGATTCGGAATCCCCTATTGGTGCCGGCGGTAAAGCAGCCGTGGTCCTGATTGAAAGACAGGTGTAGAAGCGACAGCGGCACTGCGTCGTCGTCGTCGTCGTCTGTAACTACCCTAGGCGGGGAGGATGACGGGACAGCGAGGACCTGCGGCGGCGGAGGCGGCGAAGTGGCTAGCGCAGCAGAGTCGAGGGTCGAACACAAGGCAGCAGGGGAGGGCAAACCCTCGTAGGATTCATACTCCTCCAGGGAATTGGCGATTTCGACATGCTCTTCTCCGGGATCGATCGATTGGGGTGGCGACGGGTGAGGATCCACGATCGGAGGTGAGGCAAGCGGAGACGAAGAATCGGCAGCGGGGTCGGAACTCGACTGTAGCAGAGGACGGGAAACAGAAGGGGAGGAAGGAGAAGATAGAGGCGGACTGGAGAACGCAGCCATGGACGGGGGGAGTATTGTTTGACCTCCCTCCGTTTGCAGAATTGTTTCGTGAGATCGTTGCTCCCGAGTCCGAGCCGGTAGATTTACTTAATTGAATAAAAGTCGAATCACGGTGCAAAAGCCGAATTGCTAGCCACCCGCGCTCCCGTCAATCCGTTCTAGGATCATCACGGGGGCTATTAACCCAGATACTATGGTTAACACGTGGAGAGGATGAGCATATTAGTTTTATCAGGATTTAACCCTCAAATTTATTGATGGTAACATCTACGTATTAACTATTGATTCATCCCGTGGGAACCAATAAAATTGAATCTTGTAGAATTATTTAGTTTCATTTTTTACAAAATTATTTAGTGAGATTGCTTGTTATTACGAGAGTAGCATAGTTGATAATAAATTTATCAGATTGAGCACGAATTCATTCTTAAGGATTTCATTATCCTAGATTATACTCTCTCATTAAGGAGGTCGTTGTGTATTATGATTTATCTATCGTATCTTATCGTGAGATTGATGATACTGGTTACTTCAGGTGTGATTTACATACCGATTTTTTAATTTTTTTTTTTTTTTTTTTTTTTTTTTTTTTTTTTTTTTTTTTTTTTTTTTTTTTTTTTTTTTTTTTTTTTTTTTTTTTTTTTTTTTTTTTTTTTTTTTTTTTTTTTTTTTTTTTTTTTTTTTTTTTTTTTTTTTTTTTTATTATTATTTACGTTGGGACTTATTGATACTGTTACTTAGGGTGATAGATATCACCTTTTGTTGAATTGTAT
The DNA here is from genome assembly GCA_024364735.1 of Boesenbergia rotunda. Classification (NCBI taxonomy): domain Eukaryota; kingdom Viridiplantae; phylum Streptophyta; class Magnoliopsida; order Zingiberales; family Zingiberaceae; genus Boesenbergia; species Boesenbergia rotunda. The sequence goes on from JAGFNQ010001728.1 coordinate 159,948, forward strand.
TGTGAGATCGTCTCCATATTAAATGTCCTCACATCGAGGTTGCTCGTTATGTGATTTATCTCTTTCATTTCGTTGTGAAGCCATGCAGTAGATTTGTAAAATTAAGTCAGGAAGTACCCTCTCGCATGGGAGCATGCTCGTTTTGATTTACTCTCTGCCAATGATGTGAGGCAATCGTGAGGGGCACCAGGGTGACATATTTCACCTTTTGTAAAATTGTTTAATAAAGGACAGTCGTGGAGGGACTGCCATGGTGACAAACTTCATCTTTTACAAAATTGTTTAGTGAGATTATTTGCCCTTATAGGAATAACATTGTCGGAACATATCGTGATTTACCTATCTATAGTGGGCCTCGTGATACTGATCCACTTGGGGTGAGAGATCAATGTAGGATCGATGTGATCGATAGGGGGGAGGGGTAAATATCGATATAAAATTTTTCGGATAAAAACGTGAGTAAACACAGCAGAATAATAAAACGAACAAGTCAAAACAACGCTAATAAGCTTTGTTTTTTACTTGGTTTGGAGTTTGTGGCGACTTCTATTCTAAGGCCCACGATCTTTAATCGTTTTTGTTGGACAATTCTATAATACGCAAAATGAGTTACAGAGTATAATATGCAAAATAAGGCACCTTCTTTCTCCGTGACTTCTTAGTCTCCTTTAAGTTGGGACACTCCGATTTGAAGCGTCCCTTCTTGTTGCACCTATAACAAGTGATATCCGTCTTGATTTTTTGACTCGTACTTGGTTCAGTCGGATCATCCTTTGACTGAACTATCTTCTTCTTTAAGTTGGGACACTCCGATTTGAAGTGCCCCTTCTTATTGCACCTATAACAGGTGATATCCGTCTTGATTTTTTGACTCGTACTTGGTTCAGTCGGATCATCCTTTGACTGAACTATCTTCTTCTTTCTCTGACCTTTGTTCATCTTGTAATGGTTCCAAGCCATTTTGACTAGCTCGGTGTAGTTGATGTCATCTTCGTCAGATTCCGAGTCGGAATCAGACTCGGGTATTGGTTGCAGCTTTTTCTTCTTTATTTTACCTGCAACATTACCTGCAATAAGGCAATATCTTTCTCGATTTGTGTAGAGTTAGTCTGCTCATGTAATTAAAGTTCTGAAAGTAACTCATCTAAGTTAATTTTAGATAGATCCCTTGAAACCTTGTAAACATCCACAATAGATGCCCACAAAGTGTTTCTAGGGAAAGAGTTTAAAGCATACCTTATCAAGTCCCGACTCTCTATCTTATGGTCGATGGCGTGAAGACCGTTCATCAGCTCCTAGATGCATGCGTGAAGTTGTGCAGCGTTTTCATCGTCTTGCATCTTCATGTTGTAAAACTTTCTCAGAAGCATATCCCGCTTGCTGATCTTGGTATCCGAAGTCCCTTCGTGAAGCTCAATTAGTTTGTTCCAGAGCTTCTTCGCACAATTGAAGGGGTCGACGCGGTTGAGCTCCTCCTTCCTGAGGCCACACTAGAGGGTCTATGTTGCCTTGGCGTTAGCTTCTATCTTTCTTTTCAAGGCGGCATCCCACTAAGTGTATCTCAGAAATTCACCTTGTGCATTCTTTGGGATCTTCAGTCTGGCATGTATAATAATCCACATTTTCACCTGAGTTTTCAGGTGGACTTCCATGCGACTCTTCCAGTAATTGAAATCCTCCCCCGAGAAGAGAGGAGGGCGGGCAATGTTGTATCTTTCTTGTTAGGCCATAGAGAATCCTGAAAAAAATACAAACAAAAAAACTTGTTCTAAGACTTGGTCTTGAATTTGTGGTATGGTATGAAAATATATATAAGAAAAACTCGAGTGGTATTACACCAACTTCGAGAAACAAAAAATTAGCTATCGAAAAGGAAAACAAAAAAAATATCAGACAAAGGCAAGAATACCTTCTCTGATTAATTAAAAAAAAATCGAAGAATCCGAAAAAACACTCAACTTGCGGTTTCATCGAAATTGAGCAACCTGCTCTGATACCACTTGTAGGATCAATGTGATTGATAGAGGGGGGAGGGGTGAATATTGATACAAAATTTCTCGGATTAAAATGTGAGTAAACATAGTGGAATAATAAAACGAATAAGTCAAACCAATGCTAACAAGCTTTGTTTTTATATGGTTTGGAGTCTGTGACAGCTCCTACTCCAAGACCCACGGTCCTTAACTATTTTCATTGGGCAATTCTATAATACGCAAAATGAGTTACAGAGTATGAAGATTTAAGTATAAATAAAAACGGGACTTTATATCGGCAACACTTGTTTAAAGAAGAGCAAGGACGTTTTGTTGTCGAAGCAGCGTGTCGTCGATCTCGAACTATTTTGGCGCAGCGAACTTGAGCACAGAAGGCTAAAAACTTGATTGCAATAATTTAGAATCGTTGAATTGATAATTGGGATTGAGGGGGTGAACCCCATTTATATTGGCACTCGGGCGTCCGAGTGTGCATAGGGGTGCCTCCACGTCGCCGATTCGGCCGTGTTGTCATCCGCTGACTTGACCAAATTTGATCCTCTCTCGGGCGCCTGATCGCTCTTAGGCGCTTGAGTGCTGACTTGGCGCGTCCAATCAGCAATCGCCAACTCAGCTTCCCCAACGCTGAGCAAATCCAACTAGGGCGCTCGAGACCTCTCGGGCGCCTGTATACTCAAGCGCCCAGTCCCTGTGGGGCGCCCTTAAAGCAGCTAAGTCAACTTCTTGGGCTGCAAAATAGGTTAGTCTAAGTGGAATAAATAATATATGAATGTATAACAGCTGAAGCTGTCTGATCCTGACTTTAGATTTCAAAATGAAATCCTAGGTCGGACCGACGGCTACTGCTCCCTCTTATGGGGAACGCGCCCTAATCCACTCCACTCTAGAGAATGTACCTTTTGCCAACCGGTACCTCCGATTGGACTTTTGCTCGGTCTACGAAGCTCCTGAATCTCGAGACGTCCCTTCCTCAACCTGTCCCTACTTCTGTCTGTTGTCCTCGCTCGGCTAAGTCTTCTGCCCGATCTTCTGGATCAAGTCTTCAGTGCCCAGTCCTCGACTACTAAGTCTTATTGCTCAGTCTTCGACCAGGACTTTGTGCTCAACCCTGCAGGTCAAGACTTCGTGTCTAGACAAACTAGAATTTTATTGCACACTTAACAAATATGTTAGATCACAATACAAATTTAACTTTGAACCCTTTGTCATTATCAAAATCAAGTTTGATATGATATTTCCGGTATCAACAATCACCGTTTGATAGATTGTTTCCTGATTAAATGTCCTCCCATAGCGGCCGCTCGGTACTTGATTTATCTCTCTTTATCTCGTAGTGAAATTATTTGGTAGATTTGTAGAATATTGAGGGATTGAATCCCAATAAAATCGTGGAAATACCCTCCCACATGGGGGCATGCTCAATATTTGATTGACTCCCTCTCAATTGGGTATTGGGTGGGGAGGAGTCAAGATGATGAATTTCACGTTTTACAAAATTATTTCATTTTTGTGAGATTGTTTGGTTGGTATTCAGATGACAAACTTATCAGATTGAGCATGGATTGATTGTCAAGGATTTCATCATCCTAGTTATACCCTCCCACCTAGGAAGTCATCGCATATCGTGATTTAACCATCTATATCTTACCGTGAAATCGATAACACTGGACTACTTGCGATGAGAGATATTATCTTTTGTCATATTATTCATGAGATTATTTCTCAATTAAATATCCTTCCATTGAAATTATTCGAGCTTGTACGTAAATTAACACAGAAGACTTTGGTATTAAGATCAGGGATGTAAATGCATAATATAAAATATTGGTATTTAAATTTAAATTTGAAAAATATATTTAATATTTGAATTTAATTTGAAATTTAAAAATATAAATAATTTTGATTAAGCTCGATATGAAATATAGAGAAGAATTCATAAATGCTGCCAGGAGAATTACATAGACGTTGACTAATCAATCGTATAAATTATCAGTTAATAAAAAATTCTTTGCTTTTCGAAATTAGTGTTTTAAATCAGGCAACAGACAAATTGAATTTGGGATGATCGACCCAGCCCCACGGAAGTTTCCCACCGGTTTCTAGGGTAAATCGGGAAGCGCTCGTGGTAGACAGTCTAGAAGCTCAACGTCCCAGGGTTCGCGCCCTATTTGGAGGAAAAATTCCTGTAAAATGCGTCGTAGCTAGGGATCGAACTGAAGATGCCTGGGTTAACTATTAGTAACCTTACCGCTGCATCATAGCCCCGAGGGCTTTGCTTTTCGAAATTAGGATTGAAGGATAGGTGGCTTATTTTGTTGACCAGATCTAAAAGTATATTTGTAATTCTAATGAAATTAATTCACACTTCTACATGTTTATACTTTCTTATTCGTATTTTTCTAAAATATTTAATTTTTTAATAGTTTTTAATCATGCATGATCCCGGCCCCGGGGGGGCTCGGTCGGCCAGCCTGGCATCGCATCTCAAGGGGACTGAGGCCAAGACCTGCGAAGTATAGGCGAACTGAGGGGCCCATGAACCACGACGACAAAAGGCGGCCCGAGCCAACCACGGTATCCCTGAGCCCCCGACCGCCCGGCCTCGAGACGAGTCGGGCAGGTAGACGTCGAGCATCTCTCGACTCGGTCAACGGGGCCGAGTACCCGACCCAGGGCTAGGTCAGGCAGGCCAGTCCTCAACGTCCCGTAGGTCGGACACTCAACCAGGAAAACTAAAAGAGGGCAAGGCAGTTACAGCTTAGCGACTTCCCGGCTCATGGCGTACCCACGCGTCACTCGGCGATATTATACCCGACCCGACCGATATCATTCAGGCCTGCCGGTCGGTAAGCGGTCCCCGGACCAATCATTCCTTACGTCACCTCTAGGACATCGTAGGTACGACTATGACAAGGGAGTTAGCGCGAGCCTTACTTATTTATGACCTATGTCGCAGATGTGTCAATGACACTGTACTACTGTACTACACGAGCACCTCGCGCCATGCTGCGGCGCCGATCGATGCTCTCCCATGAGCTGACAAGTGCCATATCTCTGTCTCATTGACACAGACAGGGGTTGCTAGCTCCCTCGACTATATAAGTCCTTCCCTTCTTCCTTCCGCAGGTATGCGTAATTATGCTCCCTTCTGCTATTCCCTCTGCTTCACTACATTTCTTGCGGACACTGACTAGACCGTCGGTGGGCCTGACCGGGGATCTTTCCCGACGGATTTGCTAACGGTCATTTTCTCACATGTCAAAGCTGTTAGGATCTTTGCCCTAGCTAGAGGGGGGGTGAATTGCTATCTTTCGATTTTTCTTTCCTACAAACACGTTAGCGGAAGCAATACAAATAGAAATATGAAGGTAGGAAAGAAATCAATGCTAACTCACTGATTTTACTTGGTATTCACCTCTTCAAGGTGACTAATCCAAGGATCCACACACACCACTCAAACCCTTTACTATGAACTTCTCCTTCTCAAGATCACACTTGAAGGTGGAGAAACCCTAACACAATGATCTCCCTCCTCTTACAAATGAAATGAAAGCTTGGAGGAGGAGATTGAGAGAGTTGTGAAGCTTGGAGAGCTCTAGAATGATCACACACTTCGTACCCAAGGAAAGCCCTTTTTTTCTCCAAGATAAAACACTAGGTTTTATATCTTCGTTCGCGACTCCAGTCGACTGCTCACTTACCAGTCGACCGGTAGGCTTCAACGGCTACAAAATATGCAATGAGTGCCTCAGCCGCCTTCGCAACGGTCGACCTCCAGTCGACTGGTACAGGACCAGTCGACTGGAGCCAGTCGACTTGAATTGGTTCCAGTCGACTGACAGTCGACTGGTCGACCCTCCTTGGGTCGACCTGATTCTCTGTGTGTTGTGGTCCCAGTCGACTGATAACTTACCAGTCGACTGATGAAGCTGAGAAATCACATTTCAGCTTCCCTTTTCATCCCTTAGTCTTGACTCACGCCTTCAAACACCTTCCACAAGCCTTGTGCCTCTCTTGGATGCTTCCGAGTCCACGACTCCTCATCCTTGCACTTGCTTGAAGTGTTTCCATCGGCTTTGTCATACTAAGTCTCCCTTTTGCCAAGAGGTCACACCTCCGGGACTTCCTTTGCCAAGACTCTCTTCTTGTACTTCCCTTGCCAAGTCTTCCACCTGGACTTTCCTGCTTACTCAAAGCACACAAGTTAGAACACAAAACATTGCCTAACTTAAACTTGTTTAGCCAAACATGAAAACCATAATTACTTGGAGCAAGATTGCACCAACAAAAGCTAGGTCGGCACTAGGTCAATAGCTCGTGGCACTCGAAAGAGCATCTCACTTTTGGGGTTTTCATCTTACTTTGCGACAGGATGAATGCATAATATTTGTTTTTATTTCTAAGACAATTCCTTTTTTATCCATAAGGCACTGACCATAGTGATGACCACAATGAAGCTAATTCATCATGTTGATATTTTAAAAAAATTATAAATAATAATTAAATTATTATTATATTAGAAATTTAGAATTGAATATTAAATTATAAAACAAATACACTAATAAAAAATAAAAATTATAGAGATAAAATGAATGTGCAAATTTATAAAATGGATAAAATAAAAAATTTAAATATTAAAGAGAAAAATTTAAATGATATATTTTTAAATGAAAGATATATTTTAAAATAATATATCTATATATTTAAACATCAAATAAATACATCAATTAAATAATATGTAACTTTAATAAACATACATAATAATAACAATAAAGATAGATTAAAATAGATTTAATTAATAAAAATAATAAAATTTATTTAAATATAAAAAAATTATATAACTGATTTCATAATAGAATTAAATATTCAATTAATTATCAAGAAAAAAAGAGGTTCGAACCTCGGGCGAATGATCCAGTCCCACGAAAATTTTCCATCGACCGTCAGGATAAATCGAAAAATGCTTGCGGTTGACAGTCCAAATACTTAGTGTCTCAAGATTCACGTTCTATTTGTACAAAAAATTCCTATAAAATACATCGTAATTAGGGATTGAATCGTAAACACTTGAAATAATAATTAGTTGCCCTCCCGCTGCACCATAGCCTTGACATCATTTATTAATTATTAGAAAATGTTGGACTAGGTAGCAGATGAGCATGGGGTGACCGACCTGACCTCACGGAAATTTCCCACCGATCACCAGGATGAATCGAGAAGTACACATGATGGACGGTCTAAAAATCCAGCACCCAAGGATTCAGACCCCATTTGAGAATTTTTTTTTATATAAAATACGCATTTATTAATTATCAAAGCTCTTAAATGATATCACAATCAATATTGGAATCAATATGGATCGATGTAACACTTGTTATTTATTTATTTAATATAAAATAAAAATAAAATTGAATAAATAGAGAATAGCCCACCAAGAATATCCATATAGATATTAATATATAGATGATATAACATTTAATTAATATAATTATAAATAAATGTAGATGAGTATTATAATATCTATCCATTAATAACGTTTAATTTTTTAGCACGATAATGAACATATTTTCTATTAAAAATTTAAATAGAAAAATACATAATGGATAGTAAGCCTTACAAAATAATCAATATTAATATTAAAAAAATATAAATGTGTATTAATAAAAAAATATTAATATATATATATATATATATATTTGAAATTAATTCGGATGTCCAAATAAATGTTAATGTTAAAATTAATATTATATATTAGATTTGCTTTAAAATAGATACGGACCCTCGTTGCCATTGCATAGTTTGTGAGCCAGCCAGCCTTCTCTTAGAAACTTATAACATTCATATGATAATCTGCTCTTACACACACAGCAGCTAGCAAGAGGTCGTCCTTAATTCGATCTCCAGTCACATACATGCAAATTAAAATTCACAAAAGCTAGCTAGCTACCCCAACTAATTAATTAAGAGCAAAACCATCCTTGTTCCCTTGGCTTACGCGTACAAAATCTCACTGCCAGCTGCTATGCAAAATTAAACAAAATAAACCGAAACAAGGAGATCATAAGAAATTAAGTTCATAATTACATGCATATCCCATACGATCAAGTAGTAGTTTAACACTACCTACCTAGCTCTTCTATATTATATCATGCATCTTATATATCTTCCTCCAAGAAGCCAGTCTTCGTGAGCACAGCATTCCTCACCTTGCTTAGATCCCTTCCCTTCAGTGTCCGCCCGGATCCTTCACAGACAGAGGATGAGATGTGAGTCTTGGCCATCTTCTTGGCCAGCCATTCATGGGGAGGTTCCCCCTCATCATCATCTTCTTCTTCTTCTTCATCATCATCATCATCTTCTTCTTCTTCTTCATTATCATCATCATCATCATCATTTCTTCCACCACCAAATTCTTCACCATGACTGGCACTTCCCTGTACGCTGACTGGCAGCTGGTTTTTGGGAGTCGGTTGGTCGATGCCATTGTCCGCCAGAGTCGCCCAAACCTCCTCTTCCTCGAACTCCTCATCGACGTTGTTTGCCATTTCAGGTCAGGAGAGGTGCTGAATGCTCAGGAAGGGAAGGAAGGAAGGAGGGAGACATGAGTGCCATACGGGGAGCTGGATTAATGGCTCTCTTTATGGCACCTTGGGAATAAATTAAAGCAGAGTCGTACTGCGAGGAGATCGGGAGGCACGCGGGCGTGTCGAATATCCAGAGGGCAAATAAAGCATGAGTGAAGGGGAAGGGAGAAATCCTGCAGGATTCTGCAGCTGCACCTTGATGTAGATGGTTGATTTGAGTGGAGAATGACTGTTTGGAACAGGGAGCTAGTAGCTATATATAGCCAGAAAATGCGGACCAAACAATGTTTCGCTTTAAGTGGGAACAGTTGCTGAATTTAGTGGTTGGTTGAAAAATCTGGGAACCCCAGCCTGCTCCCTCCCTGTTGGTGCGGGGGGAGAATTAAATTGAAGATAAGAGAAGAGGGGAGGGTAGGGATTGGGCACTGTGCCTCCATCGGGAGCCATGGTCGTCCTCTCCTTTAGTACAATGGTGGTCAGTTTAGATGGATATGATAGTTAGAAGGGGTTGAATAGTTTGAAATCTAGAAACAGATTATGTGTACCATTTAAATCTTATTTTAGGTAATTCGGAATTCTCATAAGTTAAGTCATCTCATGAAATTTATTATCTTTTTATCTTTCACGAGATGGACCAAAAAAAAAAAACTAATATTGATTCAAATGAATCAGATATTTGGCAAATAAAAAAAAACAAATGAATCAGATATTTAACGAACCGAAGTGAAGTCTAAATATGTCAAATTGAATGGACATTTGGTAACATGTAAGTTGTGTTAGTCTATCTGAGCTTTAGTTTGAGTTGCTCATTCTATTAATTCTAAATCGTCAAGCCAAATCCCGATCAGCTTGGGGATCATACACCGATAAGCCTGGATAGATTATAATTCCTGCCTCCGCCATTAGATAGAGGATAAGAAATCCAAGGGAGAACTTTTTGACAAAGAAGACTACGAGAGAACGATCTCTTATTTTTACAACGAGGATAACTTTCTCACAACTTAGACATTTATATTGATAAAAAAAAATAAGGGTTTCAAAGTTAAAGTCAACATATAATTGACTAAATTATAGTCAACTATGTTAGTGTAATCGGTTTCTAGCCAAGATTAATGATGTGTGCAATCGATATATATATTTTATGTGTTAGTTAAAATTCATCCATTGTATTACATGAATATATTTTTCATAGTTTTCTAGTTTTTGTATTATTATCTTTTTAATCAGGAAACTGTTCTTTATGTGTTTTTATCGACAGGATGTGAAGTTGAAGCTTGTTGAAAACAAAAAGTCTTAGAAGTATGCATTCCAACGTGATGCATGGTCTGACCGTGGTGGCTACCACAGCCGTGGAAGGGCTACGAGGATTTTGTCCACCGAAGAGACACAAAGATCTTTTGAAGATGATGTCTACATCTACAACAGAATTCCTTCTAAACTTCCCTATTTCTTTGAGTTGTAGAATGCTTTATCCGATATCTTCAATTTGTATCACCATCTTCAATCATGAAGTAGTTTATTTAATTCTAAGATTAGGGAGTAACCCGAAATAAAGTTGACACTTGTGTTTTATTAATTTCCTCTTTTATCGCATGATGTATTTGATTCTTGATTCGGTTTTTATATGCTTACATGTCAACGATGTTAGCGTGTGTTATCATATCACAGGGAAAAGGGAAGGACTGAGAGGTGAATCTAATTATCTGACTTATAAATTTCAAACTTGAGAGTTCATTCATGAAAGTAGTCCAAAAGCTCTCTAGAGTACCATTAGCTATTACAGAATGTAAAGGGTACATCTCAGCGTCACGAAGTGATAGAAGTCTAGGTGGCTTTGTGATAGGAATTTCTTTGAGAAAGCTATTGTTCTAGTACAATTGCCATGAAAGTAGGAGTTGTATTTGGATAGATACACTGGCATTATCTGAGAGAAGATGTCAATTATCTTAGAATAGACCGCTTCAAGCATATCGAACACTGAGATAAAGGAGGAATTACGAGTGTCAATGATCATCATAGTAAAACCGAAATCCTATAATTGTCTTTGAAGTCATTTTTTCCCCCCACAACTTCTCATTTTGCTTTGTGAATTCCTTTCTTTCACAATAAATTCTCTTGATTTTGATTCATTTAGATAGCCAACTTTGCATGTAGACATGTACTCAATTAATCAATCATAGAGATGATATTTTATTACTTGACGATAATCGTACACTTACAAAAATCACACATCAGTTGACAGGTTAACCAAGTTCGAGTTGGGTTTCGATGTTTGATTAATATATTAGTTGGTCAAGTAAGACATCAAGTAGGTAAGATTGACCAGAGAATTATACTAGATTAATATTAAACATAGCATCAAGAACACTTATTTGAGATAAGCAAAATCTGAGTTTTCTAAAACAGACCCAACAAATCAATTGAAGAGCATGTTTTTGACACCCAAGGAATTAAAGTTCAATCTCACAACATCAAACATCAGATAGGAATCTCAACAATTTGGACCTGCTACTAGCATTTATTGTCAAATATATACTCACTTGATCATTCACCAGAAATGGCTAACAGCAGACGATTAGTTGTCAGTGCCAAAATAACGATCACCGAATTCGCCCAACCCCGGAATGACTCGGAACTCCTCATTCAGTGCTGCATCGATCTCAGAGGTCACAATCTTCACGGAAGGAAACCTTTTACAAACACAGTGAATCCCCTCGGGTGCCTACATCATTTAAGAAAAACCCAAAATATGATTTGATTGGGATAGTAGAAAGTTGGCGAGCAAAGCTATCCATGACTACATGAACATGAGGGAAACGCTCACTGAGATGAGATTGAGGAAAATTATACGGTTCTCAGGAACTCCTTTTTGAATGAGCAGGTCAATAGCATGGTTAGCTGAGTTTCCTGGGCACACCAAGGATAGAAATCTCATTAATTTAGTGAAAAGGTAGAGTGATACAAAACATGGAGGTTAGAGCAGAACTAGAGTAACAATCTAATCTCACACAGTGAACAAAATCCAAGAGAAATATTATTAAATTGAAAAATGATTAACATTGAGGTTTGAAGTTTCTTTTAAATTCAAACAAAATAAAAAATGCTAAGGAATAAATAATTTTTATACACCTAAAAGGCTTAGCTCACTGACAAGGTTGTAAAAATCGTCAGGCGGTAATCGGGCGGAGGACTACCACCTAGCGCCTAGTCGGCGCCTAATCGGCGCTTAGTCGGCGCCTAGGCGGTGCTAGCGGCATTAGGCGCACCACGGGGGTGCCGCCTAGCGCTAGGGGCGCTAGGCGCCGACTTTTAAAATGCTCACTGATACACCTTTTAATAGCTTATATACTACTTTATGTCCATGTAATGTTTAGGCTCATCCGATTTCTAATTGTCACCTCAAGTGACCCATTAGTTTAAATTTCAGATCATGATTTAGCCCTTTTCCTTCAAATGACGAAACTATGCACTAGATTATATTGAATTCTAAAAACAGGCTTTTGCGAAAACAAAAAGACTTAGTTAACCAAAGGATAATTATATAGTGATATAAAAATAGTAAATAAGGGATGGAAGTTTCTCACACAAAGTAAACAAGTGGATGTAAATATCAAAATAAGCATTTTACTGCTATGTGTTTTAAGCTTGTTTTGTATCGTTTTATACAAAAGCTCATAAGAATGGAAAATTTTGAAAATTTTCAATATTTGCAAGCAATCCAATCTTAACAATATATGGTAAACAAAATTGGCAAAGACCAAGAAGTTCAAATATCTCATTATTTGGTTACTGTTATAAATTATATAAATAAAAATAGGAAAAATAGGGATATGATTTTAATTGTAGGAATTTGATTAAGTCTAAATACTCTATATATATGTATGAGATTGATGAATAAAATTAATAATTTTTTTCTTTCAAAATTTCTTAATATGGTATCAGAGCAATAGCCATCATTCCAAACCCTAGCCTCCTCTTCTCTTCCATTATTAATCAATTTTGGCAACTCTTCTCTTGCATTAGCCGCCGTTGGCCTAGGAGGAACAGTCAATCGTTGATCTATCATCGCCCAAATTCCAGTCATCGGAATCTCTGCGCTTCAGCCACATGTGTCGTTACAAGTTTTCTAGTCCAATCCCACGAGTCAGCGCGTGAAAGCACTTTCGTTACCTAAAATCTCTTCAGTTTTACTATTCCATTTGCCTTATTCCATACAACATTTTCGCATACCTAATTGAGTCGCCGTCTCTTCAGTTGTGGGACTTTTTGTGCAATAGGTTCAAAGTTTATTTGGTATTCCCGATTTAGTTCTCTTTTTTCTTTTGTTCTTACTGCTCATTGATAATATGGTTGAGAAGAAGTTTATCATGATATCTACTAATGAATATGTTAAATTCTTAAATACCAAGAATTGTTAAGATCTTCATCTATACTGATTACTACCATCGCTGAGTCAAGTAAACCAAATATATGCCTTGTTTCCTCATCCTCCAAATGACTGAGTCATTGATTCTAGTGTCATAGATCATATGATAGATAATTCTAATTTGTTCTCTACTCTTTAGTCACATACCTTTATTTCTATTGTACTTCAACAAATGAGTCAACCGCTTATGTTCTTGGGTCTGACACAATTACTCCTTTAATTTCATTACACTCTGCCTTAAACTTACCTCAGTTGTCTTTTAATTTAGTTTATGTAAACAAACTCACTCGTACTCTTAACAGTTATGCCTCATTCATTCTTGATTATTATTTTTTACAAGATCTTAGACGAAGAAGATTACTGGTATAGGATGTGAATATGGAGGCCTCAACATCCTTGATGCAGAGTTACCAAAGTCCATGGTCTGTTCTGGAATAATCATCCCATTCGTAGCACATTATTGATTGTCATCCTTCTCTCCTAGTATTAAAGAAACTTTGTCCCCAGTTTTATAGTCTATCCTTATTAGATTGTGAGTTATGTCAATTTGCTAAACACTATCGCCTTAGTTTAAATCAAGTCTCAATAAACTAGCTAATGATCCATTTGAATTAGTTATTAAGATGCTTAGGGACCTTGTCGTATTATGTCTCAATTTGGGTTTAAGTATTTTGTTACTTTCGTCGATGATTATTCTCGTATGATATGATTATATTTGATGAAAAGTCGTTTTGAGTTATACTTTTTTTCTCTGCCTTTTGTGCCAGATTAAAATTCAATTTAATGTCCATGTACAAATATTACGAGAGATAACGCTAAGGAATACTTATAGAAACCTTTTCAAACTTACATGACTCATCATGGCATTCTCCATCAGACCTCTTGTATAGACACACCATCTCACAATCGGTTTGCTGAAAGAAAGAATAGACACCTTGAAACTACAAGAGCTTTTTAATTTCATATGTAGATTCCTAAATGGTTTTTGGTGGATGCAGTTTCCACAACTTTCTTTCTAATTAATCGTATGCCATCGTTCGTTCTTCATGGTGAGACTCCTTATCACGTTCTCTTAACAAATAAGCCATTGTTTCCTATTGAACCTAGAATATTTGGTTGTACCTACTTTGCTCGGGATATTCATCCTCAGGTCATAAAACTTGATCCAAAACCCCTGAAGTGTGTTTTTCTTGGGTATCCTCCAATTCAAAAAGGGTATAGATGTTACTCTCGTAATCTTAACAAGTATTTGGTATCCACTAATGTTACTTTTCTTGAAATCACACCTTTCTTTCCCTCTACCGATCACCCTAGTAGGGGGAGGATAATGATTTGTTATTTTATACCGCCACATCCTCTATTTATAATCCTAGTAAATATGTTCTTGTTAAGCCTCTCAGACAACATGTTTTTTCTCGACAACATATTCCTCCTGATCCATATCTTGCACCAACTTCTTCGTTAGCGGATCCAACTTCAAGTGATGATCTACCAATTGTTCTTTGGAAAGGCAAACACCAATGCACTTATCCAATGTCTTCTTTTGTGTCTTACAACCACTTATCATCATCTACCTATTCCTCTATTGCATTTCTCGATTCTCTATCCCCTTCTAAAATTGTTTATGAAGCTCTATCTGTTGGCCTAATGCTATAATCGAAGAGATGAATGTTCTGGAAGACAATGGTAGACCTTAGTCAAATTACCAACAGGGAAGAAGGTAATTAGATGCAAATGAGTGTTTAAGTCAATCCCGATGGATTTATTGATCAACTAAAAGCCCGTCTTATTGCTAACGACCATGCCTAAAATTATGGAGTGGATTATTCTAATATTTTTTTCCTATTGCTAAATTTACTTTTGTCCGATTATTTATTTCTATCGTGGCCACTCATAATTGACCATTACATCAGTTAGACATCAAAACTGTTTTTTTTTTCGATTGTGACCTTTAGGAGGAAGTTTATATAGAGCAACCGTTAGACTTTATTACTTAGGGAGAGAGTGGGAAAGTCTGTTGTCTTCGGAAATCCTTATATGGTTTGAACAAATTCCACGTATCTGACTTGACAAATTTAGTTGAGCGATTGAGAAATTTGGAATGAAAAAAATATAAATTTGATGATTTCTACAGACAATTTGTAAAGGGCATCATCTTGTTGGTTGTATATGCGGACGATATTGTTATTACTATGAATGATATTGCAGGTATTTCGTCTCTTAAATACTTTCTTCACTGTCAACTTCATACAATGGATTTAAGAATTTTAAAATATTTCTTGAGAGTTGAGGTAACAAGAATCTTCTTATATTAGAGGAAATATATACCTGACTTGTTGTCTAAGACAAAAAAATTAGGGGTTGAACCATGTAGTACTTCAATGGCTCCTAATTTGCAACTCACAAAAGATGATGAATTATCTGAGAATCTTGAAAGGTATAAAAGGAAGATTGGATGAAAAGTTAAATTATCTCACTATGACTTGTCCAGGTATTGCACATTCAATCAATATTGTGAGTCAATATATGATTTCTCCAACAATTAATTGTAGAATAAATTTTGTACTATTTGACAAGAAAAAAATGATTAACGAGGTTTTTCCAACCTCGGGCGATTGGCCCGACCCTACGGAAGTTTCCCACCGGTCGCTAGGGTAAATCGGAAAGTGCTCGCGGCGGGCGGTCCAAAAGCCCAGCGTCCCAGGGTTCACGCCCCATTTGAAGGAAAAATTCTTGCAAAATATGTCGTAGCTAGGGATCAAACCACGGATGCCTGGAATGACAACTAGTCGCCCTTGTCAAGGTATCTTGTATAGAAATCATGGCCATACTAAGGTTAATGTTTTTCAGATATTGACGAGGCAAAATCAAGGATGATTTAAGATCCACACCTGGTTACTGTGTCTTTGTTGGGGGCAGAAAGTAAGTGGTGGTTCATGTGAATGTCGAATCAAAATAGAAAATATGTGTGGAAATGCGATAACACTGAGAAAAAAATAAAAAAAAAAAAAGAATCAAAAAAAAAAAAAAAAAAAAAAAAAAAAATAAATTCGAGTTGATAACTTTTTAACAAGCTGACATGATCAATATTTATGAACCAGCTTGAGGGGAGTGTTACAGATTATATACAAGAAAAATAAGGGAATGAAAAAACGGCAAACGCCGGGAGAGAAACGGCACGGCGCGTGCTGCTCAGGCGGGGGCCGTCGGCGGAGACCCCCGGCGCGTCGGAGGAGTGCGCCAGGAGCTCCTCCGGCGCCGGCGGAAGCTCGCGGACGGCCTGAGTCGCCGGCCACAGCCTCCGCCTCCGCTGCCCGCTTCGCCGCGTTCGCCGTGCTAGGCTCAGGAGGAATGTTTTATAAACATTTCCTCCAAAATATTTATCTCAATAAAATATTTAAATATTTAAATTAAATAAATTTTATTAATTAATTTTCTGATTTTTTTATTTTCAAATATTATTTAAAAATTCTAAAAAAATTAAAAATCTAAAAAAAACCTAAAAAATTTCTAAAAAATCATATTATATTTTGATATTTTTTATTATTTTATATATTTATTTTTATTATTTAATTAATATTATGATATTTTTATCATTTTAAATATATATTATTTAAATTAATAATTAATTAAATGAATAAATAAATAATTTATATAATTATTATATGTAAAGTAGTTTTTATGTTAATTTATATATTTATTATAGATAATATTTTTTATCTTAGAATAAATTTGAAATTTGGATTCATAAATATTACGATATTAAACTTTTTATTTTAGCATTTTTGCTCCAGAACATATAAAGTTTGGTATTAATAACTTAGTAAGGTTTAATTCGAGTTATTGATAGATTAATTTTTTTTAAAGAAAATTATATTTAATTTTTATAACGATATTAAGTTATTCAGAGAACTTATATAAAATTAATATATGATTTATTTTTAAATTATACACAATAAACATATTTATCTCATAATTATTATATATAAATAAAAAATTACCGAAACCGTACGGCACGGACGATACGATACCGAAACCGTATCGTTCGGTATGGACCGAAACCTCGGCACGGGTCAGATTTAAACCATTGAATATAAATAAAAATAAAAAAAAAAAAAAAAAAAAAAAAAAAAAAAAAAAAAAAAAAAAAAAAAAAAAAAAAAAAAAAAAAAAAAAAAAAAAAAAGATCAAATTTAAACCTTGAATTTACAATATAAAAAAAAAAAAAATATAGGGATATGATTCATCTTAATTGTACGGCTTTAATTAAATCTAGATACTCTCTCTCTATATCTTTGTATATATGTATGAGATTGATGAATAAAATTAATAATATTTTTTGACTTCTAAAATTTCTTAACAGTTACCTTATTTACACTGCATCCTTCGTGTTCTTTGAAATGAGAAATCTTAAGTTGCAACCTTTTTCATGTAAGCTAAGATTATGATTAAATTTTGGTTTTGTATTGTAACTGATAATTGATAATATTCAATGATGGTTTCCCCTGAAAGCAACATTATTCAACAATGATATTATTGTAATTTGTGTTTAATAGGATTTATAAAGACATAACTCATAAAAAGCTCAATTTATGACTTCTATTTCTTTGTCGTTTTGTATTTATTTATGTTTTTTGGTGTTAAATATTACTCATACACTTTCACTTGTTCATTTGAAGAAGTATGAAATTAATTGACACATTTTCTTTGAAGTCATTGAATATTCTCAACCTAACCTCATAAAACAAATATGGTTGTGATTCATATGGTTTGACATAGTTCGCCTTCAGTGCATTCCTCCATCTATTTTTATCTGAGCAACTTAAGATTGCCGCTGCCCGCTGGTGGTGTGGTTGTTGTACGATATTCTATCGACAAATACTAGTGGTCTCTAGAGAAGAAATCATATATGTAATTGAACATGCACTCTTGGTTAAGTGATTCAAACATTGAATTAACTCCAATAGTGTCACTTTGATATATGAATTTTATTTCAAGAATGAAGATAAATGTGTTATGAGTATTAGAATTAATGAGATTATTAGGTTTAGTGGGTGAAGTCTCATTTAAAAGTTCTAGATTCTCCAATATATGCCTTGTGAACCAAATGCCACACTTTCACTTGTGAGCTCTCCATATGAATCCATGTGGAGTCTTTTTCTTTGGACAATGGTTTCTACCTTATGGTTAGATTTGACCACAATGTTTCAGTAATTTGACAATGACTTAATTTAAGTGTGTATTTGATGATATTCATCGAGTGTAAAGTATCACATAGTACGGAGATCGAGCAGGGAACCATGAAGAGTGTAGAATTTGTAGATGATCAAGCTTAGAGAAGGAATTAAAGACATATGAACCTTTGTACTGATTGTAATGTTGTATATTGGTTTTTTAAGTGTAGATTGAATCAATGTTGTGATGACCTAGTTAGAGGTCAGTACCTAGAGCATAATTTTTGTTGAAGTCTTACTATTTTAGGGTGTTCTTACGTCGTGTTTGTCAATGATTCAAATACTGCAGAATTTATGTCTGCTCACAATAGGGTATAAGGTGAATAATAGGATTGTTTAAATGTTTTTAATTGACTAGGACAGATTCCAATCGGCTGAAAGAGTATTTAGTCAATTAAAAATGTTTAGTTAGCTCTAACATTCATACTTAGTCATTCAATCAATGGCCTAGGTTGTCAATCGATGGACCAGATTTTCAATCGACTGGAGATGCCTTTTTTTATATTTTTTATCTTTTCCAAGTTGAATATTACCTAGACTTATGTAAGCCTTTGAGGTTGTTTTGAGAACTTGAACTGAACATTAAACACACTCAATTATTGTGCTATATAAGGTCAAGTGCCTCAAGCATTTTAAGAGCTTAGGCATGCATATCAAACGAGGAAGAAGTAGGCCAAAAAGACTTAGTTAGCAATAATTAAATAAGATAAAATTTATTTAAATATAAATGATAATATAGTAGAAGATAGAGTCGAATGACGTAGAAGGATCTATATAGCCAACACCACTTAATGTGATAAGCTTGTTGTTATTGTTGTTGTTGTTGTTGTTGTTGTAGGCATATGACTTTCTAAGCTTCAACGCTTTGGAGCTCTTTAGTAACCTTCTCTCCCTTGTGCTTTTATTTCATTTTGTAAGAGACATTATGAGGGTTGGTGTAATCATATCCTAAGAGACTTATAACTTAAGGGGGAGATTATTGGTACAGTCATAACGTTTCGATATAGTTGGCAAAAAATTTAAGTTAGACTTAATCTATATTATATTAAAGAGTGTCAAGTATGAAGGTGCAACAACTTGACAGGAACTATAGTTAGAGATCAAAAAACTCCAAGTGAGTCAAAGTGGAAGAAAATTTAGCAAAGAAACAGTCAAAGAGGTGGTTGGCATATATGACAGAAGTTCAAAAGGAGTTGACAGAAATCCAAGAGGTATTTGGTAGATAAAGAATTCTCAAAGGAGTCAAATTAGAGTGAACTCTTGGCATGTTGATTGTGGAGGAGTTAGCTCTTGATTCAACAATTGTCGAGAAAGATATGGATGCCTATGAAGAAGTTGGTTCCAAGGTTTTAAATTCGAATCACGCCAAAGTTTCATATTTTGACTGGAACAATTGTTTCAGTACCGTGCCAATCTTTCAAGGAATGGTGCGGGTGGAGAATTAGAGAGGAAGGAAAAAGGAGATGAAAAGGGAAAGATGAGGAAACAACTATGTACCAAAGCTGATGGAATTTGTAATAACCCATACTAGAAGGTCAGGTATGATCCCCCTTCCGGTCATGGGGTTTTCCTCTGTTAATGGAATTGTTCTTCTTTGAAAAAAAAAATATATACCTAAGCTTGGACATTGTCTCCAATTTAAAATAGTGCAATTTTGACATTGTATTGTGGAGGAACAAGTTACAAAACGATAACAATCACTATTTCAATTTATTTTGACATACTTTATTGCATGTTAAAGGGTATCAAATGTCAATACAACACAATAATCAACAAATATGATTAACACAATGACACAAGATGGATTACCTATACCGACTAGTATCAAGTTTTGGTAATTTATTATAATGATACCTTTCGACCATACCACCCCTAGTATGGTACAAAATTTCAAATCATAATTAATTTTATGGCTCAAAGATCAGGATCAACTCGAGGGAGGAGTTAAGATGAAGACTTATGAGATGAGTAATGATGAGCGAATGTTATTTTGGGTATTTCTAGATAGAATTTTTTCTACGTTAACGTGTATTCAACTAGACAATAGTGTTTCTCGGTCAACAGGTTAATTTTGACGAATAAGCTGAAAATTTAGCAAATTTGATCCACTTATGGCTCCGGTAGTCATCTATGAATTGGCTGTTTGCAAATAGGAACACTCTTTGAGTTAATTGTACTTAATTCAATAATTGAAATAGTTTGAATCGACTGCCCAGTTAATTGTTTTGTGTTTTTCTGCTAAGTCAACCAGAATGGTAGTAAGTCGAATCAAGACTTTATCTTCATGGGATAAGATTTGTGGCTACAAAATTTGAGTTGATTGGGATGTCAGAGTTGACTAAATTGTGTCAACAGTGAAAAGGTCATAACGCTATCCACTAGAGATTGAACAACTAAGTTAGAATCGTTGTGAGAAAAGGTCAAAGAATTATACAAACAAATCGACTAACAAAAATTAGAGTTGACTAATAAAGAGTTGAATCAAGTGATAAAGGTTACAGTTTAATAATTCAACGGGTGAAAAGTATGAGTCGACTGAAGACAAAGTATTGAACAAAAAGGTGATAATTATCTAATTAAGTAGATGACATTTTAAATTGACTAAGGAAGATTGAGCCAACTGGATAGGATAAGGAAGTCATTAGGGATAAGGTTTAAAATAGGCATTTCAATTGACTAACATGTAAATTTAAGTCAATTGAGCCCCTACTGACTAAGGAATGCGACTTCTAAAAAAAATCAATTCACTGCTCTTGACTAGCATTCCTCTCTCTATTCTTAGAGTTCAAAAGTGCTCTCAACTACCTTAAAGAGGATAATCTAAAAGGTTTACTTTTATTATTTAAAATAGTATTTCTCTTTTGTTCTTTCATTTTCTATCATTTTGTAAAAAATGAAAAGTAATTTTTGTACAAGGTTTCTCCACCTTTTTAGGAGAAATTATTATGGGTAGGGAATTTCGAGGGGTGACTCACTTTTAAGGCATAGGTCGTGGTCCAAACGACCTTAAAATACCATGTTAGCATTAATTAATTGTCTTTATTTTTCCATCATATAATTTTTAATATTGATTGCTAACATTTGATTAAGCCTCTCAATTGCAAGAGCAAAAAGAATTTTTTTTTTCAAATTTTAGGTTGCTCCTATTTACCCCCTTTAGCCGCATTGGTCCTAACAAAAGTAGCAGCAAAGCAAGCTACTCTTAAGTTGTTCAAAATTGAAATGGCACTGTAAGAAGGAAACAACATGACCACCTTTTTTTTTTTTGAATATTTTCTCATGACAAAGCTGGAGAACTAGGTCAATGTCAACAATGATTTGGAAATTCTAATTGATAAACTTGGAGAACCCCTACCTTACAAGTTGTGGAACAACTAAGTTAAAGAGGAGGTTCAAGCAAATACAAAGGCGGTCATAATCTTGCAATGTGGTATATCGCCAGATCAACTAAGAAAGGCTGATCCCTTCTCAAAGTGTAAAGAAATTAGCAATAAATAGTCAAGCATCATAAATGTTTGTCAGACTCTCGTCAAACCAAGCGGGATCTTTTAATGGGCCAATTGCAAGGATTCTAGATCAAGTACAACAAATTAGTCAACCAAATACACGACCCATTAAAGGGAATCATCAAAGGACTCCATGCAATAGGTGAGCATGTCGACAATTAAGGCAAAATGAGTATGTAAAAGTTTTTCCTAAACGTTGCTTTGGAAATCTATGTTTGATACATACATGAAATATAGATATAAGGAATAGACGATTTTTTGTAAACTAATGATAAATCCCAAGACACTTGTTCATGTTATGGCTCAATTTCATATAGCTACATGAAATAGATTGCTCATATCACCTTGGGGCATTTATTGGTCAAACTCAGTATTGTTGGATCGCTAGATGCCAGTGTGATAGAGGGGGGTGAACGTCACTCTTTGCCTGCAGTATTAGTTTGCAGGAAGAATATAAATAGCAGTGATAATCAAGAAGATTGAAGCAGGCAAACCAGTGTAAGACTCATGATTTACTTGGTTCACAACCTCCCAGGGTTGCTATGTCCATTGCCTATGCACCCGTGGTCCACTACTTTTCTCCTCTTCAGTAAATCACAGAAAGTGGAGAAACTTCTTATAATCAGTTAAGTGGATAAAACAATAGAAGAGTAATGGAAGTTAAAACAATAGAGCTTGGGCGTGATTGTTCTGATCTAAGACTTATCCTTCTCGCAAAGCCCCTTTTATAGCCTTCAGCTCGAATATGTCTGTTGGCTGATCTGGTGACCATCAATCAACTATCTATCACCACCCGTCGATTGATCTTCAAATTTTATCTACATTGTGTTGTTGATCTTTCCATCTTCGGCTCTATTTCAAACGGTAGCGGTACTCAACTAGACTATGGTTGATGTGATTGGACTGACCCATTAGTCGACTGCTCTATATCCAATCGATTGCTCCAGTCAATTCTTAAACTTATTGTGCTTCTTCTGTGGACACCAATCGACTGCAACAATCAACTATTGAACATTCTATCTAATTTGTTAAAATCCTAACATTTGCAATAGACTCCATCAATATACTATCACAAACTTAATATCCCAATTAGCCTGAACTTAACTTGGGGCATTCAAATTACTAGTCGACTAAAACTTATCCATCAGTCAACTAATACATCCTTGATACCCCAACTAGACCAAGCTTGAGGTATAAACCACCCGTCAATTGAGTCTTACCCATTAGTCAACTAACGGTGACTAGTTCTAAGGTCGAATTCACCTAATACACTTGTCTATCTTTCAACCCAAGTGTACAGTTCACTCACTCATCTGACACGGAGTACCTTCTAGCTATGAGACCTTCTATCGCCAAGATGTGTCCCTCGGATGCTTTGAGCCTGTGGCTCCACCTTAGTCATCCTTTTCGCCTTTGCTTGCATATGTTTCTCCTCAACTGACCATGCTCCGATGCTACTTCTTCTGTGGTCACTCGGATGCACCATCCTTCTGATCTTACATACCTTGAGCC
The DNA here is from genome assembly GCA_024364735.1 of Boesenbergia rotunda. Classification (NCBI taxonomy): domain Eukaryota; kingdom Viridiplantae; phylum Streptophyta; class Magnoliopsida; order Zingiberales; family Zingiberaceae; genus Boesenbergia; species Boesenbergia rotunda. The sequence goes on from JAGFNQ010001728.1 coordinate 183,204, forward strand.
ATCGGAGCCCTTGACACCTGTGTACTCTGCACTACTTAGCAAACATTTCAGAACACAAAAACTAACCTAAACCCTTTATCAATATTATCAAAACCTTCAAGACAAGGAATGAGAGTCCTAACAAGTATAATCCAATAAGGTTAAAAAAGACAACAGTTGTATTCCAATTGTTTCACAATCATTCACAATAAAGTATGTCCAAGGCAACAAAGATGATAGAACCTAATCAAAAAAGCAATTGATAACATACAGGGAAAAAAGAGCCTGGTAAATAAATGAGAATCTTAAAAGTGTACTGGAAGTTTTGTATGTACCAACTAAATGACATAAGGATGAAAAACACTGACCTGTGCCAAGAACAGGATCCAAAAGTAGAACATGACGTTCTGAGATATCCTTGGGTAGCTTCTCATAAATGAGCTGAGTATAATGAAGCACAGAAGATACAGATAAAACAATACTAGTTAATAAGAAGTTGCTCCACAAGCATTATTAAGAGAATAATGTTTCAACCAAACCTGTAAGAAGCTCATAGCTAAAGTATTTATTCACGTGAGTGTTTAACTAAATAGAACACATTCCCAAAACCAACCTGTTTACCATCATCTCCAACCCGATGAATGAGAATCTTGCCAATTTTTATCCCCTTGCAACACGCCCTTAATGCATTTTCCATACTTTCACCACTGTATCCAATGAAAAACAGTCTTAGCTAAACAATTTTTATCCCCTTGCAACACCCCCTTAATGCATTTTCCATACTTTCATCACTGTATCCAATGAAAAACAGTCTTAGCTAAACAATTTTTATCCCCTTGCAACATGCCCTTAATGCATTTTCCATACTTTCATCACTGTATCCAATGAAAAACTTTAAAAAATATCCAACTGTTCACTCTGTCTTGCATTCAGTCAAAATATTTTATTTCTTGGGAAATTGAGAATTATGTAGGAGATACATGATAAGATTAGGTATGATGACAAAAGGACAGCAGAAAATAAGATAACCAATGTGATTAAAGAATGACAAAATAACTAATAATACAAAGTTCAAAGGATTAATAGGAAATGAGCTGGCAAAGACTGGCTCCCAAGGAAAAAAAGTGTTACCTAAACGTTTATTCCATGATATTGTTAACTAATCATACTTGATTCATGTCTCACCTTCGGACAATTGACACTCCACAGAGTTTCTTGCAAAAGTCAACTCCCATATACACAGATCCTAGAGAAACAATATAGTGAGATTATAAAATAACAAACACAAATATCCATATGCATATACAACAAAATTGCAATCCATACGAGTAATATAGCATGTGTAAAAAGAAAAATATCGCATATAAGGTTTCTATAGTTCTTTTGATAACTATATTATCTTATAGAGATTCTATAGTTAATTTAACTGTTGTTGAGGATCTAGTTGTCCTATTGTAAACATATAAGGGTGTGACTATAAAATTGTAATGAGAATATATACATTCAAGTAGAGAGGGACTACCTAGGTTGACCTAAAATAATTTCCCTGCTATATTAGAGACAACTCCTGTTCACAATTGATTTCTCTCTTTCATCCCACCATGTCTCTTACCTCTTCTCTTGTCCACTTGCCCCTGGGGCTACGGTGTAGTGGTAGGGCATCTAATCGTCATCCCAGGCATCCGCGGTTCGATCCCTAGCTATGGCGTATTTTGCAAGACTTTTTTCTCCAAATGGGGTGCGAACCTTGGGACGCTTGACTTCTGATCGCCCGCCGCGAGCACTTTCCGATTTACCCTGGCAGCCGGTGGAAAATTTCCGTGGGGCGGGCCAGTCGCCCCAGGTTCACCTGTTACTTAGTTCATCATTTTTTTTTCTCTCATGTTCACTTGATGAGTGACTCAAGAATCATGACTTTCCAACTCCTACTCATTCCTAATAAGAAATTTAGCAGCATGCTCATCTTCCCAAGTCTTACGCGATGCAATGAATGCCTCAACATTTGGAATGGGAGCTGCATTTTGTTTCTCATGTTTTCTTGCTAGCAGTTTGTCCACAACTGACATAGTTGAGTTCTCCACTACTAGCGCATGCTCGCTAGATCTAAAGTCAATATCAATTCAATTGCTTGTCTCCATGCCTCTTCCACTTTGGCCAAATCTCACAACAACCATTTCTCCTTTGTATTTATTCAGTCTAAGGATCAATCTACCTCTCATGTGAATCCCTAAATAGAGGGATTAGTGGCGCAACTAGAGGGGCAAATAGCCAGAAGTTTAAAAATACAAAATTGACTACTTTTGCAAAACAAGGTTCAAACAAACTTAGCTCCACAGAAATAAAATAATGAAAATGCAAACAATATATTTAATGTGCCTTGTCCTACTACACAACCTACCAACTAATTAGGTGAGTACTCCTTATACAAGAATCTTTCTTTTTAAAAAGATATATGCAATTAAAAACATGAAAGAAATTAAATGAAGGAGAAACCTTGCAAGACCTTAATGATAAAGATATTAGACTCTTGGGGTTTCAAATAAAGCACTTAGAAACTATAAAAATGACTAGAGAATGAGTATTTTGAGAGGTGAGTATGCTGGGGGTGGAATGACTAAAGAATGAGCATTCTAAGAGGTAAGAGTGTTTTTCTCAAGATCCCCTTAGCTATTCTATTTATAGCCTTCAAATTGAGCTTCACACAACTATTCGTTGACTCAAATGTTCTCTAGTCAAATGAAATATTGATCATGAAAGCCTTACTTGACAATAAGTCCATCCAAAAAATATTTCCACAAGTTGATTCAAGACCTTTTCTATTAACTCAATTCAAATAGAGAGCACACTATTTTCAGCAATCAACTATCCACTCAACACAAGTCACTTTAGTCGACTAACCACTAACCTCGCTTTTAGTCTACTAAAGCTGAAACACAACCCTTTTGTTAATGAGTAGAATGTCTATAGTAGACTCAACTATTAAGTTGATTGAAACATGCCTTCAATCAATTGAATTTTCCTGAGGATCGTGACTTTAGTTGAGATCAAAATCATTTGAACTACTATTTGAAACAGTTGTTCCATGGCCCATAAGAGGCCTCTACCCAAAAAGCAAATCGAAGATGAGAAACAAGCAACCTTATCCCCAAGATGTCACAACCCTTGACCACAACACTTTCTTTTCATTTTGCATCGCTCCCAAGTTTTCTAGACTTTATGGTCATCACTATAGAGAAAATGAGATAAATTATATCTTTTAGGCTACTGTTGTGAAAGTTTGGTTTTGGAGTTAAGGTCAGCTAGAACACTTATTAATGCAATCATACTCTAAGTGGTTGAGTTTGAAAAAGTTGCTTAATGTGGTTAGCAAAAGTTTTGCGTGTAGTTAACATATTTGGCAAGTGCACAGGTGCAGAAACTTGACAGGTGCAGCGATGACTCAACAAGTGATGAGATTGGAGGAAGTAGGTCTAGAGGTTGATTAAATATTTAGCAGATAGAGAAGTTCAACAAATGTTGACATAAAATTCAACAAGAGTTGACAGATGATTAAGCTTGACAACATACTTGCAAATGGAGAAGTTCAAAAGCACTTAGCAGGTTGCTCGAGCATGCCAGGTGTCAATGAGGAAACCAATAGGCCTTATCTATTGGTAGATGAGAAAGACTCGAAGGTGAGATTGTTGGAGATCGCGAGCACATAGATGAGTAGATGATAGAGGGGGAATATCGTTTGTGCCTATGAATACAAATCTAATAGTTGATTTAGCTAGCTCACATACAAAACGTTAGAAGTGGAAATAAAAAAAACAAGCAGATATATACCAAAATGCACACAAGGCATTTAACATGGTTCAACAACCCCAAGGTTTGTAGTCTACTGCCTATGATCCTTCAATATATCACTCTTGAATGGTCTCTATATTTTCTCCTTCTTGGCAATACAATGGGTGAAGAAACCTCTTACAGATCTTAGAGGATTGTGTTAGAACCGGTAGGAGAGCTAGAAGGTGGGGGGGAGGTGTGATTAGCTTCTCTTATGCTCGATGTAGATTTGTTGCTGCGGAAGACTTGAGCAATGCTAACACTCCTGGATTTTACTTGGTATCTACCTCTTTGAGATAATTAATCCAAGGATGCACTCTTCCTCACTCTCTCATCCACTATGAAAAACTCCTTCGTGGAGGTGGAGAAACCTCGTACAAGCTCACAAGAAGATACAATAAGAAATCAAGCAAATATGAAATAAATCTTACAAGATTTACACACTTAGATCTTTGCTTGTCTTTCTTTCTTCTTCTTCTTGCTCGGAAATGCCTCTTGAAGTGCAGCAACACTTGCTCAAGAGCTGTCGTCCAAGGAGGAGAAGAGATCCCGCTTCAACCTGCGTGAAAACCCTATATATCCCTGACCTAGGTTCCTTAATCAATTACCTAATTAATTACCACGTCAGATCTAGTTATTCAACGACTAGTTTTTGAAGCTTAATCAATTGACTAGATCTTAATCGATTGCCTAATTGATTCAGCACGTTTCTGTGCTCTCGCGCAACACACCTAATCGATTGGAAAGCCCTTAATTGATCACCCAATCGATTAAGAAGATTTCTGTTCTCGCGACACTACTCTCCCAATGATCACCCAATCGATTCACACCTTCCTTAATCAATCACCTAATCGATTAAGAAGGCTTCTGTTGTCGCGACAACCCAACACAAATCGATCATCCAATCGATTGTCTAACCTTAACTCGCCTAGCACAAGTCTAGGGTTACTTTGTCTAACCCCGATCAACCGTGACCTGTTAGGACTTTCTCACCAAGTGTTCGATCAAACCTTTGACCGACTTGGACTTTCCCTTGCCTAGTTCTCAACTGGGACTTCTCTTGTGCCAAGTGTTTATCTCCCAGCTAACCCACCTTGGACTTCACCTAGTTCTTACTAGGTCTGCCTAGTCCCACTAGGACTTCTCTTTGCCAATGTGTGATCTTCTTGATTCACTTGGACTTCACCTAGTCCCACTAGGTTTGCCTAGTCCCACTAAGTTTGCCTAGTCCCACTAGGACTTCACTTTGCCTAACCGTAGTTAGGTCTAGTCTCTCAGTAAACTTCCACCTTGCCAACGTGTGATCTCCCAGATCCACTTGGACTTCACCTAATTCCACTAGGACTTCCCTTTGCCTAACCCCCGAGTTGGGACTTCACCAGTCAAGTATTCAGTCAACCTTGACCCACTTGACTTATTGCACACATCTTGTCAAACATCGAAACTCAAACTCAAACCCACCCGAGCTCAGTCAAACTGGTCAACCTTGACCCAAAGGCGATTGCACCAACAGATTGAATAGAGGCTTAGAAAATAAGAATAGATTGCCACAGAGTAGGCTTAATTTGTTCATTTCGCAACTTTTTAATTCCTTTTTATAGCCTTCTCCTTGAATTCAAATGTTAAAGTTGTTTGTTGGGCTAGCATCAATCAATTGAATGTTATTCACCATCAATGAATTGAATTATTGTTAGTCATTATCAAATTTTGTTGTTGTGCCTTCTAATAATGTCTTTATTTGAATTTGTTTGTAACATCAGTCAACTAGTCATAGGCGTCACTGGACTACTACGTCAGCTAACTCTTAAATAGTAACATTTTGTTCGTTTGCTCCTTGGCCAGAGTCAACTACCTAGTCAACTTTTACATCAATTGATTGAACCAAAACCACAATCCTTAAATAAACTTTAGGGTTGAGTTTCCATTAGTTGACGCAGTCACTAGTGATGTGATTCCTCATCCATATTTTCGATTATGATGATTCTAATGATCAAGTCTCGCCTAGGTTTAGAACTACCCTCTCTTGAGTGCATGTACTCTCAACTCCTAGTTCACTATACAATTGTGTTTGCCAAAAAGCCATTTTCATCTCTTGGATGCACCCAAGCTATCAGCTCGCTCCTCCTGTCATCCTTCGCGTTTTGCTTATGTAGTTCGCTTCCTAAGCACAATTGCACCATATTCCTCATTTTATGGTTCCTCTATTATATTATTGAAAATTTCAACAGGCCAATTACAATGTCAAAAAGTATTTATTCCTTTTTGCAAACATGCAAAAGTCAGAACCCTCCCCCCTCCCCCCTTCCAGTGCTTGTGTGATTTTTTTTTTTCATTTCCCTAACTCCAACTTCCTTCCCCACCCAAATCCTAAAATTTCTCTCACACGGCAGTTATCATCCCATGTCGACGTTGCCATCCCACCACCTCCCAAGGCTGTCGTTCCACCTCAGGACACCATCGTCTTGCCTTGAGATACCGCCACTTGTACTGTCTTTTATCATAAAATCTTCGAGTGAAGGGAACAATAAGTAAAACTCCTCATCTGGTTGCACTACTACCTTGCATTACTGCCACCTCACATTAGTTTTTGCTTAAAATTTTCCAGCGGAGAGAGAGAGAGTGCAGCGGGAACAACTTGGACCCTTCGACTGATTTAGGTGGAGGATCTTCTTGCTTGTTTTCCCTATAACCAACTTGTGCATGACTACATATACAACACGAATGATATTATATAATCACGATAATTTAAAAAAAAAAAAGAAAAGGAAAACCCTTTACAAATTGTTTGATCATGAAATAAGGAATAGAAAAATAAATTGTAGTGTGTGTTCTTTCTTGTCTCGAAAAAATTAATTTAGTGCATGATTGATATATATATATAAAAAAAATCCTTGAGTTTTAAATTATGCCTTTATTAGCAGATAACTAGGGATAAATTCTTCAAACTTTAAATTATACCTTTGTTAAAAGAAAATTTATTGCAAACTCATATTTACTTCTATTCCTTGATAATGTCTTTTACGTTTGCTTGCTTTTATATTCTAATTGTCTATCTAATTGTTATTGTCTTTTTAAAAATTTATTAATTAAATTTCCAATAGGCAACTAAAATGTAGAAGTAACATAGGGAAACTTAGGGGAGTCCTTTTAAATAAACTTGAACCATCATGAGAAATATAAGTGAACAAATTATATAATTAATTATGTCAAACTAGTCGCATACAACTGGATAATGCGAGAGAACTTCAACTATACACTAATAAGAAGTTCTGTAATTTCTCAACTAAATTAACAAGGAAATGGATGCAACTCCTGTGCTATAGATCTACAATTCTATAATTTATAAAGTTCCGAATTCTTATGTTAAAATGAAAATTTATTAAATTTTGAAATTGTATAACATTGACTCCATGCTCTGAAGGAGTTGAGTGAATGCACATAGTGAATTAATAAAATAAATTAATTAACAAAATTGTAATAGCTTCGTGCTCTAAAAAGACTTGAATATTTTTGCTCATTCATAGGCTTCATCCATATTTTATGAGATGCTTTACTCAGTGGGTGGATTGCGGATCATTTACTTATCTGAGGTGCAATTCAGTGAATTGTGCGTCGTTCACCTTATATATGTGTATATATGCATGCACATGATGCATTTCATTATAAGTCAATTGTGGATCATTTACTTTACCATATGATGCATCCTTTTCGAGTGGATAATGAGTCATTCACCCTTATCTCGCATTTATATATGATGTGTTCTCATATAAGATGGATTGTAAGTCATTCGCCTATTCATATAGACGCATCTTTTGATGAGTGGATTGCAGGTCATTCACCCACTTAATAAGTTACGTTGATTCTCGAAAAAGTCGAATCGATGAAATTAATTAAGAAGCAAATGGAAAAAGAATAATGAGAAAGGAGTAATAATTAAAAGTTGCTTAAGAACAAGAAAAATAGAAGCTATAATTTGTTGTTGTCTTTTATAATTTTATTTCATGTACTTCTTTTCTTTTTCCATTTTGTACTATGTGCTCACTCCCCCTTTTCCTTTGACCTTTAGATTTGCAAACTTGAGGCAATCTCCAAGGTTGGACACTATTATAAGCTGGTCTTACTCTAAGATACCCAGCATAGTATTGGAAAGGGTTTCTATTAGAGCCCAATCAATTTATTTTCTTTGATATTTAATGTACGAATTTTTACTTTATTCATTTCGGTGTTTTGGTACTTTGGTGTATTTGCTTCATTGTCCGCATGAGTCTAGTTTTGTCACTCGTGAGTATAGGAGAGTCATTATTTTGTTTCTTACATTATTAATAATTTTTTTTGTATAAAGGTAAATTGTATTAAAACCTTCTCTTCCCTCTCAATCTTTGCTTTGGGTTGTAGATTGCTTTATTTCTTATTTTTTGGTTGTGTTTCCTTCGCAATGGAGTAGTCCTCCGAATTCTAGGACATAGTTATGATGTGACATTAATGTACAAACTATGGATTTGGTCATTTCCTTGTTCAATGATATGTTTATGTCTTATTCTATGTGTGTTGTGCCTTTAACCGGACATCTAGAGTATCGCCCTGAAATGGAGGCTAATTCTCTACAAGGGATCATCTAATTAGGGCTTAATGGGTTTTCCCCAACTTAATGTTAGGAAGTGACTTGTGTAATCTAGAGATTATATGACCGGGGAGCCCTTATGATAACCGGATTTTTTATGTTACCTCTTCACTTAATAGCATTAATCTAATGTTAGGAAGTAATTGAGAAAACTCTAGAGATTGTATGACTGGGGGCCCTTAGTGACAGAGGGTAACCCGTTAATCGAACTTTCTAGAGTTACTTCTTTACAAATGGCGGAGTTGGTGTAAATACTCCGGCATAACCTTCACAGGACTATCGGTAATTTGGTTAGAGTCTCTATAAGAACATAAACATTGAGACTAGGAGATGAATAATTTATAGAACATTAACTAGCATTGTAGTGAACCAAAATCCTAGAATCCTTCCCCCAAGATCAACTCTTTCTTCTCTCTCTCTCATATGGATAAGCAAATTTATTTTCAATCTTGACATAATAATTAACAATAACAATGACAAACTTGATGGTTCTTTCTCACTTTGAATTCTCCTCCTCTGCATGAAGATGAACACCAAGTATTGCAGTCACTAGTGTCCTTGGCACCACTACAACTTGTTCGGCTATTATCCCATTCACGTTAATCCCAACAACAATCAGCAACATCAGAGACATTTGCAAGGCAAAATGTAGTAAAGATAAGAAAGACATAGAGAATTATAACTCGCGACAATAGTGGGGTAGTAATTCTGGAATTTGATATTGTATGTTCTTCTCTCTTTCTTTCGTTCACAAGCTCTCACACGAACTTTGATAGTCTAGATAACTTAGTTTGTAGACTCAACTAGTGCTTAATCAACCGTTTCTGTGGATCGATATTTTTATTATTGACGACATAACCGTACACTTGCGGGAGTGTAACAGTAAGCTTGGTGCACCCTTAGGCGTATTACTTGTGGTTTTAATATAGTAATGGATATTATCCGAGTAGGGATGTTATTCCTTATGTACGGATGGAAGCCTTCGGGTCGTGGCACCCTCAAATATCATATATGACCCTTCTTTGATCTCCACAAACCTCGAGCCACTAGGTAACCAAGACTTTGATTGTGCCAAGTAGTCTCCCTATCCAAGTTCAACATAACTCAAACTACACATCAAACTCAACCACAAGTCCCGACTTAAACTTCCCTAAACATCAAAACCTAAGGTTAAACGTGATCACTTAGGGAACGATTACACCATTTTTTTCAAATCCTTTTCATTGTTTGGCAATATGTTTGAGTTAGGTAAATAATGCATGAAAATATAGGAGCTAAGCTAGTGTCCCTTGCCCCTATGCTCCCTCTAGCTAGGAATTTTAAATTCAAACTTCCGTCTCCCCCTAAACAAGAAGAAAATTAAGTCTCCTAACTTAAAGATTGCACCACAAGGGCAATTGGTATCACTGAAACTATATCAGCATGAGTGGGATAATGACATTCACTTGTGGCAACGTATTCTAAATATCAATCAACTACCAAAACCATACATTTCAACTATGTCAGTTGATACTAAGTGACACTTGTAAGCATGGCATTGAATATATGGTGTAGTGACTTTTCAATGAATTCACTTATGTATCATACAAAATCACCTAGGATAAGTAATTAAGTAAATTGGGTCAAATTGTTCTACAATGATTAATCAGATTGAACAATTGGATTGAACAGGTTCAAAACAATAAAGCAGCTATTCTTGTAGAGATATGAGTACCTGTTGGTGTGACCACCTGCTTCTCAGTGAATGGCAAATGACCAAGACCATGCTCCACAACCTGACAAATATTCTTTTGTATTATAAGAGTGCTAATGTTTCCTGCTATGAACTCAACATAATTGACACTAACACTGTATTCATTCAAATAGCTTAAAATGGAAAGTATGCAAAGTTTACCAGACGTATGACGCGATCAGAATAGAAGACAAAATCAGGTGTTGTTATGTCCCTATCACGAATAAGTGTGTGCATTCCTCGTATCTGTTAAAATAAGCTTAGGGAGCATTGTATATATTATAATGTCATGACAGGCTAAAAGAGATAGTCACAACACCTGCTCAATGCAACAAATATTCAGGTAAAACAGATGAAGAAAGATAGTCACCTGAAATGTCGACTGAATGACAAACACATTGGGATAGATTTTGCATAAATCATGCTGACCAAGCTTTGTCCGGATGTGTTGTACAATGAGATCAATTGCTACATGGTTATCACCTCCATGTGGTATGATCACATCAGCATATTTCTTTGATGGGAGAACAAAATCATCAAATGCAGGTTTCACAAACCGTCCATACTATAGAAACCAAAACATATATAAACAAGCATCAAGGTTTCAGTCACAGTGAAACATTAAACAGCAACAACTATATTCTTTTACCAGTCTATTTATGTGTCGATACACAAGTACTAATCATGTCAATCAACAGCGATGTACTACATAGACTTTTTAGTACAATGTTGTAGTGAGCCAACTTACTATGCTATTTGGTAGATATGGCTCTGACTTGAGTTCAGTTCCCATATAGAAACCTTAGTACAGAAGCAAATTACAAAAGTTCATATATGAAAGAGTGAAGACTTCTTCATTAGGAAAAAGGACAGAACTAGTAAATCTTCAAAGCAGCAGGAGGAATTCAAATGGACTCAATTTTCTCGTAATTAAATTCTCCCTGTGATTACTTTTTTTTAATGAATATATAGGTAGAGTTTCCCCCTTTCCTGTCAAAGAATATCTGATGAATCACTTTACTGAAGTTCTTACTGGCAATAGAAAATTAAGTGTAAAGTTTTTCAGTATAGTAAGATACTAGACAGAATAAACACAACTAATGTTACTCCTGCAGCAAGAGAAAACCTAAAAAAGTTGTGTTGTGATGATATTGATAGAAGGTTTAGAATTTCAACTTGGATACCAATTTTGGTATTAGCATGGAACAATACCATCTCGGTGTCGAGCCATGCTAGCTCACATAAATTTTTGCCATATTGACCTAGCTTTAGGTTTTCATGCAAACATAGTTTTCATTTTGGTCCACCAATGGAATGACACATTTCATCTGTGATGATCCACACGAAATAAGATCTAAAACCATGACTAAAATGAGGCATTTCCATTCTTCTTAAGTATATGGCGTTACTTGAACCAAAAAAAAAAAAGATAAATCAGCTTGGGTGCACCAAAAATGACATGCAAATAATAAAGTGGCCAAAATCTGAACAATATCATTATAGTTTCTGATGGTGACTTGAACAAGGTGCCTTTTCCATGGACAAGCTTGCAATTGATTACCTGATCGTCCAAATGGACAAAATGTATATACAGTGAGAACTTAAGTATGTGGAATATTACATATTTTGAGAAACCTTTCGTTTAGGATTGTAAAGCATCATGATCTAATTCCAATCTTGAAATAAAACATAATTATGCATGCTGGCATGCTTTTTCTACCTTCAGAAAGGCAAATTGGCACATTGTGAGTAGACTTGGAAAAAAGGCTTTTTCCAAGTTTAAATATACCCATTCCTACTTCATCTAGTTGTTCCTAAATGCCATGTTTTGAAGGACAGGAACTAACCAATTAACTGATGTACCAAGACATTATCAAGAAGTGATTCTCTCCAGATACATAAAGGTAAAACTTATCCTTCAACTATTTGAACTTTGAAGTACCTATTTGGAAATCAAAGAAATGTACTGAGAATTAAAAAGATTAATTTGTAATCTTTAGGTGCATGCAATAAATCCTTTGATTTATGCTACATTGAAGATCTCAAACTTTTACATGACTTCCTAGGAAATTCATTAAGTGGTCTAGTATTTTCCATTCTTGTGTATAAATAGATGTCGTCGAGTGTAATCTTGAGCAAGAAAAATTGCAATGCAATGAAAATTACTCCTTGTATCTTCTTGATTCTACTATTATTCTTATAAGTGCCAACAAAGTTGGTTTCAAAGCCTTCATGATGAGCTTGACCTCCGTGTTACACACTTCAACTCAAGTTTCCATTTTTATATGGTGAGCAATTTGATTTACTAGTGTAGCCAAATGCAAACTATTTTCATTTCTCAAGACATCTGGGACCATTATAGAGAGTTCATATGCAAATCAACAAATGCCACAACTAATTGATCAGGATATGAAAGAGGATTCAAGTGCCCTTCATTATTTTCAACAAGATATAAGTAAAAGCATCTTCCCTCCAATATTTAGAGCAAAAATAAAAGCAAAAATGCATGGGATATTCTCATCCAAGGTTTCCAAGAAAACAAGGAGAGTCTCCTTGAAGCTGTAATCACTTTGGAAAAGTTTTGACAGCGTATAAATGAATGAAGTTGAAGGTATGCAAGATTTTCTCACTGGAGTTTATGAAGTTGTCAATCAAATTAGAAGTCATGACAACGCTGTTGAAGATAGGAGAATTGCTCAAAAGATTCATAAAAGTCTTCCTGCAACATATGACCATCAAAGACTTCTCTCTGTTTATACTTTTAATGAGCTAATGAGTTCAAGTATTTGAGTAAAGAATCAGCAGGTCCGCTACTCGACCCCTTGAGCAAACATTCCAAACAAAGCGCAATAAATCTGAGAATTGAAGCTCAAACAGATGAACAAAAGTGGTATATTGAAGATAAAAGAAAGAAGCTGCAATCAAGGAGCAAACCAACAACAATTCAATTATCAAGTTTGCAAAAGAAACAACCGCAACTCCAAGGATTGTGTTATGATGCAAGAATTGCAAAATTCTCAACGAGATTGTTGATTCCAAGAGACACATGAAAATGAAGACGCCAACTTCAGCAAAAATAAAAAAAGAATTACAATAGCATCAAGGTTTAGATTATTTTCTCCTTCAATCTACATTTAGTCCACTATTATTGCCAATAGTACCAAGACAAGAGAAATAAAAGTTTGGTCATCTAACATTCTGTAGACACAATCTTGAGGTGACTCACACCAAGTATTGCTTGTAGTAGTGAGGGTATTCTCTTTAGTCGATGATGATAAAATAGGTTTAGGATATCCCACTAAAGTGCACAATTAAATTGTTATGAGCAAGAACTTTAAACATCATAGATCGATTATTCAACAAGAAGTAAATATTAATGATATATTATTAAAAAAAAGAAGATGGTCCAGAGAGAAAGTAGCTTCCACAGTCTTCTATGATCCTTCTATGTCCTTCATAGACTAAATAAATTTTTTTTATAAAATTGTGATATGAGAAAGAGAACCTTAACATAACAGTAAAGTTATTGTCATGTGACCTTGAAGCCATGAGTTTGAGTCGTGGAAAGAGTCTCTTGCAAAATGTAAGGTAAGACTGTGTATATTAGACCCAATATGGTCCAACCATTCCCCAGGATTTGGCAGGAGCATTATACACTGGGTTGCCCTTTATAAAATTATGATATGACTAGCTATGCTTTATGGATTAGTGATATCTGTTAGGAAGCAACGGGTTCAAAATGTTAATATAACATATATGGGTAAAAAAAAAACATTCCATATCGGTTGGGTACAAGTCAAACTTAGTGGTCCACCTATTGACCTACTATAAAAACCTCTTTGAGACCAAATAATTCTCCAATTCATTCCTTTATAGCTCTTGACTCCACGATTTCTTCCTTAATGAGCAACAACAATAACAATGGCTTCCTTCCTCCCCATGTAAGAAAAGGAGACAAGGAGTTCCTACCTACCTTCATAATTATTTCCTCCCAATTCCTTCCTCTGCAAATGATGGCTCTATAAGTGAATTTGGCTTGGACTTAGACAATTACATTTAGAAGGTAAGTAGCTTCCCTCCTCCCCTTTTGTCTTTCTAATCTTCTTCGCTTCCTTCTCCTCCATAATTGTCTTCCTCTGTCTGCTCCTCAATGCCTTTAAGACCATGTGTTGTCATACCCAATACGGCATGACACTATTCCATTCTTGCTAAGGTCCAAAACTTGACTCGAAATAAGATTTTAAACTTTAAGTAGAGATGTGAACATGAATATATGAGTTACTAGAAAGCAAGAATTTAAAAGTCATTTCTAAGTATTATCTCTATATATTGTAGGATCGAAACGAACGAGAGAGGGGGCTCTGAGGCGCCTCCATCCACTCAGGGCACCTCCAACCCTTCACTTAGGGTGCCTCCAATCAGCTGAGGAGCCTCGAGCACTGTTCATCTGAACTTCATTTTTGCTCTAAACTCCTGTAAAATCTGAGTTTGATTATTAGTGTTGAATGCACCAAAATATATTAGTTACCATATTATCTATATTTATTAGTTGTCATATTATCTTTATATTAGTTACTGTTGTAAGGTGCAGGGGTAATTAGGTCTTTTCTTTCTATCTTGTGGCATTAGGGTTTTGCAGTCTTTTCTATATGACATAATTAATATGTCTTTAGAATTGGTATTTAGAATTAGTTACTTTGGAATTGGTCAATTGACTAAGTCCTCGTAAACATCTATATATTGTATTCTCCATTGCACATATGAAATAAGATTATGAGGTTATATCTCTTTTTTTTCTTTCCAACATGGTATCAGAGCAAAGTTCTTCGACACCCTAATTTTTTCCTTTTCTCCTCCTAAACGGTGTCATTTGCGAGCGCTGGTTTGGCTCGCGATTCGCGAGCTCTTCTTCTCGCTCGACTTGCCGCAGGCGCCGTTCGCGAGCGCTGGTTTGGCTCGCGATTCGCGAACTCTGCTTCGCGAGCTCTGCTTCGCGACAAGCAGCAGGGAAGCCCTAGCTCCTCTTCTCGCTCGACTCACCGCAGGGAAGCGCTGCTCTTCTTCTCGCTCGACTCGCCGCAGGAAGCCCTAGCTCCGCCGGTGTCCGAATCTCTCGTGCGACTCGCTTCTTGCGTGACGCGCTTCTTCGCAACGCGCTCTTCTTCTCGCGCGAGCCCTCCACCTCTTTCGACAGGGCCGTGGTGGATACAACTGAAGCACCGTCCCCAAGACCTAACCCCTCTTCGCGCACGCGAAGCACCGGGCGCCAAGCTCGTTCAAAGGCTCTCACCTCCGCCGTTGACCTTCTCAACCTCTTCTTCTTCATCGCGCGAGCAGGGCGCCACCTTGAAGCCCCTTTCGTTCCTTGCCCCGCCGGTGTCTCCCGCAACGCCTGACAGCTTCTCGCCATCTTCCTCGCCACGATAGTCGGCATCATTACGCAGCCATCCGCCCGTGTCCGCCGATCGCTTTCTGACCCTGTTTGCGCCTCTGCCGTAGCTCCCGCAGCCGTCCCTACACCACCACTGATCCCTTCCCCTTCTCTGATGGCGGACATCTTCCTCAGCAGCAAGCTTGGTGGCCGAACACTTCTTCAAGCTTGGTGATTTTTTTTTCTGTTCTCGCCATAAGTTTTTTTTTCTCTCTTCTTGTGGCGTGTTATGGCGGACACCTCTGGGGAAAGTTCTGGGATGTCTACAAATCCCTTGACTTCTTCTGGACAGGTTCAACCGATTTTCACAATGACAGGATCGGGAGGAACTGGTCTTCAAATAACTTCGGAAAAATTGACCGAGACAAATTATACATCGTGGGCAGTCGCTGTTGAACTTTATGTAGAAGGTCATGATAGACTTGATATTCTTCATGGTACTAGAGTGAAACCAGATGAAAAGGATCCTAGCTTTCGTACTTGGAGGCGTGACAATATTCTGGTAATGACTTGGATACTTAATTCTGTTAGCTCTGGCATCAAACAGGTCATTCTTCACAACAGAACAGCTGTTGATATGTGGAGAACACTGGAGCAAATGTATGGACGCAAGCATGACATGCTGCGTACTTATCAGATAAGTAGTCAAATCTTTAAACTTGAGCAAGGTTCTATGTCTGTTACAAATTACTTTGCCGCTCTAAAAGGGCTATGGG
The DNA here is from genome assembly GCA_024364735.1 of Boesenbergia rotunda. Taxonomy (NCBI): domain Eukaryota; kingdom Viridiplantae; phylum Streptophyta; class Magnoliopsida; order Zingiberales; family Zingiberaceae; genus Boesenbergia; species Boesenbergia rotunda. The sequence goes on from JAGFNQ010001728.1 coordinate 199,508, forward strand.
ATGAGTTTGACTACTACAGGATGGACAATTGGAGTTCTGCAGATGATTATCAGAGGTATTTGAAGCTTCTGGAGAAAGACAGAATCATTAAGTTTCTTGATGGACTTCATGCAGAGTTTAAAAGTTTAAAAGGACAAATTCTTGGTCTTGATCCTACTCCCTCTCTAGAACAAGTTTACTACAAAATTCTGAGCGAGGAAGGCAGGAAAAGGACCATGAACAACAAAGGTAATATCTCTGCAGCAAGCACTCCAATTGGAGAGACATATGCTTTTGTCGGTTCTTCTAACAAGCTCAAGTCTGGGGGAACAAAAGGAAAAGGTGGAAAATTGTGTCGGCATTGCAAAAGGACTAATCATGATTCAGATTTTTGTTGGGAGAAATATCCAGAAAAGAAACCTGAAAAATTCAAATACAATGACAAGAAGGTGTCTAGTCGTGGGAATCTTGCTGCCCAGAAATCAGTGGATGGGGAGACTATTAATTCTTCGGTACCTTCTAATATTGAGTTGTCATCTACTGATATTGCCAATCTTCAGCACCTTTTATCGCGACTTCAGACTTCATCCGCTGCCAATTCGTCTCAAGCGCACACAGGTATCCGTGGTCTGGAATTAAGTAGTGATGCGTCAAGATCTTGTATCCCCTGGGTCATTGACTCAGGAGCTACGGATCATATGACAAATCTTGCTAATTCCTTTATTTCCTACTCTTTATCTTCTGGGCAGGATAAAGTGACCATCGCTGATGGCACCAAAGCTACTGTGGCTGGAAAAGGTTCCATAAAACTGGCAAACCACTTTATCCTATCCTCTGCACTTCATGTCCCTTCCATTTCCCTTAATTTACTTTCTGTTAGTAGTATTACTAAACAACTACACTGCTCAGTTATCTTTTTCCCTGATCATTGTGTCTTTCAGGATCTTGAGACCAAGCAAACGATTGGGACTGGCCGTGAGGTAGGAGGTCTTTACTACTATCATTGTGGAACAACAACTGCTCTGAAGTCTACAGCTCAGTGTTCAGAAAATAAGCATCAAGAAATCTTGTTATGGCATTCTCGTTTGGGACATTTGTCTTTTCGGTCATTAAAGGTCCTATTTCCTAATCTTTTTCCTTCTGTCTACCTTGAGTCTCTTAAATGTGAAGTTTGTCAGTTATCCAAACATTGTAGAACTCATTTTTCTGAGTCCATGAATAAAAGTTCGTCTCCATTTGACCTTGTTCATTCAGATGTGTAGGGTCCCTCTCCCGTGCCTTCGTTGGATGGCTATCGATACTTTATTTCTTTTATTGATGATTACACCCACTGTACATGGTTTTATTTGATGAGAGGCAGAGACGAAGTTCCTCGACTCATTCAACATTATTGCAAAATGGTTGAAACTCAATTTCACAGACAAGTGAAAACTCTTAGATCTGATAATGCACGGGAATACTTTGCACAATCCCTAAATACTTTTCTAGAGGATTTAGGAATTCTTCATGAGTCATCTTGTCCCTACACACCACAGCAAAATGGAGTGGCTGAGAGGAAAAATCGTCATATCCTTGAAACAGCACGTGCATTATTATTTCAGCGCCATTTACCCAAATATTTCTGGGCGGATGCTGTTCTTGCTGCTGCTTATATCATTAATCGTCTACCATCAAAAGGTCTCGGGTATCGGTCCCCTCTCACTATTCTTCGTCCTGATATAACATTGTTCTCCCTTACACCTCGGGTATTTGGCTCCCTTTGTTTTATTCATGTTCTTGGTCCCAAATCCTCTAAGCTTGATCCTCGCTCTATACGGGGAATTTTTCTAGGGTATTCCACTTGCCAGAAAGGCTACAAATGCTTTGATCCTGTTACTAGGACTAGATATGTCTTAAAGGATGTTACCTTTTTTGAGTCCGAGTCCTATTATTCTCCCCAGACTCGTCCTCAGGGGGAGAATCTTACCTCTTCTCTTGTTCCTCAAGTGGTTCCTTCTCCTATTTCTCTGGATGTCATGGAAAATAACAAAGATGATGCTTCATTACTGGACTCGCAGGCTTCACAAGAAATTATTACTTACAAGCGACGAAGACATAAGCAAGGACCTACTACTGATCGGCTAGCTGAATCGGAAGCTTTGGCTCCTGATCCTGTATCCTCATTGGTTGAACCAATCGCACCTCTAAACATGAATGAGTTGGACCTTCCAATTGCTGTTAGGAAGGGGGTTAGGTCATGTACTCAACATCCTATCTCTAACTACGTTTCTTATTCTCGTTTGTCTTCTTCATATCATGCCTTTGTTTCACAGCTATCAAACCATACCATACCTTCTTCTTATCATGAAGCTGTAAGGGACTCAAGGTGGCTGGAAGCAATGAATGAAGAGGTGGAGGCTCTTAATAAGAATGGTACTTGGGAATTAGTAGATCCCCCAAAGGGGAAGAACTTGGTTGGTTCTAAATGGGTCTATGCGATCAAGTATAACTCAGAGGGTGAAGTGGTCAGATATAAAGCCAGACTTGTGGCCAAGGGATTCACTCAAACATATGGGGTGGATTACTTGGAGACCTTCGCTTCAGTTGCAAAACTCAAATCAGTCAGGGTGATTCTCTCTCTTGCCTCTCAGTATGGTTGGCCGTTACTTCAGCTAGATGTGAAAAATGTCTTTTTGAATGGCAACCTTCACGAAGAGGTCTACATGTTACCACCTCCTGGAATTGAAACAAAAGGGAAGGTGTGTAGACTGATAAAAACTCTGTATGGAATTAAACAATCACCCAGAGCATGGTTTGATAGGTTCTGCAAAGCCATGACATTGTTTGGCTTTAGACAAGGGAATGCTGATCATACACTCTTTGTGAAAAGGAAAGATGACAAAACTACCATTCTTTTGGTTTACGTTGATGATATGATAATCACAGGTGATGACGAGGTTGAAATCCAGGCTCTTAAGTCTAAGTTAATATCAGAGTTTGAAATTAAAGACCTTGGACTATTGAAGTACTTCCTTGGTATTGAGGTTGCTCGATCTCAGGAGGGAATATATATATGTCAAAGAAAATATGTGTTGGATTTGCTCAAGGAGACAGGGAAGTTGGGTTGTCGGCCAATATCAACTCCTATAGAAGTAAGTCATGATCTTACTAGTTCTAACGGGGAAGATCTTACAAATCTGGAAAAGGGAACGTATCAAAGGTTGGTTGGAAAATTACTCTATTTGTCTATGACTAGACCTGACATTACCTACGCTGTTAGTGTAGTAAATCAGTACATGCATGCTCCTAAAACTATCCATATGAAGGCCGTTGACAGGATTTTGAGGTACTTAAAGTCATGTCCCGGAAAAGGCTTGTTGTTTAAGGGAGGTGGTAATCTGAAGGTGGAATGTTATTCTGATGCTGATTGGGCTGGTTCTAGAGATGATAGAAGATCCACTTCTGGCTATTGCACCTTTTTAGGAGGAAACTTGGTAACTTGGAGAAGTAAGAAACAAAGTGTTTGTGCACGGTCCAGTGCGGAAGCAGAATATCGAGCCATGGCACATGGTCTTGCAGAAATGTTATGGTTGAGTTTTTTATTAGAAGACATGGGGTTAAAGGCTGAATTACCTCTCAGGCTGTACTGCGACAATAAAGCTGCAATCAATATTGCAAATAATCCAATTCAACATGACCGGACCAAACACATCGAGATTGATCGGCACTTTATTCGAGAGAGACTTGATTCTGGAGAGTTATGCTTGCCCTATGTCAAATCTGAGGACCAACTTGCTGATATGTTTACAAAAGCTATACCCCAAGCCGTGTTTAATTCTGCCCTTAGCAAGTTAAACATGTTTGATATATATGTTCAACTTGAGGGGGAGTGTTGTAAGGTGCAGGGGTAATTAGGTCTTTTCTTTCTATCTTGTGGCATTAGGGTTTTGCAGTCTTTTCTATATGACATAATTAATATGTCTTTAGAATTGGTATTTACAATTAGTTACTTTGGAATTGGTCAATTGACTAAGTCCTCGTAAACATCTATATATTGTATTCTCCATTGCACATATGAAATAAGATTATGAGGTTATATCTCTTTTTTTCTTTCCAACAGTTACCATATTATATGTATATCTTAGTTAATATATCTATCAATTGGCTAATTCTCAATTACCTTAATTATAATTTCCTAAGATAGATTCCTAGGTTATATATAAATATGCTTCACTCTTCAATAAAAAGTATTGATTCATTTTATCTCAAATAATATGGTATCAAAACCACTACAAAATTAGAGATTCGAAATTAGGGATTCAAAATTATAGTTCCATCTCTGCCTGTTTTACCTCTCACATGTTTTCATCACTACGACCGTCACTAACTCACTGTCACCCACGCACACACGCCTCCACTAGCCGACCACGACCTCCTTCTCCCTGATGTGGTCGGTGAGCTCACGACCCACGCATGAGGGATGGTCGACAGCGGCTCTCACAGGGGAACTTAGATATAGATATACGCTTCGACGATGGCTCGGATCTCGTTAGGGCCGTCGCGATCTCCTTCGCCGTGATCTCGCCATCGCCGTTGTGGTCGAAGAGGTTGATGATGCGGCGAAGGGAGGCAGAGGGTGTTGAGGCTCTTGGTGCGCAACCGGAGCGACGGCGAAGGCCTCCTGTGAGGCGGCGACCGGCGACGAGGAGAGGGATCAAGATTGTCGCGAAGGAGATTGGAGGATCTGGCGGCGAAGGAGGGTGTCATGTTTGGCAAATCTGGCGGCGAGAGAAGAAAAAGTAAAGGAAAAAAATGGGAAAGGAAAAAAAGGCGAACCCTAATGCTCTGATACCATGTTATTGATAAAAGAATTTTTAATTACAAGTTACAAGATGTAAGACTTATTTATATACAAAGTTAGGGGCATATTCTAGGAAATAAATCAGGGCCTATTCTAGGAAATAAATCAGGATTCTATTCTAGGGAGTAATTTGTATTTTAGGTAAAATATAAATTAGGATATATATTTATACAGCTAATAATTCCAAAGGTTCATACTGATGTGAGAGAGAAAGATTGCACTGAGTAATAAAGCTTAAACAATTCAAGTTAATACATATCATGAATTTAAGGAGTACAATGTAGGGGACTATGTATTTGTGTGTGTTATCCCAAACACGTTCAAAAGGTTTTATATTCATGTCTTTAGCCCCGTTCAAAATGTGAGGAAAATCAGTTGTGATGCATATGTTATTGTCTTACATGCTAATTTGAACATTAATCAACTTTACAATGTTAAAAACTTTCTGTTGCACCGAAAGGCATTTGAGTCTTCTTGCTTGTTTATCAATTTGCATATCAATCATACCAAAAAATGTTAGTTCCTCACTAGAGTAGCTAAGGTACCTAGTTTATTGAAAAGGACATGCACACACAGATGACACTTTAATTAATGATGATGAGTTTCAACACGTTGCTCTTAGTTACTTGAAGAAATAGAGCAATAGTCATCTAATCAATCTACAAAGGCAGCCCGACCTTGAAAATCTCGATCTCCCAACTCGATAAAGTCAAGTTCTTGTTGAGAAAAAAAAATGATGCAAATTGGAAAATAATATTTGAATTTTGAATTGTTTAATAGTTAATCGAGTTATTTAGTAATTCATCTATTTTAATAGTCAATTAATGGTATTATTATATGTCCTAGTATCTCGTGTAAAAGTTAGCTTTGACTAATAAGGATTTTACTTTTCCTTACATGTGTAATATTTCCCTATGTGAGATTCATATTTGTCTTGTCTCTTCACTCCTATGATTAAATTACTAGGAATAAACCTCGTACATTAACCAAAATGAGTAATACAAGTGGATAGAATTGTATTCACTTTAATTAGAGATGGAGCCATAATATTTACTAATCAATCCTCTTTGAAATTCTAAAATGCTAATTGAAGACATGGAAGTCAATTAAATAAAAAATTATGACAAATGTCTAAATCCAAAAAAACAAAAAATCAAATTCAAATAATGGAATGTGTTACCTGCTCAAGAACCGAGTTCAAGTCTCTACCTCTCTCAACTGTATCACGCCTTATTCGCCGTGCAAGCCTTAAATCAGCATCTAGAAAATATGAATGATAAAAGAAAATGAAAAGCCTAAAGAAAAATAAGAAGACATTTATATGGTGCATAACCATTAATTCAAATGCTCTAATCCTAGTTATCTGAGGCTTGACTTCAAGAACTAAACTGCACAAAATTAAAGAATATAAACTTTGATATTGTAGCTCTAACTTCAAGATAACTAAGAGCTTTCTTTTATATGATGCAAAACCTGCTTTAATGTACAATTGTACATGAACTTAATTAGATGACCTAGATTAAGTCACTTGCACTCATTTGTGTTTTATAATGAGATCATTTTTTGGTAGGTTTAAGTCACTGGTGACTTGCACTCATTTGTGTTTTATAAAGAGACCATGTTTTGGTAGGTTTAAGTCAGCAAGAAAAATATGCCTTACTTGCAATTAAAATTTTAAGAAGACAAGACCTTAATCAAAAGTGTAGTATGAACTAGATAATGTCGTAGACGAATTTAAGATTATGTTCTAGTGTTAGTCTAGTTCCAAGTTATAAATTTTTAGTTTTAGGCTTAATAGAGTAAAGTAGAATATATGGAATTTGAGTTCAATAATAGATATAGCAAGACAATTGCTAAAATAAGAGATAACAAGTTACTTATAATTGAAAGCTTTAAATATCTAGGTTTGTTTCATTACAAAAGTATAGAAACATTAATAGAGATGTTTTACATAGGATGCTTTGTGATCATAAGGTATAACAAAATGGGAGGTAGACTTGTTATGTTATAGGAAGCTGAATGTTGGACTATAAATCAAGCACATAAGTGGAAGATGAGAGCCACAGAGATAAAGATGTTAGGGTGGATGTGCGGACATACAAAGATGATGGGATAAGAAATGAGAATATGAAAGTCAAGATGACACCTATTGAAGGAAAACTCCAAGAGACGCATTTAAGATGGTATGAACATGTACTTAGGTAACCAATAAACACCCTAGTTGGCGATGTGAGGTCATGATAAATACATTCATTAATCGAGAAAGAGGGAGACGAAAGAAGACTTATAGTTTGCCACAGGATAAATTTCATTTTAATATAGATGATGATATAATAGGGGATTTAGCCCAATAATGTAAGAGGATCCATATAACAACCCACTTAGTGAGATAAAGGCTTCGCTGTTTGTGTTGTTATTTAAAAAAGTTTGTTATATTAATGGGTATATTAGACTTGTTTTTAAGATAATTAGTTGAGAAGACCATGCCCTTAAATTATTCTATAAAAAGGATGTAACCACCCCCCCCCCCTCTCCCACTCCACCCCTTGTAAATTATATTTCGGTTTACATTTTGAGTTTTATCTCTATGTAAGATTTGTTTTTGTTTATGCTGGTTGACCATAGTAGACATCAAACATAGAAACTTAGAGGTTTATTTCAACATTGATTTGAAGCAAAGGTAGAATAAGCTTCAAATGATAAATAATAATTACTATTAAATTTAGAAATTTATGAATCATAGTTACAAAACTGGATCAGCTAGTTGAAGGATGTATAGCTTGGGCCAATATGGTATTTGATTGGTTGATTGGATTAGGACTTCTCAAAGAACACAATGGATATGATAAGAATGATGACCATTTTAGAAGAAAAATTAAAGACAAACTGAAACCTGTATCAACAAAAATCTTCATGTCCATCAAGTCACGGACTTGAGCATCATGGAAAACTAGGATGCCCTCTAAAATAATAACATCAGCTGCATTTACCTAGGCAATGAATATAAGTTATAAGATATTAGTTTTTTAAGCAAAAAAAACAATTCATCACATCTTGAAAATCTTCAACAAATAATGTAATTCTACATTTCTTCACAAAACTGAACCATTATCTTCTAGCATTCAAGTTGAAGACTATAAACTATGAAACTTGATAGGGCGTCCACCTCAAGTTATTAGGAAAATTCAAAGATTTATTATTTAACACCCCTTCAAAATCAAGCTGGGCTAAGCTTGGCCTGGACCAAAAGCCGATAGAGATTAAGCCAAAGACACATGGCCTTTGCACAAACAAGATCATGAAAGGTAATTAGCTACATAATGAGATAAAATAGAAGAATAATTAGAGGGCGAGCTCAGACTTACAGATTTGACAATAATATGATTTGAGTAGGGATCAGTTATGCCAAAGGGCTAGCTTCTAGGAAATGACAAACTTAGGTCAATGGTGTGACAGTTTCTTAACAAATTAGGAACCAAATTATGTGCCTTTCAACAACATTAAATTATCTTATTTAGAAATGTAGATACAAGCAATTAGCTCAACCAATCCTAGCCCCTAGAATTTTAGATTTAGTAGCAATCAAAAGGAACATAAACTGTAGCCATATATAAGATAAGAAAACTAATTCCTGAAAATAAAGAGATTTTTGGTAAAGCTGAATAGAATAGAATTAGCTGGAGTTTACTATATAGAGAGTAATCCATATAGATAGAATGTTTTTCTTAAAGGACTACTGTGCACCTTCCTGAATTCTTCAGAGGAACGTTGATGCTTCTTAAAATCATATATTGGTACATTAACAGAAAGCCCACTTTTGAGCTTCCCCATGCAGTCCAAAAGTTGTTCAGTATCAAATGCATCTGATAAAAAAAAGATTATCATATACAAAACTCAAATGAAAATGAAATTTAATAATAGGAGCAAAGAAGCAGAAAATCTCAGTTTTCTACTTATAAAACAGGGGTTTTTTATAATATCTGCATATACAGTGAACAATAAACAATAATATGATTACCAGGATGATCAAAATTGTAGTCCTGGACACGCTGTGCTTCTTCAACAGTTAACCCACGGTAAAATGAGTCCTAATACATATCAAGAGTCAATAAATGTCTAGGATTAATGAACTGCTACATGCTTTATACATAATCCCTATTCAAATAGGTACAATGGCACAACATCTACTCTTTGTAATGAAATAGTAAAGCGATTAAGAGAGATTTATTCTTCATTAATTAATGTTAAATTCAATTAGTTTCCTTCTCAGATAATTACCAATTCTATTGGACGCATAATTGGGTTCATTCATAAAAAACAACTAGTTGTTTTAAGGCCACAGATTCCTAGTATTTTAGAGGAAACCATCCAACTCAAATTTTTTTCATGTGAATATAAAAAGTTCATAGAGTTGACATTGTAATTGTAAGCTCATCAAAACTAGTTTATAATTCTCAATGCAGCCAAAAGCAAAAGGGCGTATGAACCCCACTCAGATAATGATCAATTTGTCTATCTATTCCTGTAATTATTGAAAACAAAATAAGTGCCCAAAGTAGATTGGACAAAATGTGTTCAACACACCATATTTCTCTTAATGGCCAAGTTAAATAAACCGCCATTGAATGGAAGAGATTTCTAACCATCAACATAAGAAAGTATCTCGGTGAAGCTGCCGATAAGCATCAATCAAGCTACATATGTTGCATAACCAGACAGATAGAAAGCAAGAGAAAAAGTTAAGAACCAAAAATAAAACTCTCAGCCTCATATTGAGAAAGTTAGAAAGATTAAAACATCTACCCAATTGATGGTCATCCCGTTTTTCAGTATGTTTACACCAGTGTGAATACTTCCTAACTTTTCCCATAAAATATGCAAAAAAAACAAAAACAAAAACAAAAAATCACAGTCATCAGTTACTTCATAACCTCGAATCTACGAGATTTTAGGGCATTAAATTATTTGTTCTAGTACACATTGATCAGCCGAAATATTCTCATCAAAAAACAAGTATGAAAGTATCACAGTTAAATAACCCAAAGTTGATTAAGCTGCAAGCTCCAAAGAAGAATGTTCAGATGAGGTTATTAGTTCCAAGAAAGCTTTCAGAAAACTACATGATGTAGGAAGCAGAGAGGGGTGACTTGATCGACTCCAAAGTACACCAAGTTAAATAACAAAAAAAAAAACTCGTAACCATAACAATCGGCTATTTCTCCCCCCAGAAGTTCCATGCTCTGTGACGAGCTTCTAGTGAAAGACAGCAGGAAGAGAGTAGGGATCTAACTATCTTCTGAAATCGTACAATATTTCCCAAGTGTTCCATGCAGTATTTTTCAGTAAACTACGAAGCAACCTAGTCGGAGGAACAAAATAAAAAATAAAACTAAAAAAGGAGCGAACTTTGCTGAGGGATAAAAATTTCATACTTGATTAACGCAAACGACCCGGTGATCATGAAGCTGCTGGATAATCATGTCGCAGACTGTGGTCTTTCCCGAGGCCGTACCACCCGAAACCCCTAAACGAAAGCCCTCAAAATCAGCCACCGAGGGACCGATCAAAGACTGAAACTTCTTCAACAAATTCGATCAAGAATCAAACAGCCAAAACCCCGAGAGAATTGGGGCTTTCTCCATTTACCGATAACGAAGGGCTGTCCCGGGCTGTCGGCCTCGGCGGTGGTGGCGACAGGGGAAGAGGAAGAGTAATCGGAGGACTGAATCTGGGAGGCCGTGGCGAAGGATGGCGAAGAAGGAGCGGAGGAGGAGGAGAGGCGGAGGCCGATGAAGTGGGCGACAGAAGGCATCATTTCGTCCCTGGATTTCTCCGGCATCGATGCCTTCGTTGATTTCACGCTATGGTTGTGCTTCTCTGACCAGTGTGCGCGAGGGGAGATGACGGCGTGTTGACTATTTATCGCTCAAGTGCGAGGGGAGCGATCGGTCGCAGCGATGGAATACAGTGGCATTTCAAACTTTTTTAAATGCTGACAGCCGAATCGTCTTAGCGCTGCTAATCCATCCCAAATCAATCGAATGAATACATAAATTACGAGACTATTAACTTGGATACTATAATTAATATGTAAAAAGGAGGGACACATTTTAAATTTTTTTAAAGCAGCTTAGATACGTGACAAATTTTTTTGGAACCGCTATTTTCTTTTGAAAAATATTAATTATTAATTGCATATCTTGATTTTAAAAAATCAATTGGAACTCCATTGCAAATATTATTTGGGCATTTTAATTGTTAATGGAAAAAAATTGATTTAAAAGTTTTATTATATAAATTTATTTCAAAAATATTAAGTAATCACTTTTAGTTGAGATTCGTGATTCAAGACCAGATTCGATTTCCTATGAAGTCAATAGTTACTCGAGCGACTGTTTAAGGTATTACGGGAACAACTGTTTAAGATACCTGGGTCAATGTATGACATTTGCAAAAATGATTTTCGCTAGTAAAAAATGATTAACGAGGTTTTATCAACTTCAGACAATCGATCCGATCTCATGAAAATTTTTCATCGGCCGCCAAGGTAAATCGGGAAGCGCTCGTGACGGTCTAAAATCCCAGTGTTTCAGGGTTCCCATCCCATTTGGAGGAAATTTTTTTATAAATATATTATAGATGAGGATCGAATTATGGATGTTTAAAATACTAGTGAGATTGTACCGTGGAATGTTCAAATCAACGAATAACCTTTGAGAAATTATTCCCTCTTGTGAGGTTGCTTGTAGACATGGAATCAAGGGCGATGGTGGTGGTCGTCCCTCTCAATATTTTGGTACAAGAAATGGGGACTCCATGGGCCCCCAACACACGAAATTCGTCCCCCAATATAAAATTGGTGACTTCAAAATTAATCAATTTAAAAAAATTAAATAGTAAAAAATAGTAATAATAATAAATTAATTAATTAATAGAAGACGATTGAGTGTCATATTTTATTTTTTTAAAACTACCTGTTCTATGTGACAGGTAAAAAAAGATCATAATGGAAGTACCGACGAAACATGCATTTTATGATAAGGATTCAAAGAAAAAATATTGGACTAGATAATAGATGAATTTGAGGATGATCAATTTGGGCGGTCATCAAGATAAATTGGACAGTGATCGTGGTGGACGATCTAGAAGTCCAATGTCTAAGGATTTGTACGTCATTTAAAAGAAAAATTCTTACAAAATACGTCATAATTAGGGATCGAATTGTAGATCTAATCATCTTACCACTACACTATAGTTTCGAAGGCAATAACGGTTGAATGGAGCATGGATTGTAAGGAGAGCAAAGTGGGACGTGAGATGAAATGATGTAATATGTAATGAATTAAAATTACAAATGATATTTTGATAGTATTAGTGAATCGATATATCAAATGCATGAAAGATATAAAAAGTCTCTAAATTACCTCCGCATTCTTAGAGAGAGAATACAAAATAGAGATATTATAAGTTACGAGTTAAAATCATTTTTAAGAATTCAATTATGATCATCTTTAGCTGATAAATAAAAGTTTCTTATGATTTATCAAATGTGAAGTTTGATGAATTATTTTTTTTAAATTAGGTACGTGTTAAAATCATTTCTTAAAATTCAATTATGATCATATTTAGCTGTAAATAAAAGTTTTTTATGATTTATCTAATGTGAAGTTTGTTGAATTTTTTTTTAATTTGAACTTCGTGAACATCAATCTAATCATTTTATTAAGAAAAAAGAGTCACATTTGTATTGGAGAAAAATAAATTAAAAGAAAAAAGAAAGAAGAAACCGACATCTAAATCTAATGAAAGTTCATCAAAATTCAGAAAATTGATGACTCTCCTACCAAAGATCTTTTGATATCCAAATTTAGAAAAAGGATACCAAAAGTTTTTTCAGAGGATCCAATGAAGGAATCAAAACAATAGGTAAATGTATACTAAATCTTCTATTACTTGCTTTGGATCTATACTAAATCTTCTATTACTAAATCTTATATATATAAAAGACAGCTTAGGTCATATCTTCCTTATCATATGAAGATAAAAAATCAACAAAAAGAACCAAGAATGTTACATGAATAGCATTTGATGAACTTGATGGATGAAAACTCAAGTGATGAAGTTGCATCATCCAATGAAGAATCATTGAGTAATAATAATGAGACAAATTCTACTCTTGAGTCTAAGGATATAGGAATAAGGTAGCCCTCAGGTATTGCATAAGTGGCAAGGTACTGGTGGTGCCCTGAGAATCATCAAGGGTCAATTCCCAACTAGAGCATTAGCGTGATTAATTTCAGAAAGTCTGGCTACGATTGTTGGTCACTTGGTGCTTCCTAGAGTTATTTTGGTGGACTGAAAAATTTTTATGAGGTCAACCAATTACCTCTATCTTTGGGATTAATTGATTCAAAAAGTTCTAGATTACTAAAAAAAGGATATGAATAAGGTATCCCTTGGGCTATGGTGCATGGTAAACATACCTTAGGAACCTAAGGTTTAAAATTCAGGAAGTAGAAGAAATTCATCTCTTATGTTTGAACCATTAGGACTACTGGGTCATTGTGTGGAGAGAGAGATATGGTTCTTTCTACATAATTAAAGGAAATTAGGGTAGAAATGAATCAAATTCATATAAATAAAATTTATGATGGTATTTCCAGCAAATATGATGAATTAGTTAAGGGTTCTATTATAAAAAATTAGTTAATGATCTTAAATGTTCCTTTGAAAAAATTCACTAGTGGTATTAAATTTTTAAACATGATATTAGGAGATCAAAGGGTCATTTCATTTATAATAAAGCAGGAATACAATTTAACACATCTAATTTGTGATAGAGATATTACGGTAGCTATGTATACATTACAATCTATAATAATTCGATAAATCTATACATAATATTTATTTATATTTTATATTGAATAGCAGCATAACACAACCCATAACATTATACTGAATAGCAACCTAATAGAATCCATACCAGAGTTCTTCATCATGAATGATGATAAAAGGTGATTCGTTCATTTTTAACATCTCCGTCAATCCGTCCTAGTGTCAATACGGAAAAAGTAAATCATGAGAGTTACTAGCCCGGATACTGTAACTAGTACATGAAGAAGATGAGCATACTAACTTTACCAATTTTAACTCCCAAACTTCATAATAGCAACACCAACATCAGTCCATCCCGAGCACGAGTTCTTCATCATGAATGGAGTTAGCCATGGTGGGCTAATAGTAAACATTTAAATTATATTTTTAATGCTAAATATTGGTCAAAGTTTATTTTTATATTACTATTTACTTCTTCAATTTATAATGTATCTCTTTATATCTCCTATTAAGAATTTGAGAATCATTTTTTTATTTTTATTTCTTAACGTTCTTATGATAAAAAAAAGTAGTATTAGGAGCTTTTAATAATCACAAGAGCATTATTTTAAAAAACAATATCTTTTTAAGCTTTCATTTTATTTTATTTGTAAGAATCCACATTATTTTTTTTAAAAAAATAATTAACAAGGTTTTTTTAATCTCGGACGATTGATCTAACCTCACAAAAATTTTTCATCGACTATCAGAATAAATCAAGAAGTACTTGGATAATCTAGAAACCGAGCGTCTCAGAATTTACGCCTCATTTAAGACGCTCAGGATTTACGTCTCATTTAAAAAAAAATTATAAAATAGATCATAATTGAAGATATACGATGAAACTACAACAAAGCATTCGATGAAATTACAAATAAGGCATTAAATGAAAGAGCTTTGGCAAGGTGATTGATTAATTTTAGGGGTTTTTAAGATATTTGGTCACATTCAATAATGTGCGGGCAGTTGCAGGAAGAAAAAAAGTGCACCTTCAACAAAATTAAATCATAAGACGCCACATGAGAATCTAAAACACAGCCATCAATTGTGGGCATTAGATTTAATATTTTTAATTTAAGAATAAAAATAAAATTTCAAAACTTTTTTTCTCTCGAAACTGATCATGTAATAAGACCATTCAAAATAAAAATATATAATTTAATAATATAAATCTAATAAAAATTATAGAGAGATTTTTTATACAACAAACTAATGTCATATAAAGAATAATAGAGAAAAAAAACTCACTCTGAACCTGTGTCTTATTGGGAGCCATACAAAAGTTCCTACTGTAACACTCATGAAGAGAGTGAGAAAGCACTATCATATATAGGCTAACATATTGTGATAGCAAAAGACGATTCACTCGTCCCTAATATTCCCATCAACCCATTCCAAAGTCAATACAAAAAAGATAAATTACGAAAATTACTAGTTCGAAAGTTGTAAAATAAAATAAAAAATAAAAATAAAAATAAAAATGAATCAGGCAACAGACAAATTGAACCTGGGGTGACCGGTCCGGCTCCACGGAAGTTTCCCACCGGTCACAAGGGTAAATCGGGAAGCGCTCGCGGTGGCAATCTAGAAGCCCAGCGTTCCAGGGTTCGCGCCCCATTTGGAGGAAAAATTCTTGCAAAATGCGCCGTAGTTGGGGATCGAACCGTAGATGCCTGGGTTAACAACTAGATACCTTACCGCTGCACCATAGCCCCGGGGGCACTAGTTCGAAAGTTGTAGCTAGTACGTGAAGAGGACGGAGACTCTGACTTTGCCAAATTTTGATTCTCATATCTCATGGTGACAACACTCACGCACTAACCATCAATCTATCCCGTGAGAACTGAATCTCAGCCATGAGGTTGAATGAAGGAATCACAATGATACTTGGTATGATATAAAATGCATCAAACTATACGGTTTAAAGAGAGATTTCCTTTTTCATGGCCTCGGGTCGACAGTTTTTGTTCCCTATCTTTAGAAAAAATGAAAGATTGTTTCTCTAAAAGCATACCACAACAGCTTGAGTTCTGCTCAATCGGGCCATCTCACAAAACTTCTAAGCAATAGTAAATTTAGGCTTTTAAAGGTTTTGAAGTTTATAATATTACAGGCACAGATTCTGCTTAGCTCCTGAGGCAATCGATTGAACCCTTTATTGCGAGAATGAAACTCTTCAAAACGTGATTTGTGATTGCCGGTCTTCAGGCGCCACACACTGCCACAAGGAACGGAATGCTGATATCTCGGTTGCTTCAACTCCCATAGCAGAAAGGTTGCGACCATACTCCTGAAAAAATATATGTAGTGAGCACATCAGAGTGGGGGGATAAACAAATGCTCTGCGCCTAAAAGAAGTACTGTGGAGAGAAGCATGAAAATCAATATTGGAAACGGTCCCGCAATATGGCATTAACATGAACAACAAAATCCAAGAAAATGACACCAAAGGGTGTGATTCAATTGTAACGTGATGATGTGAATTGTCTGTACCAAACGTGATCACAGTTCAGGTTTGTAACAATACAGAGTTATGGAAGCTTCAGTTGTGGCTGGTTCAATGTCTTATGGAAGGTTTGTTTTTAATCTTAGTGACTTTAAAGATTGCATTATCTAGTAACTATATTCGAGTTGCAGAATGCATAGATCAATTTGTTGAAAACAAGACTACTTAAAGTGTGTGTGAGAGAGAGAAGATAATACAAAATCCATACCTAATATACCATCCACCAGCTTCAATAAATGTTAAACAAGAGAAACTATGCTAGATAGACACGAGTTAAATATGTATAAGATAAAATCATAGGAAAAAAATCTCCTCAAAAAAAAAAATGATTTCTGACCAACTTGGATATTACCAATAATGTAACCCTCATAAAAGGAGATGAAAGGTTGATACCAAATGGATGAGACATGGGATATGCCATTGCCTCATTAGTTGTTTGTTGGTATCTCTTAACTCCATTGGCCTCAACCGTTCACGCATCTGACACTTGCACAACTCCATGTCTATTATAAGATGACACCACATTTTTCATCTCACTAGGATTAGATCATCAAAGACATCACCCTTCCATAAGCCTACACACAACGATCAACTTACAAGCCTGATGTATGATTGCACCACTCAAAGGTTACCCCATTTCTCAACTTTGCCCCCACAACTCTTCTGACAACCAAGATCTACACCAATGGACAGCAAAACTTTGACAGAAGGTAAAACAAAGTGAAATTGCATTTGACACAAAAATTTGTCACAATCTCGAAATGTAAGAACTGGTTACGAGGTGGAAGACTCAAGTTCAAGTTCTAACTCATCGCTTCAATTGAATGATTGAAGTTGACATAATCTGCTTGTGGCTACATCAACATCTGACTTAGTCGAACTATCTCAGTAATGCATTCTCTTCATAACCAGTTCTTACAATTTAAAATAGGAATTGTCCTATTTTAGTTGTTGATATATTTGAAGGTAGTAGTTTAATGAGTATCATTTAATTTATTTCATTCAGAATATTATGTTTCTCATTAATGGTATTTGTTTTCTTATTTATTTGGTATTGGGTCTATAAAAAATTTGTCATCTGTAAGTAATTTGGGAAGCTTTCTATTCATAGAATTCTCTTTCAATTTTCTCAACAAGAGTTTTCATCCGTGTGAGGTTCTTTTCTTTGTGTGAGATAGTTATCCCCTTTTACTTTATCAATTTTGTCTCAATTCAAGCGTTCAATTTTAGCATCGCATAATATGGTAAGTCATCAAGGGCTTTATCAAAGGCTAAGCAAAGAATAGTAAGACCCTTTCGAAGGCTTGAGTAAAGGATCATAAAGAAATTCTTTAGAAAGCTCTATAATTAAGTGATTTTTTCAAAGGCTAGTGTAAAGCATCATATCTTTTTTTACGAGTTTTACATGAAAGATCCTTCGAAAGCTTGCGAAATGATCATTATCTATTTAGTAAGTTTGAGTGGGTTTTTTTTTTTAAAAACTCAAGTAAAGGATCGTTTGTGCTTCTTTAGGATATAATCAAAGGGACATCAATATTGACAGAGTGGTCACTAAATCTGGTAAGAATTCTAATAGTTATATGATTAACCTCATTGTTGAGTGTTCTTTGAAGCAGAAAATTTATTATAATGCTCTTTCAGAGTTAAGAATTAGAGCTTGTTTTAAAGTTAATGTGTGTTAGGGAAGGGATCACTCATTGAGAGAGATTTGATTTTAATAATGTGTTAGATGGTTTCTTGATCACAAGATACCAATAGACTATTCTTTGACTAAGTGTTAAGGTTCAATTAAAGACCAATCCATTTTAAGAGAGGAATTACTAGGTATGGTTGTTACGATGAGATTGGATTCTTCAGGTCTTTAAATTTCTCTTGAAGATGAGCATCTGCTAATTCGTCAAAAGTAATTTTTCTTCATTTACCCATAAATATTTTCTCTCCTTTTTAGTGAAGGCTTGATGGGTTTCCTTTATTATTTGTGACTCAAGTAAATGGTCTTCAAGGTACCATTATCAACCTTGATGTATTGGGTTACTAAAGCCAACATTGATCTCATATCCTTTGTTCTCAAATTGAAAATGTGTAGAAAGGTAACGGGACTAATTCAAAGATCGTGTCAACTTTATTCAAGGTTTTGGCTTTGGTTTAATAGGGGTTGGTTTAATCCGGCATAATTTGATGTTCAACCTATTATGCTTAAGAACTAGGCATTTTCTCTTCCACTATGGTCTATTGTAATACGTATTATATGATGGCAAAAGACGATTCGCTCGCCCTAGAGCCCCCGGCAACCCATCCCAGAGCCAAGGAGGTAAATCATAAGGGCTACTAGCCCCGCATAGTATAGATCTAGGTTAGGTGTTGCACTTCCAATGTGAAATTGTAGATGTGGGGCCTATAACATACAACAATAATATTTTTAAACAAGCCTTTAGTAAATTAATAAATCACTAGAGAAACCCACTTCTTTTGGTCAACCTCAACTCAATATTTTAGTCATGGACAACTTGTTCATGAAGAAGATGCAATAGTGGCGGATGCACATGTGAATATTTGGAGAAGAGTTAAAGGGCGGATGTGGTAGTTGCTCTAATAGCTAAAGAAGAGGAGGCAACAATGGCACATGAGCAACTATGGAAGAGTTGGGTTAATTCTCTCAATTTCAATTCGTCTAGATAGCCTACTTTGCACATGGACTAGTACTCATCTCCACGGTCCCAGAGGATGATAATTTTACTAATTGACGATGACCGTGCACTTGCGGTATTAGCACATCATGACTTCCTTTGGAGATGAGTCGATCGTGTGCCATTGATGATTGATGACAGAAGGTTGTGTTCACATAGTACGTATATGCAGCAGTGAAGAACTATAGGAAGAAATCAATGGGTTCTCACCAGCAATAGCGTGTGGGAGGCAATGTGGGGTCGGGTTGTGAGGAGATTGAGCTTCATGGTTGAATGTGTCGTTTCGTTTCGGGCGGCGCCGGCGGAAATTACCGTTCCGCTGGTGCGCCGAAATCGGCACCATGAGGTCACTGATTTTGCGAGTGCGACTGCGGCGTCACGACGTGTGTCACCCGGCGACAGCGAGAATCGCGCACGATAGAACGAATCGCGCGCATTGTGCGCCACCCTGTCTCGCAATTAAAAAAAATGGCTATAAGAGAAAAGAAGAGTGGCGGTGGTGAGCAGCAACAACACGAGGAGGCGGAGGCATCAGCGAAACGAACTCCAGGTGGCGACGGCGGCGACAGGTATGTTGAAAAAAACTGTGTAGCGGCGCCGGAGGTGAGACTCCCCGGTGTCGTCGGAGTGGTCGCCGGAAGCCTCCAGCATCGCCGGACGACCCTAGAGCCGTTGGACGCACGGCTCCTCTATCTCCGACAGGGCGGCAGATTAGGGCTCGGGCGGAGGCAAAATAGGAAATATCCCGAATTTCTTAAATCAGATTTCAAAAAAGAAAATAATAAAATTATTTATTTAAATCTAACAGTTCCTTCCTTAAATATTATCCAAATAAAATATATAAAATTACAATTTAAATTTAAAAAATTAAATAAATTTAATTAATTAATTTTTTTCTTTTTAAATATTATTTAAAAAATTTTAAAAAACCTTAAAAAATTCAAATAATTTCATTTTATAATCTGATAATTATTTATTATTTTTACTGTTTTATTATTTAATTAATATTCTAATATTTTTATCATTTTAAACCTATATTATTTAATTAATTAATTTATTTATATAATTATTATATATAAAGTAGTATTTTGTGTTAATTTATATACTATTAATTATTATAGATCATAATTTTTATCTTAAAATCAATTTAAAATTTAAATTCATGAATATTAATTATTAAGATATTAAACTTTTTTTAATTTTAAAATTCTTGCTTCCAAAATATATAAAACATACATTTTTATTGTAAAATATCTCTATCAAATATGCGTAAGAAATATTATCCAACATTTTTTTAATTTAAAATGTCTCTATCTTGTATGTCTAGAAAATATTATCCGTCATTCTGTTCTTTATTTTAAAAATTTTGATAAATATATTCTCTCAAATTCATGATTCATAATAAAAGTAGAACACTCATATTCTTGTGCAATTTTGATAATTTTAAATTGAAAAAGATGAATTAATATTCTTATGAGGTTGTTCCAAGTTTACTTTATAAAAATGTATGATAGAAGATTACTTTCATGAAGTTATTTTTTATATATTTAATTTGTTTGTTTATAAAGATAAAAATATTCTTGACATTATAAAATGATGATTATTATTTGAGACAGAAATGTGAATTATTCTTGATTTTTATAATACATAGGTAATGGCACCAAAACAACAATCTGATCTAGCTTGGAGACACGCACGTCGATTAGAGAATTGATTCCATTGGCAATGTTTGCATTGCGATATGATTGAGCGGGGTGGTGGGGTCACACGCCTAAAACATCTTGCTGCTGAATATTCAGATATTTCGAATTGTCCAAAAGTTTCTCAAGAAGTTCGTTGTGCAATGAAAGAGGAACTTGGAGGTCAAAAAACATTAAAGTATAAACAACAACGACAACGTGATCTTGTTGATAGTCGAAGCTCTAGAGAGTCAATTCATGATGAATTTGAAGGTCGTGGTAAAGTTCCAAAAGATGAAGATTTTTTAGCAGCTCTCAGTGCCTCTCAAACTCAATATGACTATGAGCAAAATATACGACATAGAAGTGACTCAGCTGGTACCCGTAGAAGTGACTCAACTACTGCAACAACATTAGAAAGGAGTGCAAGTGTTCGTATTACATCAACACAAAGTGGTATTGGTCGTTTTTTTCCTTCTATGGGACGAAGACGTGCAGTTAATATTGCTGATATTGATCCATTGGCATTTCCGGACCAAGCTAGCAAACAGACTAGGATTGATGATGCATACATAAAAAGAAGAAGAAATCAATCGATAAAAGTATTGCAAATTTTTTTCATTTTAATCATATTCCTCCTAATGCAACAAACAACATATACTACCGTAGCATGGTGTCCAACATCCAAAAATCTGGTCCTCGTATTCAACCTCCGACTGCATATGAAATTGTTGGTTCATATTTAGATGAACAAGTGGAGGAGATCAAAACTTGGATCCTATCATGCAAAAGCAATGGAGCTTATATGAGATTACGTTGATGTGTGATGGTTGGACAGGACCTACACGGATGAGCATTATCAACTTTTTACTATATTGCAATAGAAAGGTGATATTTCATAAATCTATTGATGCAACTACAGATTTTCATGATGCACCCTACACATATCATTTGATGGATAGTGTAGTTCAAGAGATAGGTGTAGATTATATAGTACAGGTAATTACAGATAATGGTGTCAACTTTAAGAGGGCTAGAGAGTTATTGGAGCAAAAAATATCAAACATTATTTTGGACACCATGCGCAGCACACTGTATCGATTTGATGATGGGAGATATTGGTAAACTCGATATAGTGAAGAAGGAAGTGAAAAAAGATTAATCTTTAACAAAATTCCTCTATAATCATCATTGGGTTCATGGATTAATGAGGAAATTTATTAATGGTGAGATTCTACAACCAGGAGCGACTAGATTTGTCACTCATTTTCTCCTGTTAAAATCGTTGAATAAAAAAAAATCAGATTGAAAGTCATGTTCTCTTCTTTAGATTGGGAAGCCTCTCGATATTCTAACACAGTCGAAGGTAAAAAGGTGCAAAAAATTATTATATCTGTTAGATTTTGGAACTATATTGTAGATATTCTTCTAGCAATAGAACCTTTGTACGTTGTTCTACGTAAAGTCGATATGGACAAGAAGTCACAAATGGGCAACGTTTACCGCCTAATTTATGAAGCAAAAGAGGAAATTAAGAGACATCTTCAATCACCAACCAAATATCAACATTACTTTGATATAATCACTACAAGATAGGACAATCAAATGAGAAAATATATTCATTTAGCAGGTATATATTTTTTAATAAAGAATTTCTAATATTATTGTTAATAATTATATTTATATATGTTTAATTATTGTAGATTATTATCTCAATCCGGCATATCAATACCGTTATAATCTTGGCACAAATGATGATTTATTACTAGCCCTCAGATATGTAATATCAAGACTACAAACAAATAGAAAATTAATTGCTGAGACTATTAATGAAAGTCGATTATTTTGAGAGGCATATGGTTCTTTTAGTAATCCTATTGCAGTGTCATGTAGATATAAAACGAATATAGGTAAATATAGTAAAAATTATTACTAATTATTGTCAACAAATATAAATATTATTTTAATTTTGTTCTTATTTATCTTACAGTTTAGTGTTGGTTACAATATGGAGGATCAGCTCCAAATTTGAAAAAGATTGCAGTACGAATTCTCTCACAGACAACATCTTCAACTGGTTGTGAAAGAAATTGGTCAACTTTCTCCCTCATTCATACAAAAGTAAGAAATCATCTTTCTTATCGTCGATTGGAGAAGATGATCTACGTTCATTATAATATGCGTCTTCAATTAAGAGCAATAACAGAAGAAAATAAAGAACAAGAGTCTAGTGATGTAGACCTATTTGATATTGGATTTGTCCAAACTGAGACTGATCCAATGATGGATTGGTAGAGCACTGTTGAGGCTAAAAATCCATTACTTGATGAAGCAGGAGACAGATTAAAACAATACAAGCTAGAGGAGATATTAGGGAGGGAGAAGATTATGATGAAGCTTTTAATCAAGAATTTCGATTTTCTGGAACTCGATCTAAACATTCTCAAACATCTCAATCCCAAACCCAACCAAAGTTCATAGATAAAGGCAAAACTCCTGCAATTTTTACTAAAAAGAAAGAAAAAGTCAAACCTTCTGCTTTTATGGGACGGGGTCAATTAAGAATTAGAGAAAAACCACTTGATGCAATTGATGAGCAAGAACAAGATGATAGTGATGAAACATTATCACCTTCTGATACTGTAGTCCAACAAGAAGTTCGAAATGAGGATAGTGATGTTAATAGCAGTGCAAGTACTCATTCAAGTGATGATAGTGGCGATACATCTGGTGGTAAAAATTATGTTCCCCCTACTCTAGCATCGGAGTCATGGAACACACATGCAACTCAAGATGATGATCATGGAGCTAAAACTATTCAATATCAACGTCGAAATAAGGATGACAAACAAAAGAAAGCTCACAATTATCGAGATATGTAACAGAGTTTAGCTGAGATTGATTCTGGTCGAAGTTCATCATACTCTCAGCCTTCTTATTATAACTCTGATGCATAATATGATGATCCATCATACCAAAGTTCAGAGACATGTTTATCCTTATCCTGTGTCTGTACCCATTCCGATTTCAATGGTGTCAGTTCAAGTCGAACTTCCAGTGATGAATCGAGATACGCAAATGGACTTGTGGAGAAATCAATATCAATATTGCATGTCGTGGGATGCTTATTTAATTTGGGCTTTAGAGAACCATGGAATAGATCTAAGCAGAATGCTACAAGAACCAATGTTTCCATCTGATTCACGTCATTCCTTTTAGTATTTAGTAAGGTAACATATTGTAATGTATCAATTTTAATTCGAATTATTGATAGATCAATTTTCTTTAAAGAAAGTTATATTTAATTATTTTTTTAACAATATTAAGTTGTTTAATAATTGAAAACTTATATAAAATCAATATATAACTTATTTTTAAATTATACGCAATAAACATATTTATCTAATAATTACTATATATAAATAAAAAAATACCGAAACTATATCGGCACGACACGATACTATACCGAAACCATATCATTCCGGTCTGGGACCGAAAGTTCGGCACGGGTCGAAATTTTAAACCCTGTTGAGCTTACAACATTATAGTGTAAAGCAACCAAAGCAGTGATAGCACAAAGCAACCTAAGAAGAGATGATCTTGGCTGAGAAGTTGTAAGCGAACGACAGTGAACAATCGTGTGGCAAAAATTGCACATCAGGCAGTAGGAACTTCGTTGGTCATGTAGGTAGGAGAGAGATGATGTCGTTCATGCTTGGGGGAAGAGTGGAGCGGTCATGCACATGAAGAATGAGTTGATGCAGGTGATGCAGTTGGTGTGAGGCTGTGCAAGTGTGGGAGTGTTGCTCACAATCAAGGTTGTCTTGCAAAGAGGAAGATGATCAATGAGTTTCTGGGGGAAGAGAAATCATATCTAAGGAGATTCTCATGAGATAGGGTAGGATGGACCAACAAACCAAGGGAAGGGATTGCTTAGGGTGGTTGTTGTGCACGAGTTGAAGAGGGAACAAAGAACATTAAACAAATCGAACAGCCACAAGATTGCAAAACTTGTATGAAGACCAAATTAGCAATTGCAGCATAAAAAATTGCGCTAGAAAAAATCAAAGGCCAAACTCTCCCAAAAAAAAAATAAAAATAAATCAAAGAATCATCTAAGGTTTGAAATCTTGAACTAAGCCACTATTTTAGTTCTCGACTAACTCGAGATGTACCTACCATGCCAAGTGTCAATGCAGAGATGTGCTGACACAAAACTGGGAAAGAGAGGAGGAAGGGAAATAAACCATCCATTTTGATCACCTAAAGGACTTGGAGGTTGTCACGAGCTGTGACATACTCTAGGAAAGTCTCAGCAATGGTTGCAGAGTGTCATGTTTGTCTCGAAAGCTTTAGGAGTGGTCATATGCATCTCAAGAGTCTCATTAAGTCATCATCGTCATTGCAAGGTATCATCGGGGGCAACAAAGTCAAGGAAGGCCTCAGAGTTGTTGTAGAGTGGTCATATGTATCTCAGGAGCTTGCAACATAGCCACGTGTGTCTCAAGAGTCTCATGCAGTTGTTGTCATCGTCACAAGGTGTCGTTGGATGGCAACAAATTTGAGGGACTTAGGAGCTCATGAAGTGGTTGCATGTGTCTCAAGAGTCTCGTGAAGTTAGCATTACTTCTACGTGTCAATCAGCTTGCAAAACATGAATATTCACTAGAATCTATGAATCTACTAGCACAGGATGAAAATTTTAATCCCTAGAATTATCTATTACATAAGATGCTAACGCCATTTACAAAATCAAAACAAGAGCAATTAATCTAAAATTTTTTTAAACTTTTCTCTATAAGTTATAACCTAAATTATGTCTAAAAATATAAAAATGTTTTACTAACTCTTGAAAATTAAAAAAACATAGGATTTTAAAACTATAAAAATTTAAAAGAAAACTTTAGATTCATTCCCGACTTTCAAAATGTGTCATACTTTCTTCCATTGTTGGACAAATAATGCACTAAAAGTAATTTAAAGTTTTTCCCTAATAATCTTTCAGCACATGTTAAACTTTAAACAGTATCATTATTTGACAATCACATTTCTTCCCTATCCTTATTATGGAAACCTATGTGTATTAAATACTGCAAATTTGATGATATTATGCCCTTACCAGTAGGACATATATGAGTATTACATCACTATCATAAATTGGCCAACAGCTCTAACATGAAAGAAGGTTTGTATATGTTTACTTTTGACCCCTCCATACTCAGGTCAGACAAGCATAAGCGTTATCCTTTACTTTTCCTGATCCAAAGGGCCATTTAAAAATTAAAAATGTCAGCCTCAATCTAACTCCTTCACTTCAAACCTCATCTTCAAACTAACTTATACCCCCTATCAGAATAACTAGAAGGGCAACAACAAATGGTTTGGTAGTCATAAAATACATACCTGAATGTCAAGAAATAGCTGCATGCAAATCTTTTCTGTGTCAGAAATATTATTATCCTGGGCGTCAGAAGTTGCTCCAACCCGCCGTTGTGCACCTTGGCGCAACCTCAACAAAGAGGACTCTGTTTTCCTTGCCTATCAATCAGGTTAATAAAACATGACTTACTGATTCCGACAGATCATAGCACGAGTTTGAATATGGAAAATGGGCATGATAACTTACCACATTAACAGTATCAGATGCTAGTTCATAATACCGAGTAGTAATCTTTTCTGTTGCACCATGCAAAAGTTCATTCTGAGCATCTTTTGTTAAAAATTTCATTAGCTCTCCTTCAAAAAAAACCTGTCAAAAGTTCACTAGTCATCAATCACAATGTGTCTGTATAAATATAGGTTTTTGTTGCATAATAATCAACAAAATGAATGAAAAGATGAGTAAATTGTAACATACAAGAAAAAAAAATGTTACCCAATAACCACTAATTCAAGTTTTTTATTTCAAATGAATAAAAAAGTACATTGTTCTAATCATATTTGTTCTCTTAAGTACTTTCACATCTCAATAAAAATGACTAGAAACAATATATATGGATTTTCAGCTGCGGTTAAGTGCCAGTAGTCTTCAACTGCGACCTATTTTCTAATGAATCAAATCAATAGTGCATAAATTATGATTGCAAGTGCTTGAGGAAGCAATTTGATAGAATAATCTTCAGGCTTGCAACTATTCTTCATAGGACCATTGATGACCACTAAATTGCTAGGGCACCACATCTGGAGCCACTGTGCTTCCTGGATTTACTTGATGGGCAGAATGTGGGGCCGGACTATCTACCCCAGGATTAGTTGGTTGTAGGATTTGAATATTTGGTGTATATATATATATATATATATAGATTTTGATGACCACTAAATTATACCCACCACTCAGATTGAAAAATTATGAATCAGTTAATGATCTAAATTTAATCAAATTCGTGAAAAATAAACATATGATGTATTAATAAGATGTTATACCCCAAGCATATGACATGCCCTGTCTGAAACTGCAAACTATCTCACATTTCACTACATGCACTACTAACAAACTGTGGTTTCCAATATAGCAACAATGGCATGATAGTAGTAACACTGTAAATGATTCTGATAAGCAGGATTAAGATAATATACCAAAAACACAAGATCTTTAACAAAATTAGTTGTATACAGTTAAGAAAATCAGAAGTCACAACCAAATATTTAATTTATGTGCTAGTGAATATCTTAACAAATTTGTCTCTCATCACATACAAAACATAGAAGGTAGGGTTTGTATCTAGTCAGGGATTGTATATTTATTCTTGGGAATACTGCGTGACATTGTAAGCATTGCCATATTCTATGCTCATTTCACAGAGAGCAATACATTAAGGACTTGATCATTACCCCTAAATAATCAATGTCGTAGTGTCGTGTATCAAGAGCTCGCCATTCTTAACTACCTAGCATGTTCACCAATCACACAGAAAACAACAATAGGAAAAGCAAATGCAAACATACAAGGATATACATGGAAAATCTTAAACAGAAAAATCTAAGAAGAGGAAGAAGAAATCAGTAATATGAAGCAAGATGCAAGAAAGTGTGTGCAGTAACAAAGGCAACAAACTCTAATTAGACCTCTCTCATAGCAATCCCTTTCGATGTGGCATGCTTTGCACCCTATCAAAACTCTAACAATGTGCTCACATTTACCTCATCTCACAACAAGCTTATATACCAATGGGTGCAACAAATGTATTCATAAATTTCATACATTAGCCTTGTATCAACCCAAACAATAAATGACAACTAAAATCTCAATAAGCAAATTGATTATGCATGAGCTTGAATGAGGTTAACCTACCCAACCTTAGGGTTAAGTATTACGTGAATTTGTTTACAATAACCTCAGATAAAGTTTAAGTCATTCTTCAAACCAAGTCATTGTTCAAACCATGTTAAAATCAACTCCAATGTGTTTTAATTCATAGCACCTAGCTTGATTACCTCCAACTATAAATATATAGCTATTAGAAAATCAACTGATGTAAAATTTGGAGTAACAAGTTAAAAAACGTAGCAAGAAATAACAAGTATATTGACTGATGATTACTGATACTAAAAAGAGTTTTATGCATTGAATGGAAGAATTAAATTTTTGCTACATCCTAAAGGAATCGACCTGATAATATTATAACATCCTAATTAATTAGCACTCCTAAGACATATTGTTGGAACAATTAGTTTTGATATGTGACAAATGTTTAAATTAAATCATGTATTTGATGAGTTGTGATAAGTTTTGCAAGTGCAAGTCACGTAATGGTAAGAAATACCTACAGATCAAGGTTAATTGAACACTTGGCAAGTGCAAGTCCCGACAGATCAAGATTGATTAGATGCTTGGTACGAGAAAGTCATGGAAGATCGAGGGTGATCGAATGTTTGGCAAGACAAAAGTCCTGGCATTGATAGGTCAAGGTTAACGGGAGAAAAGGAAGACCTGAACAAGGATCCTAGGTAAGGTTATTCTTTAAGACTTGATGGATTTCTTTTCTACAGTGCTAAGTGTGAGTGTATATTTAACCTGAGGCAATTGAGGGCTAGCTAGATATACTCAGACTAAAGCCGTAGAAGTGGCTTAGTCAATGCTCCAGTCGACTAAAATTTTGATCGGTAATTAACTCAAAAGTAAAAAGGAACAGAAGCTTACTCTTCCACCTTACCCATGTGTTAATCTTCCACCTTACCCATGTGTTAATCAACTGTGTAGTTGACCGATACTATGTGTTAGTCAATTGCACAGTCAATTGATTGTTGAGTCAACTGGGGTCGACTCAGATAGAGAAACAGAAGCTTATTGTTTTAATCAATTCTGTTCAGAAGTTGACTGATGGTATCTTGAATTGACTGACAGTTAGCTATTGTAACAAAATGGTTAGTCTGTTGAGAAATCAAATGATGATATCTTGAGTTGACTACTCATGGAGCAGTTAAACAGTTGCAACAGACCCATTAGCTATTACATCAATAGATCAAGAAGATTCTCTAAAGAGGAGTCAACTAATGTAGTGAGCAACCGACTAAAATGATTGATAAAGCAGAAGCACTTCAACTGCCAGCCGATTAATTAGAACTGAATGGAAGATTATAGAGGCATCTTGCAGGCTTAGAAGAAGATTATAAATATAGGGTATGTAGACTACAAAATGTACATCAATTCACAATAAAAATATTCTGCCAAAATTGTCTACTCTCCAAGGTCTCTTTCACTCTTTTGTAATTCTCTCTACTCTCTTGTAACAAAAGTTTTGTAAGAGGTTTCTCCGCCTCCAAAAAGTTCCTCAGAAGAAAGCTAGTGAAATTCATAGAATGACCTGATAAAAGCCCATAGGGCTTGGATAAGTCCGAGAGCTGTCGAACCACGCAAATCCTAGCATTCGTATCTCTATCTCTCTTTTGCACTATTTCAATTTTGTATTTGTGTGTTGTGTTTTTTTTTTCATCTATAGTTTGCTTGTTGCAAACTATCATCCCCCTAAAGCTCAAGAAAAGCTATTCAGCCCAGCCCAGCTTGATTCTATAATTGGTATCAAAGACAAGTTACTTTCAAAGCGAAGCACATCATCATGGTGATGCAAGAGGGATGTAGCATGAGACCACCATACTTCAACGACACCAACTTCTCTTGTTGCCAAGAGGGAATATAACAACAATCACCAAGTCTTATCCCACTAGGTGGTTGATGATATAATAGTTTAATGGATCCATTCATTGAGCATTTGTCATAGTTTAATGTTGGCTGACAACCTAACGCAACTCTCCTCCTTTATCTGGGCTTGGGACCAGCCATGACTGGTCCTCATGGGCGGAGTTGCCAAGAGGGAATACTATTTAATAAACAATACTGAAATGTAGTTTCCTATTTTTGAAGAGTTCGGATTCTTATGGATGAATTTGACAACCTCATGAAATCCAGGAATTAGACGACGGAGATGAAAAAGAGGGTGCAATCAAATGCAAAAGCAATTACCACCCTGCAGCGAGACTCTCGCCCAAACAATATGCCAAGATTAATCCATACAAAAATCTAAACAAACTTTGGGACAAATTTATAGAATTACATGAAGGTAAATGATTCAAAGATTGCAAAATGTGATTTATTCTTTAATCAGTTGAAGAATTTTAGTCTTAATGAAGACAAAACAATTAGAGAAATAAATGGGAAATTAGAGGAAGTCCTTAACAGCCTCCATTTGATAGAAGGAAGAAAATCGAGACATCATAAGGTGTCTTAAATCATTCCCTAGGACTCTCCTTTAGTCTTTAAAGGTAGATGCATATAAGATATCTAGAGATCTTCTAATATAAAAAGTTGATGAATTATTTGGTGAGTTGAACTTTATGAACAAGCTAACAATGTTTCCAAGGATAATGGTTTAGCTTTAGTAGTGGAGAAGTCCAAAAGAAAATTCAAAAGGAGTCTTCATCATTCGAATCCAATGATGACACAAATTCTAAAAGGGAAGTTTCTTCGACCAAAGTGGTACATCTTGTAAAAAAGCTTATGAAGGGGAACAAAAATTTCAACAAGAGTAACCTAAAGTTTCTTTAAAGAAGTTCTTTAAAGATACAAAGAAGACAACCAAAACAAGAAGCAAAACAATAGGAAGAGCCACTATAAGTTGGAGTGCCCCAAACTCAACAAACAATAGGCAAAGAAAAAGAAGAAAAGAACTTGAAAGCTACATGGGGTGAATCTTCCTCATCCTACGATCAAAAACCCAACCAAAAGTACCAAGAATTGGTGATAGTGATAGAAGTTCAAGTGATGAAGCCTATTCCTCAAATGAAGAATTATCTACAAATTTTAGTAAGGTAAATTCTCCCCAATTAGAGCATTTGTATGATACTATTACTAACTTACTAATTCTCTAACAACATCTAATGAAAAGAACCAATGTCTTAATAAAGAACTTAAGGAACTTAAAAATCAAATTAGTTTAAATTCTTCAAACAGAAATCAACAACTTGATAGTAATGAATTTGAAAAACTTAGCGAGGAAAATGAACCTTAAATCATTATTAGTGATTTAAGAAATTGTCTTGAGAAATTTATTTGAAATTCTAAATATTTGAATATGATGTTAAATGATCAAAGAGCTATATATAATAGAGCAGGAATAGGATTTAATACTGAACAAAAACAACATACTTATATGTCCTTATTGCTAGAAGTAATTCTTTTATGTCTCATTCATATGCTAGATTGTTGCTATTGGTAAAGCATAGGTCCCAAAACATTTTACTTGTGTTAACTCAGCAGGTACACTCAATTTTTATTAGGTACACTTAAGAAAAGGAGCTCAAACAAGTGGATCATTGATAGTCAGTGCTCAAGACATATGACAGGAGAACTTAGTAAATTCTCATCTTTTAGAGATAAAAGTAAAGGTATTGTTTTTGTTGACAATAACAACAAATTAAAGTAATAAAATTTGGTAATAAAGAGATAAATTCTAATTTTGTCATTTACAATGTCTTATCAGTTTAAGTCATCAAGTACAACCTAGTTAGTATAAGTCAATTGTGTGACACTGGCTATAAAATTGAATTTTCTGCAGAAAAATGTTTAATTAAGCATATTAATTTAGATACAACATTGTTAGTGGCTAAAAGATGAGAAAATGTATACATGAACAATTTACCTTTTATTACGAATACAAATATTAAAAGTCATATATCCAAAGAACAAGAATATTGATTGTGGCACAAGAGCACAAAATTAACTAAAAATAATCTAGAGAATTATACAAAATTACATATAACAAAGAAAAATTGTGTGATGCTTATGAAAAAGGTAAGCAAAACCAAAACTACACATAAAGCTAAAAATGCAGTAAGCACACAAGACCCCCTAAAATTATTACACTTAGATCTAATAGACAGTCATGAAATCTTAATATTTAACAATAGAAACTTAATATTTAACAATAGTAAGTATTGTCTTGATGACTTTAGTAGATATACTTGAGTTAGTTTCCTAAGACATAAAAATGACACCTTTGAAATATTTATAAATTTTTGTAAAAGAGTAGAAAAGGAATTTAAAATCAACTTGATCTGAACTGATCGCGATGGAAATTTTGAGAACCTTAATTTTAACTATTTTTGTAACAAAAATGGATATGCCCAAGAATTATCTTCTTCTATGACACCTCAACAAAATGTTATTGAACGAAGAAACAAGGCTTTACAAGAAACAGCTACGACAATGCTTAACGAATATAATTTACCAAATCATTTTGAGCCAAAACAATAAATAAGACATGTTTCATACAAATCAAAATATATTTACATATACTACTAAATAAATCCACCTATGAATTATTCTTTGATAGAAGATTCAATATTAAGTATCTTAGCATATTTGGAAGCAAAGTTTGCATTTTGAATATGAAGGATTACCTAGGAAAGTTTTCCTCTAAAGCCAATGAAGGAATTCTTGTAGGAAATCCCTTATTTAGTAGAGCATATAGAGTGTTTACTTAATATTTAATTTTAGCAATTCACTAAAGAAATTAGCCTTTTGAAACTTGGTGTTAAAATGTATAAATTTTGAAAACTTTCATAAAATCTAGGGAAATTTGGTACATATTGATAAGACAAATATGCATACAAAAATTTAGAGATATTTTTAATTTTCCCAAATTTTCTAGATTTTTTCTAAATTTGGCTAAAAATAGTTTCAAAACCTCAATTAGTCGACTTTATTAGTGATACCAATCGACTATTCGCACCCAGTTAACTCATGACAAGAAATGAGTCAACTATTAATAGAGAACAGTAGAAAGCTTCAATTTTGTGATTATGAACTTTATGTACATACTTTATACTTTTGAAACAGAACAAATTATACTTGATGCACCCTTTTGGTATCAAGCAGTTATTTACATATATGTATTGTTTTAGGAAAAGGAAAGTTGAGTATAAATACACCCTTAAGTACCCTTTTGATAAGCATCACATACTTAAATTTCCTTTGGATACTCAACTTTCCTTTGCCATTATGGGGAAAGTTAGTATCGAGACACCCTTAAGTACCCTTATATTGATTTTTTTTATAATGGAAAATGGGGAGAAGGAAAGTTAAGTTAGATAAATTTGACATATTAAGGGAGAGTTATAGTTAGGGCAAGCTTCATTTTGTCTATTTTTTTTCTATTCATTATCTAACTTAAATGAGTTGTCAAACATGAAAAGGGGGAGATTGTTGAAGCAATTAATTTTGATGTGTGGCAAAGGTTTAAGTTAGATTAGGTATTTAATGAGTTGTGATAAATTTGCAAGTGTAAGTCACATGATGGTAAGAAATCCTGAAAATTAAGGTTGATCGGAGGCTTGGCAAGAAGAAATTCCAACATATCAAGGCTCGACAGATAAAAGGTGATTGATTATCTAGCAAGCCGAAAATCGTGGCAGGTTATAGTTGATCAAATGACTAACAAAAAAGGAAAACCTCACCAAGAGTGTTGGAGAAGAAAAGGGTGCTGGAGAAGGATATTCTCTACGGCTTGGCGGATTTGTTTTGTGCAATGGTGAGTGTGAATGCACATGCAACTTGGGGCAATCAAGGGCTAAATTAGGCTCAGACTAAAGCCATCGAAGTGGTTTACTCGATTGAAATATATTCGACTAAAAATTGAGTCGATTCAAGGTAAAAGGAGCAAAAGCTCATTGTTCGATTTTACCCATGTATGTGCACTTGACTAAAGAAATGGTTAAATATTGTAATACAATAGTTAATTTGTCAAACAACCGACTGATGGTATCTTAAGTCGATTGATAGAGTAATTGAATGCTTGGAATAGAACACTTAGCTATTACGACGACAGATCAAGAAGCTTCTCTAGAGAGGAATTGATTGAACTGAGGTAACCAACAACCAGTTAGATCGCAAGAGGCAATCGACTGACCACAACAAAATAGAAGATTCTAGAGGCAGCTCGGAGGCTTAGAAGAAGGCCATAGATAAAGGGTATACAGGATATAAAATATACATCAATTCATAGCAAATATACTCTGCCAAATTGTATACTCTCTAAGCTCTCTTTCTCTCTTTTGTAATTCTCTTTTACTCTCTTGTAACAAAGGCTTTGTAAGGCTCAAAAAAACTCTTTAACCCCCTATTTACTTGAAGGTGCGGACGAAAAAAGGATGGATTGCATATCCTTTCCTTCATTTACTTATTATAAAATAATGGACGGACGGATTTATAGATCCTTTCCTCTCGATTACGTATTGTAAAATAATGGGCGAATGAATTAATAAATCCATCTACAAATCATTGTTTAAGCATTTTCTCACAGCCTGAATCAATGGGAACGAAATTTCCGTCCCTTCGTCATCAAACCTACCCTCTCAGCTTGAATCTCCCCCGTGCTGGAGTCACCGCAAGAGAAAGCTCGTGGTCGGGGGCGAACTCATGGTTGGGGGTGGGCTCATGGTTGCAAAACCACGGGCGGCCTCGCTCATAACTGCAAGGCCACGAGCAGCGCAGTTATAGGAACGTGAAGTTCGGCAAATTTATATATTTTTTTCCTTTCTTCATTTCCCTCCCCTTTCCTTCTTCTTTCCCTTCTTTTTCCTTTACTTTTCCCTAGAGATTTTTTTCCATCTTGGATTCCTTTATTTCGTCAATCCACACCTTCAAATAAACAGAGCATAAAGCTCAAGAAAGGCTATTCACCCCCACCCGCTTTTTTCCACTTCAATCCTGTACATCTGATATTGGAATTGGTTTCTCTACATATCAATGCATCTCAATTACTTACAAGGAGTTGAGGCCTACCACAATTGGAAATGAAATACACAAGTACAAGATATGGATACATCTTGATTGCTCCTTCAATGTCACTCTTACACTTTTTTATTTGTTGTTGGTGCTTTAGTTGGCGCTTCACCCCTTCCTCTCCCCTCTCTTTTTATTGTGTGCATCTTCGCTCCAAGGCCGCTTGATAGAATAAAAAAATCACAAAAAATAATTTTCCATTTTGGAAAATTCTAATAGGTATCGACCGAGATACTTTGTTTTGGTTGGTAGTGATTAAACTATGCCAGCACAGGCAACATAATAAAATTTCCTATACCAACACAATATTGGATATTTGTTGGTAGCCGAAATGATATATTTCAAATTTTCAAAATAAGAATTGACTAGTAAAAAAATTGATGTATATTTCACAGTAGCAAAAATGATAAACACAATTAAAACGAACAAATGAGCCTTATTGATACCTCTCTTCACAATAAATTTTGCCATACATCTAACCTCGTAGCCACACCTTTCTTCCTCTTAAGCACTCTCTTATCACATATTGATTTGTTCCCCAATGCATAGGCTTATAAAGACTCACTTTTACTAATATTCTCTTTTACTTTTAGCAACTTTACCTGATCATAAAAATCATATTGGTTCTTCAAGCAATCTTCTCAAACAACTAGATCGATTTCTCTATAACTACAAGACATCAAGCCGCAACAATTTAAGGGACCGCATTGTTAGACATACCGAGAACAAACAAAGAATTTAATCCTTGTGCAACGGGAGCATAGTCAATTGACTTGACAACAAGACTTCTTGTGAGAAATTTAAGACAACCAACAAACATACAAATGGATAAGTTTTGATCACCTCCCTTCAATGATCTATCACACAAATAAAAGTTGTGATAGGTCCCTTGGAAAGGCAGAAATATTCATCTTGGATAAATGAAAATACAAATGGGGCAAAGAAATTATGAAAGTAAAGGTTCACTGGTTAGTATTGTTTGTTGGAATATTATATCAGCCGGCACAAATGAAAAACAAGAATAAATTGTTTGAAGGTATATTTATCAAAAGAGTTATACATCTGTATTAAGATTGCATAAGCAAATAGAAGTACGCTTATGAGTTGCAATTTTCAAAAAGCACAAGTACCAAAAGACATGCAGTAAAAGTTCATGCATCTATGTGGGAAAAATGCTATGATTTGCAATAATAAGCAGGATTTCCTTTCCAAATAGAATGATAACTGCTAGAAACAATAAAGAAACCAAAGAAAAACAAAAATTTCCCTTTTAAAAAATAATAATAAAGATAATAAAAAAGACAAACCTTCAGTGGTCTGAGAATTAATGACACATACGGTGAAGGCCTTACAGGAAGTTTATTAGTCATCCTATATGTTGCAGTGACTCCTTTCAGCTGCCTCAAGTCCTATAGTTGAATTGAAAGGTGGTCAAACAAATCAATCTTGAAATTGTGCTTTAGCCTACAATTTGTCATGGAAATTCACAAACAAAAGTAGTTCCAAGTAATAATAAACTGAAATATGTTACACATAAACAAAACAAGAAACATATCAAAGCATTCCTACGTTTTCTAAAATCCCAAACAGTAAATAGAAGCTCGAAAGGAAGGTTTATAATGAATTTATGCAACAGTTGGTACTCTAATTACAACTTGCATAAGGTGTGTAAAAAGTTCATCGGGAAGTCAAATTCAGAAATAGAGTCCTGGGATCCTTAAACATGCTCTAATGATAAATCAGTTCCAACATCATCAAAGATGAGGAACTAACTCTAGTATTGTATTTAAAAATAAATAAAATAAAACATGAGAGATAAACCCAGCCCAAAATGTCAAAAGGCTCTTAAGTCATAATTTTCAATTTTCAGCATTAATCAATTCCAATTCTAAGAAATCCAACACAGCTATTAATTGGAATAACATTTGGTAAATCAAACCAACAAAGAGGAAAAATACTTGAGCAGCTAGGGGAAGCAAGAAGTGATAGAAAATGAGTAGATTTCAACGAACATGTTTAGGAAAAAAAACATAAAAGAATAAAAGAAAAGAATGAGATGTCGAAGAGTTGGGAGGAGAGAAGGGAGGACAATTAGACTTTGCTCACCCCGCCTCACTCCTCTCTTTGTTGCCTCACTCTCTTCAACATTTGCATGCTTAAAAACAAGCTCATAAAAAACAGTCAAAGCTCAGAGAAAGAATAGTCATATAGATAGAAAGATCGACTTAACAGTATAAGTATATAACAGTGTCTCTCTAAGCATGAGCAGCATTTAATCCTACTTTTGTGTGCTTGCAACAAACACACAAACACAGAATATACACAGATACATATATAGCAGGCTGATGAATGTTACAACCACATTACAATAGCATATGCCAATCCATAACAGATGATAGCACAATATAAAGATGTAAAATATTACAAAATACAATTAAAAAGCAAAGGAAGATAAAAATATATAAAAATCAAAATGATTAAAAAAAGTCAAGAAATTAGAATATTACAAACATATTTTAGTATAGTCCTAAAATTATGAAAAATTAAAGTATATCTAAAAATATATAATGGAGAATGATATACATTCATATTAGAAATATGAATAGTAGTAACTCTTTCTCGAGTAACTTTTCAGAGCCATTCTTTTATATAAGAAAATCTATGATACCATTATCTAATTACCTCCACAGATTTCTCAACTATTGCCTCAATCATTGTATCCAATACAGACGGCAAGAGATCTTCCAATGTTCTTCCAGCTTGCAATATACTTTGTCTTACAAGATCAACAACTTCTCCTGAGCATGAACCAAGAGCTTGAAGTATTTGTCCAAGGTAGTCACCACAAATGTCTCTGACTAGTACAGTTATATCATGCATTACCTGCAAAAGAATAGGGCACGAAGTGTTGAAAACCTTTAGACAAGATAAATTTCCCATTGAACTAGAAGATATAGCATTTAAGAGATTAACTGAATTACAGATGTGATAGCATTTGTTCTGTTATTCCATATTATGATAACCAAATCAGTGAATATTTCCCTCCTTCCTGATTCAACCTCCAACCATCAACCACGCCCACTAAGGGCGTGAAAGTGCATCCTCAGTTTCTCAGTAAGCATATAAAGTAACTTATCTATCGATGATTCTAAAACATGATCACCTATATGGCTGTATCAACTTTCAAGATGTATGGTTTTGCAAAGATGAAACAATGAATCACCCCTAGTGTCTTGTCCATGCACAGATATAGTCCAAGTTTGTCTGCACAGGTTCTCCTGCAATGTGCTTAAGCTATTGCAGAAGCATATAATCAGGAACAAGGAACCCCTTCCTACAATGCACTTCATTGAATTTCAAATGGATACAAACAAGTTGTTCCTCGAAGTTAAGTATCATACAACAGACGTACTGAAGTAAACAATTCTTTCAGTCAGAAATAACAAAAGTTGATCCAACATGTTAGTTTTTTCCCCCAAAATTGACAAGCGCATTATTCGTCATATTATTATAGAAGATTTCAACTAATTTAGTACTTATTCAGAGTTATGATTTCTGAATATATTCCTAAAATTAAAAAAGATTACAATCTATAGAGTTGAAAAATAAGAGGTACAAGGAAAACACTTAACAATTTATCAATATAATAAAAAAATTAATTAATTAATTATTATTAGTGATATTGCCTAGCGTTAGAAGAGAAGCCTTG
Organism: Boesenbergia rotunda; assembly: GCA_024364735.1. Taxonomy (NCBI): domain Eukaryota; kingdom Viridiplantae; phylum Streptophyta; class Magnoliopsida; order Zingiberales; family Zingiberaceae; genus Boesenbergia; species Boesenbergia rotunda. The sequence goes on from JAGFNQ010001728.1 coordinate 238,060, forward strand.
GTGCAACGGTAAAGTTGTTACCGTAACCTTAAAGGTCACAGGTTAGAGTCTCGAAAACAACCTCTTGCAAAGCAGGATAAGGCTACGTACAATAGACCCTTCCCGGGACCCCACATTCGCGGAGCTTCGTGCGCAGGCCCTTTTTTTTATATTGCCTAGGATTAAAGTCGATGGAGGAACAACATTCATTAAGTCAACTCTAAATAGTAGGCACAAAAATGGTTTGGTGGTGATGATTATCAATGGCAGAGATTATGGACTATCAATTATGAAATTTATTTTGTCATAATTGTGCTAATTAGCTATGCATATATTATTACCTAGAATAGATTATCTGTAATTAGTGTGTACCTAAAATAGATTATCTGTAATTAGTATGTAATTAGTATGTTAGCTGCATATATTTTCATTCTGAAGATAAATTGTATAGCAATTCTATTTAATGTAAAGATCCTGGAGAGGAAAGTATTCAGCCATTTATTTCAAACTTGACATGGTATCAGACCGAGGTTCTCAAATTCATAGCTGAATCTTTGGATTTCTTTTTTTTTCCCACCTTCTAAAGCCTGAAATTTCAAACTTTGGAGCCGAAGGAAGGCTGCTTGCTCGATCGACGAAGGCTGAAATTTCTTCTGCCTTCAAAGCTTTCTGGTCTATCTTATTTTTTGTTGATTTCTTATCAACAACTTTCTGGAATTTTTTTTTCTTGGGCAATCAACTTGTGATTGAGAGAATTGGATCGAGATTTCTGTCAGATTTTTTTTCAAATGGCTACTGAGAATTTTTCTGAAAGAATACCTATAGAGACCTTGGCTATCAAATTTACCGGAAAGAATTATGCAACATGGGAATTTCAGTTCAGAATGTTTCTGAAAGGGAAAGAGCTTTGGAATCACATTGATGGGTCTTCTATGGCTCTTGAAAATGCTAAGGAACCCAGTCAAAAGGAGACAAAGGATGCTCAAATTATCTCTTAGCTTTTGGGATCTATTGAAGCCCATATGGTGAACAATTTACGCCCCTTTGGTACAACTAAGGAGATGTGGGATTATCTAAAGCGAATATACCATCAAGATAGCACTGCATGACGATTCCAACTAGAGCTTGAGATTAGTAACTTCAGTCAAGGTGATCTCTCTATTGAGCAATATTATTTTGGATTTCTTAATCAATGGAGCAAATATTCTAGTATTATCTATTCAAAGATACCAAAAGAGGCTTTAGCCAGTATTCAAGCAGTTCATGAAGATAGTGTGATCAGTTTTTAATGAAACTGAGACCAGATTTTGAAGTTGTTCAGGCTGGATTGCTGAATAGAAATTTGATTCCTTCTTTGGATGTATGTCTTGGTGAATTGTTGCGTGACGAACAAAGATTGGTTACACAAGCTGTTATAGGTGCATCGGAGGAGAAATCTATAGTATCAATGTTGCTTATGCTACTCAAGGGAGGAACCGTGGAAAGGGTCAAATGCAATGCTATAGCTGCAAAGAGTTTGGGCATATTGCTTGCAACTGTGGCAGGAAATTCTCTAATTACTAAGCAACATGGACACATTATTAAGGAGTGTCTTACACATCCAGAAAATCGACGAACCCAAGCCTTTCAGGCTGCTATTCCAGATCTTAATATTATTGGTTCTACATCTACAACCACTAGCACCAATCAATCTATTCTTACTCCAGAAACGGTCCAATAGATGATTCTCACAACCTTTTCCACTCTTACACTTTAGGACCAAGGTAAGACTACTTCTCCATGGTTTGTTGACTCTGGGGCATCCAATCATATGACTAGGTCACTTGATATGTTGCATAGTACACGGTAGTATACTAGCACACAAAATAATTAGATTGCTAATGGCAGTAATCTTCCAATTATAACCATTGGTGATATAGGGTCTTCTTTTTGTCATGTATTTGTCTCTCCTGGGTTGTCTACAAGTTTAATTTATGTTGGTCAGATGGTGGATGACAACTGTGATGTACATTTCTCTCGTGGTGGTTATATTGTACAGGATCAGGTGTGATAGCGAAGAGGCCTAAAGTGGGAAGATTATTTCCGTTGCAGTTTATTGTTCTTAAAAATTTATCCTTCTCTTCTATTGTTACTACAAATAAGGTTGATGCTTGACATAAACAATTGGGTTATCCAAATAATATGATTTTATCTAATTTAATGAAGCGATGGTAACAATGATCAATTTTCTAATCATCAATTGCCTCTTGTTTGCTCTACTTGTAAACTTGGGAAAGTAAAGTTTTACCTTTTCCAACTCATGGTGGTCATGCTAATACATGTTTTGAGATAATACATAGTGATGTTTGGGGCATTAATCCTATCATTTCCCATGCACAGTATAAATATTTTGTGACGTTCAATGACGACTATAGTCGTTTCACATGAATATATTTTCTACGCAGTAAAGCCGAAATGGTCACTATTTTTCAAAATTTTGTAGCTTTCAAGCCCTTTTGTAACACAAAGGTATTATATCTCAACGATCATGTCCTTATACTCCCAGCAAAATGGGTTGGCTGAATGTAAACACGGCCACTTGTTGAATATGGTACGCACATTACTCTTGGAGTCTTCAGTTCCGCAACTTTGTTAATTGTCTGTCTCTCAACAATTGAATTTTGATTCTCCTTACTGTCGTCTTTTTGGTATGCACCCTAATTATCACACGCTGCACACATTTGGATGTGTTTGTTTTATTCACCTACCCTCTCATGAGTGTCACAAGCTTACAGTTCAGTCCGTACAGTACACTTTTATGGGTCACAGTAATGTTCAAAAGGGTTTTGCGTGTTATGATGATGTTGCTAATCGTTTGTATATTTCCAGAGATCTAATTTTCTTTGAGCATGACTATTATTTTCAGCAACTTGTTTCTCCTTCCGAAAATGTTCTTCCCAGTTTTGATAATATCTCTCCACCAATTGAACATTTTATACCTGAACTTGTATATCAACGACGACAAGCCCCATCGTCACAAATTCTTCCCGATCCTATCCAATTACTACTCCGGTGGTTCTTCGGAAATCCTCTTGCGCCCGTCATCCTCCTGATCGGTTTCTCTGCCACTTTATCTTACAGTCCCTACCTCTTATTCACATGCAACTAAACATCCATGTTGGGTAAAAGCTATGAAAGAAAACTTCAGACTCTTTAGGAGAATCACACTTGGGATATTGTTCCTGATCCAACTAGTGTTAAGCCCATTGGTTGTAAATAGGTATATTCGATTAAGCTACAATCTGATGGCTCACTTGACAAATATAAAACAAGGTTTATGGCACTCGATAATCAACAGGAGTATGGAGTAAATTATGAGACATACGACAGTGAGACTTGTTCTAACTATTGCTACTTCCAAGGGTTGGTCATTATGACAAATGGATGTGAAAAATGCTTTTTTTGCATGGAGACCTTAAGGAAGAGATTTATATGACTCTGTCGGGATTATTTTCTACACCTCTTCTGATGTTGCAAGCTGAAAGTTCACTCTATGGTTTAAAGAAGGTCTGACGTGCTTAATTGGATACGTTCCGATCTACGCTTATTAGCTACTCCTCTGTCCAAAGTCAATATGATTCCTCTTTGTTTTTGTGCAAAACTGCTAACAGAATCGTCTTGCTTCTGGTATTGATGATGATATTGTTATTACAGGGATTGACTCTGTCTTGATTTCTTAGCTTCAGTAGCGTCTTCAGGGTCTTTTCATATGAAATACTTGGGCTCTTTACACTTTTTTGGGGCTTGAGGTGCATTCTACCTCAATTGGAATTTTCTTACACCAACATAAATACCTCCCGGAGATAGTCACTTTGGTTGGTCTATAAGGTGGTTATTCTGTTGATAATCCTTTAGAAGTCTGCTCCCCTTCATATAAACAACTAGTACGGAGCTTGAACTATCTGACTATAACTCGGCCTGATATTGCCTTTATTGTTCAACAAGTTAGTCAATTTTACATGCACTTAGACACCTTCACTTGACCGCAGCTCAACGCATTGTTCGCTATTTGCAAGGCACTTCTGCCCAAGGACTTTTCTTTTATATGGGTTGTCTTATTCGTTTGATTGCATATAGTGATGTTGATTGGATTGATTGTCCTGATACTCGACATTCAGCTACAGGTTGATGCATGTTTCTTGGTACTCTCATTGCTTGGAAAAGTAAGAAGCAAGATCGAGTGTCTAAGTCTTCCACAGAGTCGGAGTATCGCGCTATGTCCTCTGCTTGTTTTGAAATAGTTTAGGTTCGGAGACTGTTGGGTGAGCTTAGGTTTCCTCAAATTGAGCCTACTCTACTTCATGCAGATAATACTAGTACCATTCAAATTCCTGCTAACCTAGTATTTCACGAGCGCACCAAACACATTAAAGTGGATTGTCATTCTATTCGTGAAGCATATGATGCTTGTGCCATCACTCTTCCGCATATCACGAATTCCAGATTGATGATGTGTTTACTAAGACTCTCTCACAACACCGTCATCACTTTCTTATTGGCAAATTGATGCTTGTTGATCACCTTGCATCAATTTGAGGGGGGATATCAATGGCAGAGATTATGAACTACCAATTATGGTATTTATTTTGCCATAATTGTGCTAATTAGCTGTGTATATATTATTACCTAGAATAAATTATGTGTAATTAGTACATACCTAAAATAGATTATCTATAATTAGTATGTTAGCTGCATCTATTTTCACACTGATGATAGACTGTATAGCAATTCTAGTTATGTAAAGATCCTGGAGAGGAAGGTATTTAGCCATTTATTTCAAACTTGACAATGATGATGATGCTTAAGTTAAAAGTTACGAATTATTTTGTAGATCCATGTACTCAAAATTGGTCAAGAAAGATGATCAAAGAGTATAGCTATAGAGATCCAAGATAAAACCAAAGCCAAATGAATTAGAAGTTATGGAAACTTATGCAAAAGTTGGTGGATATAAATTGATGAAATTGGAGAAAAGTAAATTTATGAGACTTACATAGACAAAAATTTCTACTTGTGCAGAAATAGCCCATTCAAAGTTCTGGGATGCATTTGCACTAGCATTTCGTGATTTTCGAGCAGACAAACCATGAAATAGCCAAGTTGAGTACCTGCTTGTACACCCCTTAAGAATCATAAATGAGGAAAAAACATAATTATATAATTAAGAATGTGGAACAGGCTGACCTAGAAATAAGTTGCAAAGACAATCGAAGAAACTTGTCGGAGTGAGCAATAATAAGAACATCATCACTCCAGCAAGATTTCAAGCTTTCCATTAATATAATACTTTGCTTCAATGTCAACTTATGATGGTTCCCTTGAATGTCAACAGGATTAACTTTAGATGCCATGAGAGCAGAATCCAATGCACCAGCAATTTCTTGAAACCTGATATAATTGAACCTCTAAAATTAAGTTGCATCCATTTAATTCAAATCTCGCAAAAATGGTAAGAAGGATCAGATGAGGTACCTCAACGAGAAATACACCCCAACATTCCACTGTCGTATGAAGTCCAGATACACAACTTCCGATCGGAACTTAACAACAGCAGATTTAGATGGGCAATAGCCTAGAATATTATACACAAATTATAGTCAGATGGTTATTATGCATGGAAAAAGATTTTTTTGATGATATATTTCTATATCATCACCTTCCCCATATGTGTTTTTTTATTATGTTTTCTTCTATTATCATCATCTTATACCTTTTAAAACATGGAAAACTAATATCACCATATAATATTGAATACAATAATATTCTCCCACATATTTTATCATAGTATCACAATGAATCTCTTGTTGATCTTTTAGTGTTCCTAGCTCAAAGGGGCTTGTTGTGCAAGATTGTAGCCTTAGCTTTTCCATATGACGCTGACACTTTTCCACACAAGTAGAGGCCCATTTCAACTCTCTTAAGTAAAACAGTTAGTGATGCAAATCAATTTGAATTGAAATTGAGATTGAAACTGAAATTTAATTTTGGTAATTGTTCTATTTTGGTGTCAAGAAGCTTGGTACCTTTTAATTTGGCTGGCGTTTAATTGGATTATCATATTTCCCAATGTGAGGTATTTGTTTCCTAGTTCAGTTAAGGTTAAATCAATTCAACTGATTTTGTTTCAATGTAGTATCATCTTTCAGTTAATAAGAAATTCCACTTTCAATTCTTTTGCATGAGATTTTCCTCCGTGAGAGGATCTGCTACATTAAATTGCATCAAATTCCCTATGTAAGGATGTGCCACATCAATTTCATCAAAATTGAATCCTAATTTAATTTGATGCTTCCTTTTCTTGTTCCAACCACTCTCTGTTGTTGTTGTCTGACACAAACTAGAGATGAAGAGATGAATCCACTACCCTTTGCACACTTTACATGTTCAGGCCACTGAGCGACTCTAGCAGTATACATGCAACATCCATTCAACCTCAAACCTCCTACATATGGGTATCCCTGATCTTCTATGCTTCTCTTTGATTCACTTATGATCCCTGCCCAATTCTCCTTAGATTCACTCCCAATTCATGGAGCTATATTTCTCAATTCACAACTGCAAATGAACTTATGGATTGTGTTTTCTTCCATTATTGTCATGTGCCTCTAAAATGTAATATCACCATTATCATATTGAATACAATCATTCTCTTGTATATTCTATCAAAAGACAGGAAAAAACTTTAGCTAATTAGACGCCAGAAAAAGAAAACACACATGCATCAGCTTGTTAGCTTCACTCTTGTTAGGTGCTTTAAAGTCTTTCCAACTACAAACAAAGTACGTTTAAAAAAAGAAATGAATAAGAACATGTAACTCTGTGGTGATGGAGTCTATACCTTCAAGAAATGCAAGGAAACCAAGACTTGATTTATAATTCTTCAAGAACCCTGCAGGCCTTCCAGGAGAAAATGCCCCAGGTTTCCCTTTTTGAATTGCAATAAGAACCTCTCTCAGGATTGAATTGGCTAAGAAACTAAAAACATGGAAGCCAGAATTTGCTGAAAGCACAGAAGTATATAAACAAGGTTTAAAAAAACAATAGCTGAAAATGAGATGCTGAATAAAACATATCATCTACAACTACCAGGATTTAATTATCTCAGAGACCTGTTGAAGATATATCAAGTAAAAATTTGCAATCCTTCTTGACACCTTGCATTATTTGCTGATAATCATCCTCAAGTTCATCTAAGGAAGCACCACTAATCACCTGCAAGTGGTCATGGGGGATAATTTTCTGAATCATAGGTGACACAATGACTGTCCTGAAAAGTTCTTCAGCGGCTGAAGTGTTGTCAATAGCAGCATAAGCACGCAAGCAATTATAGATTGACTTTGCATCTTGATGATGTAGTCCATCCACAAAACAATTGCCTAAGCTACCGTCCAACATCAAAGTAGCATTCTGTATCCTCTTCTCCATGTTCTCAATGAAAGGGAGATCCTGTACTGCCACAATTTAAAACAAAGTATGTAATATAACAATTTTCTGCGTGAACAAAAAGGAACCATATGAATTAAAAATATATATAAATGAAAAAGCTAATGGCTAAACTTTTGTGTGCGCTAAGATTTGAACAGAATAAAAGGTGATAAACTGATAAACTTGGATATCTAGCTTGGTTACCAAGTGAAAACCCAAAAGCACTAACATGGCTTATTCTACCGCGGTAGGATAGAAGGGGGAATGTGTAGCTTAGAAGCAATGAATATAAACATATGCTTTTTGTCACAGAGAACCAAGTTTCAGAAAGTCAACATAGGATCCAAAATCGTTTATATTCATTTTTGGCACTTATAACAACAACAACAACAACAACAATAATCAAGTCTTATCTCACTAGATATTGGGATGGCAATGAGTAGGATTTAGATAGGATTCTATATCCTCCGTACCCATTCCCATTTATTATGTCCATCCCCATACCCATCGGGTATTTAACTTTCATACTCATCCCCATACCCGTCGGAGGATCAGATATCCATATCTTACCCATCATTCTATTACTATCTACCATTCTCTTTTAAAAAATAATAATAAATTATTTCAATGTACTTGTTTGCTCTTCCTCGTCTCGCATTCCTTTGATCAGGTGAGCATTTCTTGTGGAAAAGAAGATGAGATACGTGTTGGTGACCGGATAAAGAGACAAACTAAGTTTTTTTTCCAAGACGGAAAGCGGGCTAAAATTTTTTCTTTCCTATTAAAAAATAAGGCTTATATATATATATATATATATATCAGGTATTGGGTAAGGTATGGGTAGGATGTTACCGCATCCACCTCTATACCCATACCCGAATACCCGATGACTATAATCAGGTCTAAAAATTTCCTCCATATCCTCCTCCATTCGGGTCGGATGTCGGATTCCCCATCGAATTCGAAGGAAATTGTCATCCCTAACTAGGTTAGAGTCGACTATATAGATCATTCTACGGCATTGGGCTCTATACCCTATTATATCATCATCTATATTTAAATAAATTTTATCTTGTTTTATTTTTGCTAACCAAGTCTTTTTTGGCCTTCCTCTCCCTTATTTGATGCGTGTATTTATCATAGTTTCACATCGCCTAACTGAGACATTTATTGGCATCTAAGCGCATATCCATACCATCTTAAGCGTGTCTCTCGAAGTTTTTTATCAATAGATACAACTCCGACTTTCTCTCTAATGCTCTCATTCCTTATTCTGTCCATCCTCATCTCTGCAACTTTCATCTTCTGCTCATGTGCCCAAGTTATAGCTCAATATTCAACACCATATAACATAGCAGGTTTAACTGTAGTTTTGTAGAACTTCCCTTTAAGTTTTAGAGGTACTTTACGATCACATAAAACACCTGACGCTAACCTCTATTTCAACCATCTGCTAGTATTCTATGTAAGACAACTCTCTCAATCTCTCCATCATTTTGCAAAAGTGATCCTAAATACTTAAAACTCTCAATTCCAGACAACTCGTCATTTCCTATCTTAACAATTATCTCATTACATCTAATATTGTTAAACTTAAATTTCATATATTTTGTCTTTACTCTACTAAGCATAAAATCTTTCACTTTTAGTGTTGCCCGCCTTTTAGCATTTACTCAAACACGTGTCTCATCTATCAAAAACAATTTCATCTGCAAACAACATGCACCATGGTACTGTATTTTTGACACTTGATGATCAATATAATGCCTTGGTAAAAGTCATTTTAAAATTTTTTTTTTAGTTAACACCACTTGTAAAAGAAAGATGTTTTGTGGCCTACCACCTAGAGCATGGATATTACATAGAGACAGCCATGCAACAATTCAAGTGCCTAGATGACAGATAGGGAGCTACCTCAGATTTGCTTTTTTTTCCTTTGAAATGATCAAATCATTACAGAGCTATCGGTAAACTGCACTGGTCTGACTCAAAGAAGAATAAAAAAAGATGGGTTGTGAGTAATAAGAAACTAGTTGATCTTATTCATAACAATGAAAAATTAAAATAATTCATAAGTATATAATATTTCTTGTTTATGCTTTTGTTAAGCTTCAGTGATTAAGTTGTCTCTCTTTTTTCATAAAATTGTATAATGTTAATAATGTGCATTTACTTCTACAATTTAAAGTCAAAATCTATAAGCACAACGGATACTGAATATGTTAAATATTTAATAACAAAAATTTCAGGACTTGGTGCAATAAATAATATCTCAGACAGCATTACAGTATCCTTGATTTTGATCTCATTATAAGGATCTTTCAGAGGGCACCTGCAATTTTCAGAGTAGAATTAAAGGGCTTTCAGCAAACTAGATGGGCTCATATAGAAACAATTTTACAGTCACTAATCAAAATGGTGTATGATATTTTATTCAATTTACAAACAAATTTAAGGAGAAGAATTATATAATATTACTTTTTGAGACATTTTAAGATTTTATCATTGAAATTTTTTAATTAAATTTTTACATTTAAGACCTTTTGCACACGCGCCCACCTATGATTGTAGCTCCACTTAAACATTTTCCCTAAGTAAACACTAAGTCATTTAAAACACTGAGCAGAAAATTCCCATAAAAGCGTATCAATATTGACATAAGTGTTGGTGCAATCACAACTATGGAGATTTGGGTACAATCGATGTTTTGATGGATTGACAAAATAATTTAAGTTATAATTATTATTATATTTGATAAGTATATTTGAGTGTTGGACTTGAAGAAATACAGTTGACGTAGCTAAGGTCGGATGACTCGATGGCTAGATATCCATGGATATCAGAGAAGACCACAAGAGGAGAAGCATTAGAGTATGACTAAACCAAGCAAACAAGCATTGTGAGTGAAGGCGTGAAAGATGGCATGAGGTGAAGCCGCAGGTTTAAGTGCTTCCAAGGGACAAATAGCCTGACAAGAGATAGCTTCAAGGCAAGGTAAAATCTTGGGGTGTTGAGTGTTGAATGAATATGTATCTAAGTGAAGGGTAGAATCTCAACATATGAAGACTCGACCTTTGAAGTGGTTGAAGTCATGGGACCAATGAGTTGGTACTTAACACTAATTGACTGATGACTAAGTTGTGGACTCAATGGCTTCGAGCAAAGGGTGTTTTGTTCGTGGTTTTCTGGTCCAGTCGACAGATGAAACCCAAACCTCAAATGAAGAGAGTTTAGGTTTCGACAAGTTTATATCAATCAACTGCTAGTCTAGTCAAGTGTTGGTCAATCGACTATTGTAGTCGACTGGGACTGAATGGAATGCTTTTGTTCGTGGCTGAGTCGACTAATCAAGGGCAATTGAATGATGAAAACAATCGAGTGACAATCAATTGATAAAACATTCTAGTCAACTGCTTCTACAAGATCCAGTGTAGCAAGACCCATTGATAAAGCAGCAACGGTCAGATCAGCTAACGGCAACAGAAGACCGGTCGACTGACAAAGAACCCCAGTCAACTGTTGACGTCGGGCAGCATCAGTAAACAAGCTGAATGAAGGCTACACAAGGAGCTCATTGTAAAGATTGGAGACCTGATGTTCCCAACAATACTTGAATTAATTCTAAGCATTCTTGTAACTCCTTTGAGAGCCTTTTGTAAGCTTAAGTATAATCTTTCTCAAGTATAAGAGTTTTCTCTACCTCCAAAACTTTACCAAGAAGGAGAAATATTAGTGGCTTGTTCAAGACTTAAGTCATGGACGTAACAGCTCATGGGGAGTTGTGAACCATGTTAGATCATTTGTTGTTATTGTTGTATTTATGTTGCGATTTTTATGTTCTTACCTTGCTAAGCAATTAGCAAGAATCTTTCAAACTTTAATTTAGGGATGTTCACTATTCGCCCCCTCTAGCCCGGCCTTACCACCTTCCAACATTAATTTATTATTACAAAATAAGTACTAGATAAAAACTAGCAAAAAAGGAAGATGCATATGACTGAACAATATGTTGATTGCCTCTCACAAACAGCTCAACAAGTCAACAAGCTTAAATTTTGTACTACAAATAAAAATCCATCTTAGCGATGGTGCAAACAGCAATGCGGATTAAATGGTGGTAAGGTAATAATAAATATAGAAAAACTGTTCTTCTTGTTTGTGTAGCTAATACCAAATTGTATGAAAATCAATGAGGATCATATCTATGTTGAAGGATTGTATTGCAACATTTTTATGTTTCTAAAGTGTGCTTTTCAATTATTGTCAAATTTAGATGCAAAGATTTGCAATAGAAAAATGTAGCAAAAAGAAATCCCAAATCCCAAGTAATGCACAATGCAAAAAAGATAAATAATTCAATAAAATTTTGAATTTATAACTAAAATGAAAGAAAAAAAACCTGTGCATGGCTAATATAAAATTTAAGCCGGTTCATTTCACTTGCAATTCTTTCCAAAAGAATGCTTTGATCTTCTCTATGATTTGGCCCAACTTCTGCATTTAATGTGCCATTAGCATTGGCTGAAGAAACTTTCTCAGCAGGGACAATCTCTGTGTTTGATGGACTAAAATGAGAGCTTGGTAATTCCTTGATAAGTTTCTCAACCTGCAGATGAACTATTCAAAATGCCAGTGTCTCGCAAGCATCTAACAAAGAAATTTATCCAAAGTTCTGTATTTGAACTAAAAAATAGAACATCAATCTCTTGCAATAGGAGAGATAAGATAGCAAAACCTGAAGGAAAAATTTTCATACAGTAGTCAAAGGATAGGCACAAGATTTTGATAGAATATCACAAAAGAACTTCAGAAATGAAACCAAGGTGATTACACAGGAGCAAAGCCAAGAGTTTAAGCGGGCATGAGTAGTAGTAAATGACATACACCTACATGTATAAAATACACTATGGAATGTATACCCAGTGATTGCATGTGGAAGTGAACTATAATTTATTGCATTTCATAGTGATAGAGCAACAAACTGTTCATCAAGTGATAACTGTTATGTGGTTGTGCTGGTTCAAGCCTTCAGAGTAGAATGAATGAATCTCCCAGATTGGTTGGTGATGAGGTTATAAATTAATGGTTGAAATCAGTAATTTCTGGGGTCGAGTTAGAAATTTCCTGTCATAGTTGAATGGGCTTATGAGAGAACAGTGTTGAAAATGTACAAGGAAGGTCGCATTCTAACACAGCCATAATTTCCAAGGAAGTAAAATTAAGGAGCTTGAGTGCTCAGCATGGAATATCTTGAAGGGTGTCAGGAAGGGACTCATATAAGCTTGAAGGAAGGTGCTTAGCTGCCACCAATTTGACATGTTGCAACTACTGTTCAATGTAAAGAATACATTGACATGATCAAGCACCTCATCTCCCAATTGTATCTGCATGTATTTTGGGGGAGTTCAACTTCGGCATAAATAATCTCAGTCTCAAACATATTAATGAAAAAATTTAGAATGACTACTTTTGACATCTTGGAGCCAGTGACGTTGGATTTTTCTAGTCATTTCAGATTTCCTAATTTAAGTCAGAAATTTAGGCTCGAAATTGTTTAGAATGGGAATTTTCAAGGAGGTCATAAACCATCTTCCCATCAATATCATCACTGTGATAAGAAACATAGAGGCAATCAACTGAACAGAAAAAACGTATATAAGTTGATGATAAATTACGACTTCTGTCAGAAAACTAAAAGGCAACAATAGAAAACTCAACAATTGCCCGAGACAGAGAGCTAAAGAGCCAAAAGAACGCTACAAAGGTTCGAGTTATGTAGCACCTTGGAGACTACATGGAAGGTATCGAGCAGTAGCTCCAGAATCTCCCTGGCAGCCGAAGCCTCAGCTCGCTGGCGCAGACCACTGCGGATCGAGGTGAGAGCGGCGTCAATGACGGCGCGGAAAGCAGCAACCTTGTCGCGGAACTCGACAAGCGGGGCGCGCATGCGTGCGGCAGCAGAGTCGACATCGACTAGGCGGGTGCTGAGGCCAATAAAATCAGCATAATCTCGGTTTATGAGATCGATGAGCTCGGCCTTTAGGTCAGCGAGGTAGGAGCGGAGCTCAGCCGCGAGGCTCTCGAGGGGTACGAAGGTGCGGAGGTCAGCGACGTAGGAATCAGCATCGAAGTCTTCGCCGAGGAAGGCCGAGGAGTTGAACCAGGGCGGCTTGGCGTCGATGGGATCGCCGAAAAGATCCGTCGGCGATCGAGGGGGGAGGAGGCTGTCCACCATGATGAAATTCCTGGATCTGGATCTGGATGTGCACGACGGGCCAAAGGGAGAGGAGAAATGAAAACAGGAACCGGGTCGGGTTTCTCAAGTCCGACCCGTTAAAAGGCTGATTGTTATAAATGAGGTGGCATTGATTGTTATAAACGATAATAAGATGAAAAAAATGATGAATCGAATTGGAACGATCTCGTCTCCACGTACCTTCTTCATCCATTGGCATTATAAATACGGAAGAATTCACGATAGATAATCTAGAAATTTAATATCTCATAATTATGTATCTCATTTAATAAAAAAAATTATAAAATATATCATAATTAAGAATTGAATCGAAAATATCTAGATGATAAATTGATGCTCAAGTGAAAATTTATTGTTCTTCCGCTCAAAGTAGCTTTTCAATGAAGTGTGATTTTAACACTTTTGCTAGTTACAATGAAATAAATCATACAATATTTAAGATATTTTGATAGCCTCAACTTTTATGGTACTATCTATAATATGATAATGGAGCCCCGGGGAGCAGAGTGTCATGATTAGATCCTTCAATGATAAGTCAGAATCTAATTTGAAACTCAGCAATGATGAATTATCGAAAATTTTCCTTTAATGGGTAGCGGACATGAAATGTTGGTTGTCAGGATGCACCTCTATGTGTGCTATCCCGATTTAACCTAGCGACTGGTGGAACTTCGCGGGGCCGAGTCGATCGTCTCAGGTTCGATGTTAACTGTCCTAGTTAATCAAAATATAATACGTTAATGGAAAAATTCATTATCTTTTTCTTTCTCAAGTAATAAATAAAACTCAAAAAAAATTTTACAACCCCGGCATAATATAGGTGGTGGGCATATGAAATCTCTGTTAGTGCAATCGACATCTAGGATTTCGATGTTTGATAATGTACTTAAATCTGGTCAATTTTGACCAAAGCGTTAATCCAAACAGGACTTGATGTTTAGAGCTAATAAGTCTACCAAGTGATTATTCTAATTGGAGTTAGATAAGGGGGTGAGAAGTTTGAGTGACTAGTCGTAACTGAAAGTTAGGTAAGGAAGTCTGGTGAGTGAAATTAGACCCTAGTGAGCGAAGCTAGGTGAGTGAAGTCAGACAATGGAAGTCCTAGTAAATGAAATTGGGTCATAGTGAGTGAAGTTAGGTAGTGGAAGCCTTGATGAGTGAAATCAGGCAATGAAAGTCCTAATGAGTGAAACTGGGCGGTGAAAGTCCTAATGAGAGAAGTTGGACCCTAGTTAGTAAAGCTAGGTGGTGGAAGTCCTGATGAGTGAAATTAGACAATGGAAGTCCTGGTGAGTGAAGTCAAGCAATGTAAGTCCTAGTGAATGAAACTATGTAGTGGAAAATCCTAAAGTAACCCTATGTAATGTGTGACCGAGTGGTTTCCAATCCACCACGCACGGTCGACCGAACTAGCAAATCATATATACATATACATATATATAGTGCTGATTCAGTATTGCAGGTAAGTCTTAATGGTTCAGGTTGATCAGACACTAAGCAAAACTAGAAAATGTCCAAATAGGTCTGGAGGATCAGATGTTTGGCAGGTAAGTAAGATAAGTCATTGGAGGAGCGCAATATGGTGAGGATGAGTCCCCATTGAGACTATAAGCACAGTCCAACTTAGAACAATTTTGGAACTCTAAGTTAAGTTCTTTGACTAGAGCTGGTCTTGAGAAGACATAATTATATAATACTAAGTCTAATTTTCCTATTCTATACTTGTGCTAACTTTGTTTTTCAGGGAAAATATTATTTTGGACAAACTTTGTTTTATAGGGTTGTTTTTGCAAAATTTACCTCGGATAAACAGTGTCTGAGATGTCTCAGTTGGAACTGGAGGTGCCCTCAGTGGCTGAGGGTGCCTCAGGTTTGATCCAAGGTGCCTTAGTTGTGTGGTTCATGGATCAGATAAGCTTTCGGATCTAAAATACCTCAGTTGTGAACTTAGTGTCTCAAACCGTCTTTATAAGGAGCCCAAGTTCAAGCCTTCAACTACAACTTCTACATTCGATTCCTGAGCTTCAGCAATCTTTTTGTTTCCTCGTCTTCATGTTGCGGTCCTATTACAACTCGACTATGATTGATCGTTGCTGGAAGGCCGACACCTACAAACGAATGCATTCAAACTACTACTTTCTGCGGGTAACAATTTGTATTCATTTCTCGTACTTGCAAAAAGAAAAGCGTAGGGTGTTATATTTTTCTATTCTTTGTACTTGACTATTCTACCGGGAGTTTGCTGGTAGAGAGGACTAGTGGACTACCGTCAAAAGGTCCAAAGGGTTTGGACCTTGGAGTAGGAGTTGCCGAAGGCTCCGAACCAAGTAAAACTCTTAATGTTTGCGTACTTATGGTTTCTTTCGTATTTTTCGCTGCGCCCACTTTTTTTAATTTCGAAAAAAGACATAATTTTAAAAAGTCACGTGATCCCCTCCTCACATGCAGTAATCCTACACTTTCTAATGCAACAGGTAGGGGTTGATTCTTAAAAATTGAAGACCTGCATACTCTATCCCTGTTAAATATAGAAAATTCAGAGGGGTTAAATGTGAAAAACCCTAAATTTGGGAGATTAGGGTCGATTAGCTAAAAGTCGAGGGCCTTTTTGTAAAGTTGCCTTAAACTTAGTTATTTTTCTTTTTCCACTCTTCGCGAACTGCCCAATGTGAAACCCCATCCTCCTCATCGCGCGATTGGAGACCGCAACCTTGCGATTTCCTTTTCTCCCGATCTCTGCCCGACAGCACCCACATCCGATCCTTTTCTTCCTCTCTCGCGCCAGCGCAACCTCGTCATCTGACCGGTTGTCAATGTCTCCGAGCGCACAACCCTATGGCCGTCGGAGCATTCCTGATCCGGACCCACTTTGCGCTGCTCTTTTCCATCCTCTCCGCTGTCTCTCGTCACCAGAGAAGATGATACTCGTTTGAGCTCACAAGGATAGATCGAGGAGGGCTTGTGCTGTGGTGCCCGATTCATTGATTCGGAGTAGGGGAGTTTCCTGCGTGTGGATCCTCTATAGGTGAGTTTTGGTTAATTGCTGTGAATCTCAATGATGTTAATGAGACGATATGTTTAGGTTGAAATATTGATCAGATTTGGGTTTACGAGGGCTGCCGGAGATGAGGCGGTTCACCTGCGGTATTGTGCGTTGCCGACATCGTTCTAGGTAAAGATTAGATCAGTTCTTTGAGTCTTTAAATTCTGCCAAGAGCTTTGGGTTGCGGATGGGTCTTTCAAGGTTTTTCTTGGGTGTTCTAGCTTCCTTCCATGTACTTATTTGAATGAGGTTTATGTAAGTATTCTAGGTTGGTTTTGATTGGTTAACCGAGTCAAGTTAGGACCTGGTGTTTTTAATCTCTGTGTGTAAGTGTGCAGGAACTTAGGAGCGCGGGAAATCAAGTGAAAGACGCAGCGGTCGAGAAGGATGACACGGAAATGGAGCTGACGGGCTCGGTGCATCCGAGGGACGCGGAGCTCTGCGGAAGAGTACGCCAATGGAGCTAGAAGGACGTGCATGGCGTCCGAGGGACAAGAAGCCGGGAGGAATGACGCTCGAGGGGCGAAAGGCCGGAGTCGGGTTCGGGTGAGCCTAACTCCGGGTCGCCAAAAATCACCCAAGAAGACCAAAAATCACGTTGGAGACTTGTTAGCAGCTGT
The DNA here is from genome assembly GCA_024364735.1 of Boesenbergia rotunda. Taxonomy (NCBI): domain Eukaryota; kingdom Viridiplantae; phylum Streptophyta; class Magnoliopsida; order Zingiberales; family Zingiberaceae; genus Boesenbergia; species Boesenbergia rotunda. The sequence continues at coordinate 255,422 of JAGFNQ010001728.1, forward strand.
TGACGTAAATAATGAGTCATCAGGAGTCATTAGGAGAGTGTTTCTGTTTCCAGGCGGATATATTTGTAGTCGTCAGGAGAGAGTCATGCCGCTAGTCCCACTTCCCGTCGGATTGACTTCGTTTTGGTATTGGTATTTACGAATGTTTTATTTATATTATTTTTCATTTTTATGAATATGAATTTGTGTTTTTTTTACTATTTGTGTGCCCCAGAGGGGCTTTTGGAGTTTTTGTTGTTGTTAGTTATACTTGTATATGCCTTTCATTTCTAGGTTGTATTTTATTTCTTATTATGCGTTAATTTCCAGCCATGTTGATTGAGGATGATGAGATGACCGTATATGTCTTATATCGAGAATTCATATTATTCGTCAAACAGGGAAAGTGTTATCCGATTTTTATGGGACGAGCTGCCCTTGGGGCGTGACAATCCCACTGTGTCTAATGCCTATGTATATAAATTAGCATCTCTCCATATTTATAGGACATGCTCTAGGGGCCATTAAATAGTGGATTTATCTTTTTTTCGAAAATCTTCTTACAAATTTAACAATTTTACGGAGGAATTACAAAAAGGAATATTCAAGGAAATATAAACTTCTAATAAGGGTTAATAAATTTTATTTCGTGGTTGGTACAAGTTTCATCCCTCCTTTTATAACATTTAAATACTTATTGCAAGCAAATTTTATTTCGTGGTTGGTACAAGTTTCATCCCTCCTTTTATAACATTTAAATACTTATTGCAAGTCTACCTAATATCCTATTTTCTTTCTACGATTCAGGTTTACCTCTTAGATTATAATATTCAAGATAAAAAAATTAAATATTCACGAGGTATATTATATATATTTAGAATTTAAGAGTTATGAAAATATTAATTTTTAAAAATAAAAAAAACTATCGAAAAAAATTGCACAAGGTGTCTGGGCGCCTCGTGCGTAGTGTCACATATAGGTGTAAAACATGCCACGCAATGTGTGCGTATGTATATACACACACACATAGAGAGAGAGATGATATCATGCACACCTTTATATGATCGATTGTGGACGACATTCTACATGGGCACCTGACGCGAGCAATTTTTAACCTACATGCAATAATTTTTTCTCTCTTTCCTCATAAATTAAAATAAAATCTTTTCTCCTTTGATTGCATATAACATCTACTGTGGTGTTAATTTTTAAAAACCAACACCAAGATTGATATTGGTTTTTAAAAACCCAATGTGCTAATGCAGTCTTTAAAGACCAGCACGTTGGAGAAAGACCAACTCCAATATTGGTGTTAGTCTTTGAAAAACAACACCAATGTACCAGTGTGCTAGTCTTTAAAATCCAACTTGGCGTTAAAGACTAGCTCCAACGTGCTAGATTTTAAAGACCAACAATAGCACATTGGAGTTGGTCTTTAAAAACAAGCTTCAAAAAAAAATCAGTACCACAATGAATGTTGCATGCAATTAAAGAAGAGAGATTTTTTTTTTAATATAAGAAGAAAGACAAAAAAAAATTGTTACAGGCAAATGAGAGAGATAAAAAAACAACACCAACGTTGGAGTTATTCCTTAAAGATCAGCTCCAACATGCTGGTTTTTAAAGACCAACACCAACACGTTGGAGCTGGATTTTAAAGACCAGTTCCAATGTGCTAATGCTGGTCTTTAAAGACCAGCTCCAAAGTTAGAGCTGGTCTCCAACATCAGTGTTATTTTTTAAAGACTAGCATCAACGTTAGTACTAATTTTTAAAAACCAGTATCACAGTGGATATTGCATACAATTAAAGGAGAGGAAATTTTATTTTAATTTAACAGGAAAGAAAGAAAAGTTATTGCATGCAGATGAGAGAGATTAAAATTTTTTGCTTAAAGCTCCGTTAGGTGCCCACATAGGATGTCGCCCACAATCGCTCATATAAAGGTATGCAATATATCATCTCTCTCTCTCTCTCTCTCTCTGTGATATGTTGCTGACGGTGTACTATGCGATCATCCGCACCATAATGATCCAGCGCTTGATTTATTTATTTTTTTTTTTTTAAATCAATATTTTCATATATCTTAAACATTAAATACATACACTATAATCTCTGAGCACCTAATTTTTTTTTAGTTTTAATTTTTTTAGGTTAAACACTATAACCAAATCTCTAGATCCTAAAGGTGTGTTGGTTAAGGATTGTCGTTAATAACGTTGATTATAGATGCAAGATTATATTGTTTAAACCTGTTTGGTTTAAGTAATGAACAATTCCCAAGTAATCAACCATGCCCACCACATCAGTAATTAGTAAAACTCGGAATACGATTACCATCAAAATGTGAGGTTTTGAAGATTATGGTGTTAATAGAAAAATATTCCTAAAATTATCCTTATGACTCATTCTACCCGTAGAGGTGGGCATCTATGGTGAGGAAGGAATCGGAGTAGGGGCAAATGAAGGGGATATGGGGTTACCCCTGCTTGACGTGTGGTCGGGCTCAAGAAGCACCTCGTGGATGAGGCGAGAGCAGAGGCACGAATGCAGACATCTAGGGCGAGGAAGGAATGGAGGTTGAGGCAGGGGTGGACAAAGGGGACATGGAGTTGCCCTGGCTTGACATGTGGTTTGTTTTGAGAAGCACCTCGCGGATGACACGAGAGCAAAGGCGTGGAGGCGAGCATCTAGGGCGAAGAAGAAGCGGAGGTAGGGAGGGGATGGGTGAACTACGTTGCTAGTTTCTAAGGCACGAGGGCGACGACAAACCAAGGATGACACAGTGAAGAGGAAGGAGCGAAGGCAGGGAGGGGACACGCAAACTAATGTCACTAGTTTCTAAGGCACGACCAATAGTTGTGAGAGCATAGTGATGATGGTGGGCAAAGGATAGCGAAGAACGACATAGTAAAGAGGATAGCACAATACAATGATAATTGAATTTTAGTTTTTTTATTTAAACTTTAGTTAATTGATTCAATCTATTCCTAATTTACTAGGATAATTTACATAGACTTTTTCAAATCTTAATTATATTATCCTATTAATATATATTTTTTTATTTTCAATTTTTAAAAATTATAAATCAATTATATTTATCTATTATATATTATCAACTTATTATTATCATTAATATTATTAATGTTAATATTAAAATTTTAATTTATTTATTTTGAAAAAATTAATCAAATATCAAATTTATTTAGTTGGAAAAGTATCTAGGATTGAACCAAAGATAATATAGTGAATATTAAATTAGATTAAAGTATTATCTGGGATTTAAACAAATAACATTAAATTATGTTTTATTATCCATAATCCTGATTATGTAATTACTCAGAAATCACATAATTAAAGTTAATAACCAAATGCATCCTAAAGGTAAAATTTAATTAACTTAATCCCCTAGATAAAAAAAATTAAAATTAAAAACAAAAAATATTATTAGACACCCTAAATATATACCTTATGAGTACCTAAAATTGTTTTAGTTTTAATTTTTTTTTAGCTTGGACTATATAATCAAACCCCTAAACTCTAAATGCAAAATTTAATTGGCTTAACCTCGGAGTTAAAAAATTAAAAAAATGCTATTGAATGAATCCAGGCGCCTAAATTATGTCGTGGACAAGTTCGCAGCAGAAGTTCCACAGCGCGCCCATATGTGAATATAGGGTTTTTGTCTGCTTAATACTATAACTAAATACTTAAATTCTAGAGGCAAAATCTTATATCTTATTTACATAATCGAGAGTTTAAAAAAATATAATAAAATAAAAAAGAAAAATTGCTGCTGTGAGAGGCATGGACAAGGTTCGCACCATTTTGTCTATATATATATATATATATATATATATATATATATATATATATATATATAAGAAAAAATATATATAATTTAAAGTAGTAATAGGATATTTAGGTAGGGTATGGATATTCAATTCTCCGAGGAATATGGAGATGAGGATAAAAATTGAATATCTAATGGAAGATGGAGATGAGGATGAATATAATAAAAGGGAATGGGGATGAGGATACGAAATTTGGCTCATTGTCATCCCTACCAAAGGCCAACTTAATTATGATATGGTTGATTTACGATACAAACCAATATATAAAGATAAGTATTATGTGCACCAATCGATATGGTTCCATAAAACATATAAGGTTAGATCAAATGAACCCTTTATTTGATGAGGCTTAACCATACATGAAATTTCATGTTATACTCGAAGCAGTGTTCACTTTTGATCTTTATTCTGAATTTCCCTTTTTAACTCTCTTTTAGATAAATTCTTCCTTCTCATCAATTTCTTTACCATGTTGCCGAATTCAAGGATATATCTTCTTCATCAGTGCATGGTTCAGACTCAAACTCAGATTTAGATTTGGCCTTTGAATTTGATTTTGACCTTGACTTAGACTTGACTATATATATACCTACAACCAAAGTTATGCCTAATGTTAGACAAGTCTCTAGATATTTTATACGGCTTTTTATCAAAGGGCGTACCCAAGAATTGGTATTTACCAAAATATGTACCATGGTTTTATTTTCACCAAAGGACGCATTGATTTTAGTGAACTTCCTCTAATACCCCTCCCACTAATTACTGTCTTTCTCTTTCTCTCTCAGTAACAAATTCTGAGATATCTGCACAGGTTTTTCAGACTTTTTATTTTAAAATAATATAATATGAAATCGGCGCTAAAAAACATAAGGAAAAAAATCAAAAAAATGTTTCAGTTAAAAAATATCTCATCCACCCCGATTTAAAAATATAAATAGTTAATTTTTTATATTTGATTAATATAAATTAATATATTAAATAATATTTAATGAATATATTAATATATAAGAAAACAATTCTGTTTTGATTTTAGTCAGCATGGGCCTGAAATCTTAACATTTCAGGCCCACGTTGGGCCTGAAATGTTTTGATTTCAGGTCCACGTTGGGCCTGAAACAAAAGATTTCAGGTCTAACGTGAGTCTGAAATTTTTATTTCAGGCCCACGTTGGGTCTGAAATCTTTTGTTTCAGGTCCGACGTGGACTCAATTTTTTTTCAATTTTAAAAATATATTAATATATAAAAAAACCTATCAAAAACACGTAATTTCAAATTAAAACGCAGGGTCTGAAATCACGCTAGGAGGGCCTGAACACAGATGTGTTCAGGCCCTCCGGGCCCAAGGAGGGCCTGAACACATCTTGGATAAATGTAAATAAATTAAATAAAAATAACAATAATTCTAGTTAGAGTTGAGACCCTCCTTGGGTTCAGGCCCTCCTTGGGCCCGGAGGGCCTGAACACATCTGTGTTCAGGCCCTCCTAGCGTGATTTCAGACCCTGCATTTTAATTTGAAATTACGTGATTTTGATAGGTTTTTTATATATTAATATATTTTTAAAATTGAAAAAAAAATTGAGTTCACGTCGAACCTGAAACAAAAGATTTTAGGCCAAACGTGAGCCTGAAATAAAAAATTCCAAGCTCACGTTGGGCCTGATATATTTTGTTTCAGGCCCAACGTGGGCCTGAAATCAAAACATTTCAGGCCCACTGAAATGTTAAGATTTCAAGCCCATGCTGACTAAAATCAAAACAGAATTGTTTTCTTAGATATTAATATATTTATTTAATATATTAATTTATATTAATCAAATATAAAAAATTATCTATTTATATTTTTAAATCTTGGTGGATGAGATATTTTTTAACTGAAATATTTTTTCGATTTTTTCTTACGTATTTTAGCGCCGATTCCATATTATATTATTTTAAAATAAGAAGTCTGAAAAAGCCTGTGCAGACATCTAGGAATTTGTTACTGAGAGAGAAAGAGAAAGACAGTAATTAGTGGGAGGGGTATAAGAGGAAGTTCACTAAAATCAGTGCGCTCTTTGGTGAAAATGAAACAATGGTACGCCTTTTGGTAAATATCAATTCTTGGGTACGCCCTTTGGTAAAAAGCCGTATTTTATACGCATCTACCTTGAATACATATAAAGTAGTACGTGGAAATGCCTTAAGAGCATACTTGATGAGATCACGATTTTCAATCCGTTCCTCGATTAAGTGAAGACTATTGAGAAGCTCCTTGAATACGCCATTAAGTTGACTTGTAGATTCTTCTTTTTTTCACCTGATAGTTTGGGAATTGACTTGGGAGAAGAATTTTTTTGGTGGTCCTTGAGCCAATCGTCCTTTCATGGAGTTCAATTAATTTTTCCATAGCTCCTTTGCGCTTTGAGAAGGTCCAACCTTCCCAAGTTGCTCTTGAGTTAAACTACATATCAAGATAGTTGTGACCTTAACATTAGCTTGAGCTTTCCTTTTGACAGCGCTTGTCCATGTCTCAAATCTTAAGGGTTGATCACTTTCATATCTTGGTAGATTCACTATAATCCAATTATCGATCTCGTTCATTAAATAGTATTTCATCTTATCTTTCCAGTACGCAACGTTATTGTCATCTAAGAGAGGAAGACGGATGCTACTATATCCTTCTAAGGCTGTCAAAATAAGTTTCTCTAGAACTTTGAAAGATTTTGGGTAAATAGCACGAATTATAATACAAGAAAATTTGTAATACAAAGTGTTGAGAGTTTTAGTATTTAGTATTTTTAGGATTTATGTTTAGATTTAAGGTTGGGTTTAGGATTTAGGATCGAGATTAAGGGTTATATTTATAATTTAGATTTAAGTTAAGATCTCGTTCTGATACTAAATGTAAGATCAGGCTATAATGTGTGGCTATGTGGTAGGCGAATAGTATAACTTTTAATTGAAATGATGGTTCTTAATATAACAGAATACAAATATAACAAATATACAATGGAACTCCAGTAAAGCGATTGTACAAGTGAACTTAAATAACAAACTCAAAAGAGGACTTATCTCTAAAGTTTCTACTCCACTACATATGCTCCTCTAGTCTCTAGCTAGATGGATCAGTCCTGAAAAGCACCTTCAATATTCTCCTTTATCGGATTCATCTGAATGTGGAAAAATCTCTTCTAGCAATCAAATACAAGTAAGAACAAAATACAATTAAGGCCGCCTGGGTCCCATGAACATCTTCCCATATGCAACCTGGCGATCTCATTTGGTTTCTTACCAGACTTGTCGGTTTTGGTGATTTTGCCATCTAAAACTTCAACGGTGGCAGTTAAAAGTGGCAGATACCTTCCCACCTCACCAGATCTTGCGCAATTTTGAAAGGGTCCACTTATATTATTATTATTAACTCTTGTACACTGATCCACCAAAATTATTATTGATCCCGACTTCGTCTATGGGTAAGTCAGCCGGGCCCGTCAGCCAATCTGATGCCATAAAGGTCTAGTGGACAGGACAGCGAAGATATCACCAGGGAGTCCCCAAGCCCGGGAGCCCCGGGAGCAGTGTTTAGCTAGCCATGAATAAGGTCAGGCGGGTCGACCACCAGCCCCTACTAACCCAGTCGGACGCGTGACTGCCCACGCTCCCTGGTCATTCCCCGACCTAGGTCTAGGTCGTGCACTACAGTCGGACACGTGGCGGCCCACACTCCAATACCATCACGGGGACTGGATATCTAGCAGACATCACTCAACAAACCCCCGACTCAGGGCGTATCCTGCGCCTCCACTCTACCAGTCGGATGCGTGGCTGCCCACGCTTCTTGGCCATTACCCGACCCGGTCCTTGGCACTCGGATACGTCGGTCGGCTCTCGGGGTACGGGTTGTCTCACCCTTACGCCCCCTATATCATTATATCTAGGGTGCGACCCTGCTAGTGGGGTTCTGCACACCTTACTTATCTTTGACACGTCTCGCGGTCAGTCCGTCCATCCAGTACCTTCGTACTGCTCGAGCACCCCGTGTCATGCCGCGCCACTCCCAAGTGCTCCCTACGAGCTGACAGTTATCACACCCTTGTCTCGTCAATACGGACAAGGATTGTCAGCTCTCCCAGCTATATAAACTTCGCACTCCCCCTACCGCAGGTATGCGCGCGCACGAGTTCTCTCATCTAACACTGCATTTCAATTCAATTCCACTATTGCGGCTGCGAATGCTGACTTGACCGTCGGAGTGCTGACCAGGGAAACCCCCGATGGGTTTGTTGACGGTCGTTGTTTTGCAGAGCTAAGTCAGGGCGCCACTAGGTCATTGCCACCTTCTCAGCTGCTCGTGCCATGGGGAAGTCATTCTGGCCCTGGGGATCGTCACCTCGCTTCACGACAGAATCAATTATATTTTTCAATCAGTCACCTCGCTTCACGACAGAATCAATTATATTTTCCAATAATGAGATTGACGATGATTGTTATCTTGATTTCTATGTATAAAATAAAATATTTATAAGTCGGGATTCAATATAAACCAACTTTATTATCATAAAACTCTTCCAACATGGAAATATTCCAAATCCTTCTAAGATTTGGGAGAATAATATAGTTTCTCTTATCAAACAACTTTGGGTATCATGACAACCCCACTTGATTATATATACTAGCAAAATTTACGGTTGCGCCATCAGACCTTTTTAGGAAGCAGCAACAATTGACGGCGGTGGTGGCAGAGGAGGAGGAGGAGGAGGAGGTGGACTTGATCCTTGAAACACGATGGGCGGCTCATCCTCCGTGTCCCAAAGGAATTTAGCGTAGGAAGCCATGATGTAGCTGCAATTCCAAACAATCGTTGAATGCTTGTCGATCGATGAATTAATAGAAAGATGTTGCGTCACCTGTCGTGGGGCGCAGCTTGGACGGCACGGGCGAAGTAGCCGTCGGCTCGAGTCGCATCCCTGCTGCTCTGCCACACCAGATCCGCGTAGAGGGCGAGCACGCCGGCGTCGCTTGGATTCGCCAGGATCGCCTGCTCGCAGGACGCTTGCGCTCCGGCCATGTCTCCTCGAAACTGAAATCAATCGCCCAGCACGAACGCTAGCTAGTTAGAGAACCATTTAAATTACCTTTATCGACATTTAAATTACCTTTATCAAGAACTTGGCATAGTTGCCGAGGACGAGAGAATTCCTCGGGTCGGCTTCGATCATCCTCCGGTAATACGCATCGGTGGCTTCTATTCCGCCGTCCGAATCCGATAGATGGAATCCCCGGCCGTCTCCATCGTCGCCGCCGCTTCCGCCGCCGCATATCTTTCCGCCGCCATCCACGCCGCCAACGCAACCCTCGGAAACGACGACGCACTGACTGTCTTCCATCACGGCGCCGGGCTCTTGCCTGGCCGACGAGGAAGAAAAGGAATTGGATTTTCGAAATTGCCTCGATCCGACGAGGTGGGAGAGGCCGCTGTCCGACGGAGCGCGGGAAATGGGCGCGGACGTCCGCCTCCGGGCGGCCGGCGACGAGGCAGAGGGCGAGGAGGTGAGGTGGGCCAGGGAGCGAGACCTGTAGAGGGGCGTCACGGGCAGTTCTGCAACCCCTGCCGAGAACTCGTGTGCGGTCGCCTCCTTCGCCGCAACCGCCCACGACGTGTTAAACAGAGGCGACGAAGCGCTGCGAAGTAGCATCGTTCGCAACGGACTAAGAACAGAACACAACGAAGAGGAAGAAGAAAAAGCAAGAGATCGAGAGGAGCTCGCTCTGAGAAAAATAGATTCGACGGATTCTCGATCGGTTCTTAAAGCAAGCTCGGTCACCGCTTGTCGTGGGATCCTCGAGTAGGACATGCACGGCTGAGTTCCCTCCCGAAGTAGTCCGGAAGTAGATCTCCACCGTGATCCCGTTCCTACGGCGGTCGGTTTATTTTATTTTATTGGCGGATCGTTCTCCAAAAGGCCCAGTAGGGGCCCATCCTCCCTCTCTGTATATGTGGGTTACCTATGGTAATTCCTCCTCCCTTTGTGGTCTGTGTGTGATGGTAAGAACCCGAATATATTTTGAAAATATTCGTGGTTCAAAATTTCAGACGTATTGATGGAATTAGTGATACGGGTATTTTAATAATTTTTTTAAAAAAAAATTTAATCATATAAAATATTGTGATGAATATATAATTTTTTAAAAAAATTATTATAATAAAATAAAACATCTCTAATTATTTATCTATTTTTATTTAATTGTCAGCCAATAATGTTAAATAATATTAGCTTTAATAAAATATCACATTAGATTTATTTGATGATCGGACTATCTACCTTATCCTATTTTACATATTTACTTGATAGATAAAATATGAGATTGAATTAATGAATTGCCCATTTTAGGATTAGTCGGATAGTAAAATATCTGTACTTGACTAAAAAAATATTGATGCTTAAATAAAAAATTATTTAAATAACATTTAGGGAAAAATTAAATGATATAATAATAATAGTGACATACAAAAATAATTATAAATAGAAAAAATATCAAAAAATGGCAATAAAAATTCTAAAAATGGAAAAAATAAGTTTTGAGAAAATTATAAAACATTTAGATATTCATAGGAAAATTTTAAAAATTATATATATTTTATTACGTCAATTTAATAATTAATACTGAACGTTGACCAAAATAACCTCATTCACATGGAACGGTGGAACACAATTAGAGTTATTAATTTGGATTACATCCTATGAGTTAATTTGTATCGTGGAATAATTTAAATAGATTGAATTGAAATTTTATTAATATATTTAAAAGTGGCTCGGAGTGGACTAGCCCACATGGGTTGCGGATCAAAGCGGACTTGGGTTGGTTAAGAAAAATATAAAAAAATAAAAATGAAAATGAAAATGAAAAATTTAACGGAGTCATAGGTTGATCCGCCTAACCTGCAATATAAACTTAATTTAATTTTAAAAAAATTAGTGTATATATTATCCATAATAGTTGAGCTATATATTCCCTCATTGCTATGTACTCTACTTTATTAGTAGATATTGCAATACAATATTGCTTCCTACTACACTAGCTAATTAAATATTGACCTTTCTCCAAATGGGACGCAAATTTTGAGACGCAAACTTTGGGATGCTAAACTTCTAAATCGTTCGCTGTGATTGCTTTTTGATTTACCTTGGTAGTCGATGGGAAACTTTCGTTGGGCCAAGTCGGTCACCCGAGGTTCGACATTACCCAACCTCATTAATCATTTAATTAGATATTGACCTAAAAATTGATAACCGTCACTTGTATATTGTTTTTGTCTAGTTTACACCAACATAGTTTGAGTTAGAGTAACGTACTAAATTAAAATTGTTTGTCCTAAGATAACAAATTTCTACAATTAGTGTGCGTACCTTTAATATACCTAATATTCTTTTTACAATTGATAGTTGTAATTCTTTTGTACATAATTGATACCTAGTATACATAAAAAATATCAAGTCGATTTGTAATTAATTATAATAGGCTATCTATTGCACTTCTATAATATTTTATAAGTCAACAATTTTCCTTCTAGATTATATCAATTTTTATATTTATTGTCATTGGTGCATTAATTTCTATACCATTTTTCATTCCAAAATTTTTAATTAATTCATTAGTATATTTATTTTGAAAAATAAAGTCCTTAAATTTAGTTTGTTTAATTTGTAAGTCTAAAAAGAAATTAATTCTTATGTTAGAGTCATTTCAAGCTAACTTTTCATTAAAGTAATAAATTCTTAATTTTAAAAGTTTTGAATTAGTTGAATCAAAGATTATGTCGTTTACATATATTTGGGATGTAAAAATATTTTTTTCTAGGGTTTAATTTTAACAAAGATAGTTGAGTCAATTTGTCCTTGGTTAAATCCTTTAGATACTAACTAGGTTGGCAATCTTTCATATTAAGTCCTAGATGCTTGTTTTAGTTTGTATATGATTTTTTTAGTCTAATGACATGGTTTGGGTGGTCTACATATTCAAATCTGGATGGTTGACTTACGTAAACTTCTTCCTTAAATATAAATCTTATATCCATTTGATATAGCTTGAATATCTTATGTGTTGTATAAGCTAGTAGCATTCTCATGGATTCAAGTTTAACTATAGATACATAAGTTTTATCATAGTCTATCCTTTTACTTGTCTAAATCCCTTAGCTACTAGTTAGCCTTTTTTCCTAACAATTTCACTTTTGTCATCTACTTTATTTCTCTAAACTTGCTTGGTATTAATAATGGTTCAACTTAATTGTCTTTTGGTACAGGTACTAGGCCCCAAATTTAGTTTTTTTTTTTCAAACTGACCTTGTATTTTTTTTTATGTTAGGACAAAGATTTTAAGTTAAATGTTTGCGTATTTAATGTGTATTTAAGTATGTAGGGATAACACGAACACACACAAAACTTGGGCATGGCTTGGTGTGACCAGGGCCTATTGAAGAATGATAGTATGGGACATGCAAGCGACCATCAGATGAGGAGCACTAAGGCAGTGTTAAAGAAGCTCTAGAGCATTAACCTGATGTGGACAAGTTGGCAGCTTGATATGTCTCAAGATCCATAGAGAGTAAAAAAGGTTGCACGAGGTAAACCAGGGACTACAAAATAAGGAGCTTTGAGGCAGAGAGGATGATAGCTAATGGAGGAAAACTCCATAGGTGAAAGGGTGAAGGAAGGCAAGTGGAGAAGCCGTGAGCTTATATATATCCAAGAGACCAATGAAACTAATAAGATATTGTTGATCGAGGGGTGAAATCGAGCTGTAATGGTAAGTCTTTTGTGACCTGTGAGTGTTGAGTGGCTTGTACCCATTGGGGATGAGGGTAGAATTCAATATAAGTAGATTCGGCCTGCGAGGTGATAGTAGTTAGGGTCAAAAGGCTACTATTGATGGATAATAATCAACTGGTGCACCAAATGGATTTAAAGTTTAGGGATTGACTAGTCAACTAATAATGATTATCAATCAATTGGTGGATTGGTCGATTTAGTTAGTTAAATGAGATAGTTAACTGAATCTAAGAAGCCAATGAACAGAATGATTGTCTTCATGGCCGAGTTGGTTTGACATGAATTGATTGATGGTAAGTGACCAATAAACTAGTTGCCCATGTGAAAAGTAGAAAGGAGTCATTACTGTATGACAACGGTCAGATCATGAGGGTAATCAACTGAGAAGATTTAGCAGTTGACTATTGGGGCGAGTGAATCATCTTTTGCCACCTTGTAAGAAGTTTTTCAATTGTTAATAATTGACCGAGGAGGAAATGTAGTGGCTTTTTGAAAGTGATCCACTTGCTAATTGCAAATTATAGAGTAAGAGCATAGGATTGTCGAACCATATTAAATCAACATGCTTGCAATTATAAGTGTGATTTCTTTTATGTTTTTATTTCTCTTATGCTAACTTTTTTTAAAACTTTCTAGCTCAATAGCAAAAGTAGGGAGAATTATGCTTACAAATGTAAAATCGCAATTACCCCTTCACTTTATCAGAATATAGAGAAGCTTTTAGACGGCCGATGAAGAAAGCATGATCCAACATACATAAAAGACAGTTAAGATAAACATTTGACCATGCTCTAGGCAACCAGATAAAATTTGTAGCCATGTCTACATACTTCAGGTGATCAGAATAGTGTCATGTTGGCTTCGACAGAGCTCTATAAAAGGAGTCTCGAGCCGGTATTTTAGAACAATATTTTTTCTCTCTACATTGCATTGGTCGTGCATCTGCTTCCTTGTGCTAATGTATTGCACATGTGTTTTTTAAAGACCAACTGTAACTAGAGCTTATAATCTCTTTTATTTAAGTTGTTATGCATTTTCTCTTATTGGGATTGAATTTCAGATTCTTGTTGAAAAGATTTTTCTGCCTCCTTAAACTCTCTGGAAAGAAGTTTTAATAAGAATCTATTTTATTTTAATTTTAATTTCAATATCGCCATACTAAAAAAAATATTGACCAGGTAGCAGATAAACCTGGGATGACTAGTCCGGCCCCACGAAAATTTCTCACCGGTCACCGGGATAAATCGGGAAGCGCTCGCAGTGGGCGGTTTAGAAGCCCAGTGTCCCAGGGTTCGCGCTCCATTTGGAAGAAAAATTTCTACAAAATACGCCGTAGCTAGTGATCGAAACGCAAATACCTGAGATAGCAACTAATCGCTCTACCACTACACCATAGCCCCGGGGGCTCAATATGGCCATACTAGATCTTGAGTAGCATTTTTCTTAATTAATTTTAAGTATTTGATCTCCTTAATCTTGTCATATTAGATCTAAGATATTACATTATTTTTGGAGGAAAAAATATTTTAGAAACCAAGCTTGATACTATTAACGATTTTGATACTAAACTTGTGAAAAAATCATATATTCCCAAAATTAACATTTTATTTTTATTTTAGTCTATCGTTCACCTTCCCAATTAGATTATAGTGCTCAAACTAAAAAAAAAATTAAAATAAAAAACTCCTAGGTTCACCTTCCCAATTTGGTTATAGTGTTTAAGTTAAAAAAATTAAAAATAAAAAACCCCTAGGGTTCACATTTCAAATTGGGTTATAATGTTTAATTATATTATTTTTTTAAAAAGGGATTTGAGGCGCCTCCCATTGCATAGTATTAAAATTATTACTTTTAAAATTTGTGATTAAAAAAAGGTAATGCCCAACTTTGAGATTGTAAAAAGCTTTTCAGAAATTTAATATCAAAATCATCAATTAGTATCAAGTTTGGGGCCTGAAAAGTATGCACCTTGTTATTTTGCTTATTAGAGCCGTCAATTTAGGTTGGGCCCGTTGGGTTGATCCGCCCCGCCAAACAATTTAAGCAGGTTGGGTTGGAAATTTTGCATCCCAAGCTCACTGTGGGCCGACCCATCTAGGCCCGCAACCCCGCACGGGTCGCCCCACGATAGGCTTAGGTTGGCCCACGGGTTGAGAATCATATGTTAGTCAAGTTTTATGTCAATCTATTATCTTTCTTTTTATAATTTTGAAATAAAAAATAATACTTTTCATCAAGTATCAGTCCTCGTTTATATCCATTTAAATTTAAAATATATATTTCTTGATTCATTATATTGATGAAATCTTTTCAAAGTAAAATATTAAATATACGGTTTTTTTAAAATTTTGATGGGCCTGTGGATTGGCCCGCCTAACTCACGACTCACCTTGGATTGAGTTGGATTAGGAATTTTCTAACCCGCCAAGATAACGGATCGGTTTGCCCCCGCCTAGCCAAAATGTCGGCCCGCTACGGGCCTGACCCAGCTGACAACTGCTGACAACTCTAATACTTATTCTACTTGGTTAATTTAGAATTTATTTTCTACTGCATACTTTATGTATTGGTATAGAAATGTATTATATATCAATTGTTAAATTTTAAACGTTATTCATTGGCCTCTAGCGTGGACACGATTCTACATGTATAGTGGTAACAAATGAAAAAAAAAGAGATGACTATACTTAAAAAATAAATATTTAGCTAGACTAATGACAGATTTGAGATACATAATAAATTAAGCATAATAATTAAAGAATTTTAATTTTATGTTTTAAATGCTAATTATTTTAACTATGATATTGCATGTGTGTTTGGGCAAAAATCAAAAAGCACCCCAAATTAAGCAAATCATGAAAAGGATTTTTTTTTTTTCAAAAAAAAAAAATCAAAGTGGCGCACCATCAGATATTTTTTCTCGAGAATATCTTTACTTAAAACGTTATTATAGCAACTATAACTAACTATTATAATTATAAAAGTTACTGAGTAACTATTACAATCCGTAACAAGATATAATATTATTATAATATTATAGTAATTGATGAATCAGACAATAGATAAATTGAACCTACGATGACCGATTCAACCTCATGGAAGTTTATTACAATATTATAGTAGCTTTTACACTTTGTAGTAGTTATATATATAGCTATTACAATTATTTTCAAGTGATTTAATCAATTTAAAATAATTTTGTTGAAGTTTAAAATTTTTTAACTAAGTTGATAAAGAGTGTCCAAAGTTAATGATTTAAGATTTAAAATTTTAATAAAATAATTAATTCTTCAAATTATAATAACCATTGAGTAGCTTCAAATTATAATAACCATCGAGTAACTTCTGCACACTACAATAGCTACTGAGTAGCTTTTACATATTGTAGTAACTACTGAATAATTTTTACACATTCTGATAAAATTTTAAATTTTAACGTTTTGACTCCTAAATCCTAACCTATGAATACTGAAATAGTTAATTTTTCATATTGTAGTATTTATCGAATATTTTTTATACGTTGTAGCGACTTCTACTTAATAATTTTTATCCTAAATCCTAACTTCTATACTTTATGACTAACCCCTTAATTTTAAAATTTGAATTTTAAATCCTAAATTCTAAACTATCATTTTAAATTCACCAAAGTTATTTTAAAATCGTTAGAGCAGCTACTTAGTAGTTTTTACACGTGGCAATAGCTACAAAGTAGCTTCTATTAAGGATGGGTCCAGAAATTAGTGTTGGGATGAACGTGAACTTATGCAAGAAATGCAACAACTTAATGTAATAAATCAAGGAATTTGTAGTCAGAGACAGATCCAAGAATTAGATTACGACTTTTACAATGAGAAACCTCAAATGCAATAACTAGATCGGCTACAACAATAGTTGCATTTGATTAGTAGTTGTTGCACGAGAACAAATCCTTTGTCCCTATGTCTTAATTCGCTGGCGATGACCCGCGAGTTTTTCGATCGTCGATCTGACACCATCAGTGGTCGGAGGCTGTCATCCTGAACAAAACTATACCCTAGGAGAAATGGTGAACCCGTCGGGGATCGTCGCAATTGTGATTCATCGTCGAATCGGGCGAGATCACAATTGCGACAATCTCGATCGATTCACTGTTCTCCCAGGATATTGTTTGATTCGGAAAGACGATCAAAAACTAATGATGGTGTCCGATCGACGATCGGAGGATGAGTCCGGGACACAGAGACACGGGATCCTCGGGACAGAAGATCCTGTTTGGTTGTTGCACATCATAACTATCCCGATTGTAGGAGGAACCATGCTTACAGAGGCTTCACTTTTTGAAATTGAAGCGTTATGAACTCATCCATTTAACAACAATGGTTTGATATTCATAACAAAGAAATTTTACTCCGATCGATGAATATTTTAATTCTCGTTGCAGAATTGTAGGTGCCTAACCTGCTTTTCAAAGTGAAACTAGATATGAGAGTCTTAAACAACTTCGTTTCTTAAAGATTTCTTCAACACTTCAGCACTATCGGTATTTCTTGTGTGTTCCATAAATATATATTTTGTATCATGACTGATTCAATACATTCTTATATTTATACTAGTAATCATGGAAAAGACTTGTTATCAAAACGAAGAAAGATAAGTCGCAGATGTGTCTATAATTTCCTTTAAACACTATGACACTACTGATAACATTTCAAATGCCAATGAGATCAAAGAGTTGCTATAAAATTACAGTAAGTTTTTGATTTCAACTACTTGAGCAGAGCTTGGATATGTTCTTAGTTATCAAACTCTACACTGTGAAGAAGAAAAGTGCAAGAAGATTGAAAGACGTAGATACCATACTTTCTATTTATTTAAGAGTGTAGTGGCGAGTGGTATAAAATTCTATTCCAGTACTCTTGCTTGGATTTCTTTTGATGGTCAAATAGTATGTTCTCTTAAATTGTCCAACCGCATGTCTGTCCTCAATCTCTCCTTTGACTACTTTGTTTGTAAGGAGTGGCAGCGTGTGCAGTTATTAACTGCACACGCTGCAGCGTGTGCAGTTACTGCACACGCTGCAGCGAGTGGGCTCGATGCCTCTCCCTCTCCACTCCTTCTACATCCCTTTGCTCCCCTATATAAGAAGAGGGTAGGGGGTTTATTCAAGGCAAGTGTGTGAGTGAAGGCATTTGAAATTCTAGAAGTGAACATCCAAAACGTTCGAGGGATTTGGTTCGTGATACCGAGCGGGGAAGAGATTTTCGACTCGTGATCGTTCTTCCGACGACAAGCACGAAGAACACCGAAGGACGCGTTGAATCCACTGTAAGTGTTTACCGTTTTTCAATATGTATATTCGTTCAGAATTTCATGCTTAAATCAACAATGGTATCAGAGCAGTAGATTCGTTCAAAATAGCATGAAATTGCTTCGCCGGAAAATCGCGACTTTGTGTCGGTAGATTTTTTTTTGAGTCGGTCGACTTTGTGTCGGCAGTTTTTTTTCGAGTCGGTAAAATAATTATTAGCGTTGTAAACCGACGATCTCACTCGGACGTGTTGCACGCTAGCGATTAATCGTGTTCTTCACGGTGAAAAATTTCGCGGTGGCCGACGTCTGCATCGCTGCCGACGACAGAAAAAGAAATAGGCGGTGGAATAAAACTCGAAAAAAAAACCGGTGGCAGAAAATACGAAAAAAAAAAAAATTTTTTTGCATGTTAATTAAGGCTGTCGATACAGTAGCATGTTTTTTTTCTTCCATTTAAAAAAAAAAACGGTGAAAAAAAAAAGGAAATTTTTTTTTTACTTGCAAACTTGATCTGTTGATACGAACAGAAAATTGCATATTTTTTTTGTTTCCTATTAAATTAATTAGCTTTGTGCTTTAATTAATTGCTTGGTTGAATTTATATTAAAATTTAGCTATTGGTTATTGGAACTAGACCAAAATTTGATTAAATGGATTGGATTTTAGTTAGAATTAATTAAATCCGATTAAGTTGGTTCATTTCAACTGGAATTTAAATTATTAGTTAATTTAATCAGACCAACTTGAACCAACTATGTTTATGTCTAGTTCGAACCATTAGTTGGCTTGACTAGACCAAGTTGATCCAATTTAATCTAAACCATTGGTTGGTTCGACCAAATTTTATCCGTTGTTTAACCTGATTAAATGGGCTAAGGTTAGACAAGAACAGATTAAGATAATCATGTCCAATTAGATTAGTTCTAATAAGGACAATAAATTCAACCTTAGAATCTGATCGATCAGTCCGATGTCAGTCAATCGAGGCTCCTCGAAGAAAATTTGTTTTTCTTGTCTATTTGTGATTTTACGTGTATACATATGAATTGAATTGAACCAGTTTTGTACTGGATTGTCGGTTTTGTACTGACAATGTATATTTTTCAATTCTAAATATTGCACGATAGGGACAGCATGGCTGGTCATAATGAGCGACTAGAGGAGCTATTGGCGGAATTCAGGACAGTTTTCTATAGTCCATTTCTCGGAGTCTAGGGCGTTATAGGACGACTGGATCGGATCTTCTGGAAACTTGAGCAGGCGGGGTTCCCCATGATTGATGATCACCGAATCGGGGAATTAATGCGTGCTCTACCAAAGAGAGCAGGGAAAGTTACGAATCAGATATGGGCTGAACACAGCTTTCGCCTCTCCTACATAGAGTTATGCAATCAGCTGTTGCGCCAACAGTTTCCTGAGGACTTGGGGGAATCTGACTCCGAGTCTGAAATGGAGGAGGATCCTGAACCCGAGGAGAATCTCGAGGAAGAGGAGGATCCCGAGATTCTTGAATACGAAGAAGATCCCGAGATGGAGGAGGATCCAGAGGAGGATCCAGAGATGGATCTGATTGAAGAATTCCAAGGGGATCCTGAGGAAATTGATTGGGATCCGGACGTGGATAATATGGAAATAGAGCAGGATCTAGAAGAAGAAGAAGATCCTGAAGAGACAGTAGAGGATCCTGAAGAGGTCCCAGAGGAGATTCCTCCTCCACCTGAGGTCACTCTGGTCCAGACTAGAGAGACGGGTCAATTTTTAGCTACGATTCTACTGTCCGCTCTATTGGGAGCAATATCAACCTATTTGTTCTCTTAGCTTACTTTAGTTACTGACGTTATGTACAGTCAGTATTTATCCATGTAGTGTAATTGTCGTTATGTACGAACAGTTTAAGTAATGTTATATGTTAACAAATTTGTTAAATGATTAGTTTATTTAATGATGATTAATTCATCATAATTAAATGATTAGTTCATTTAATGATGATTAGTTCATTATAATTAAATGATTAGTTCATTTAATGGTGATTTGTTCATTTGATGGGATGTGTGTGATATAACTAATCATTGTTTATTAGATTGGAACATACAAATGATGAGTGGGAACGTGGTTGTCACTTGATTTTGTAAACCAACTCTATTTACAATGAGTTAGTTATTGATTACATGCATATAACATACACTGAATTACTAAATAATGCGTTTATTTATGTTAGGTCATGGCAACAAAGAATATTATAGCTGAATTGAACAAAGGAGAGAAACTAAATGGGGACAACTACAAAATATGACACCTCAAGATACAGTATGTACTTGAGGAACAAGAAGTTCTAGAAGCTGTGAATCAGTTTATGGTAGAACCTGTAGACGGTGCTACCGCCCAGCATAAGCGTGATCTTGATGCCTACAAGACATGGAAGAAAAAGGACTCCACAGCAAAGGGCATTTTGATTAGTTCAATGGTTGATGACCTAGTGTATGAGTATGAGCCATTGCCTTCAGCTCATGCTGTCTGGGTTGCCCTGAGAAATAAATATAGTAGAGTTAGCATAAGTAAGCTTCGCCAGCTGACAATCAAATTTGACAGCTTCAAGAAACGCCCGAATGTCACCATGACCCAACATCTTAGGGAAATGGGAAATATGATTCGAAAGATAAAAACTGCCGGTCATGAGTTGACAGATGAACAACAGGTTCAGGCAGTTATCCGTTCCCTTCCTGATTCTTGGGAATCAATGAAGCAGAATCTTACTCACAGTGAAAGCATTGAAACTTTCATTGATATCTCACGCCATGTTGAACTGGAGGCGGAGAGAGTAGAATCTGCAAGGATATCTGGACAAGCTTTCGTAGCTGAAGGATCTAGACCCAAGAATAAGAAGATACGGTTCAAGAAAGGAAAGAGAAAGGGAAGAGGAAAAGAAGCTGCTGCTGGGCAAGACCCGATCAAGAAGGAGTTTAAAGGAAAGAAGTATGGAAAGAAACCTAAAAGCAAGCTGACTTGCTATAACTGTGGCAAGAAGGGCCACTTCGCTCGAGATTGTACCGAGCCGAAAAAGGTAATTCCATATTTAACTTCTTTTCATGAGCATAATGTTGCTAGTTCAGTGTTGTTAGCTGATTCTCATCCTTTGTGAATTATAGATTCAGGAGCAACGAATCACGTAGCTCGTGATCGAGCTACATACGTGGAGTATCGTTGGGTACCAGCTGGTAACAAATGGATATATGTAGGAAACAATGCAAGAATTGAAGTCAAAGGCATTGGCACTTGCAAGCTCAACCTTCGTGGTGGACAAACGTTGTTTCTACATGATGTCCTTTATGCTCCTGATATTCGACGGAATTTGGTTTCCGTTACTTGTCTTCTTGATTTGGGCTATTGTATAAACTTTTACAGTCGTTGTGTGGAACTTCGAATTAACTCTGTGTTAATTGGGTGTGGTTATGTAATGAATGGTTTCATGGTTCTTGATGTGGAACAAGATATTAATTGTGGAATTAATAGTTGTTTTTCAAACATTGCTCTTGCTAGTGATGCTGATATCAATAAGGAAATTTGGCATGCTAGACTAGGACATATAGGACAAGAAAGAATGAATCGATTAGCTAAGGAGGGTCTATTAAGCTCTCATGCTAAGATTAACTTGTCAGTATGTGAGCATTGTCTTGCTGGAAAAGCAACGAGGAAACCATTTGGCAAGGCTATTAGAGCTGATTCACCATTGCAATTAATTCATTCGGATGTATGTGGTCCAATGAATGTGAAGGCTAGACATGGAGGTTCCTATTTCGTTACATTTATTGATGACTTCACACGTTTCGGTCATGTGTATTTGATTTCTCATAAATATGAAGTATTAGATTACTTCAAACGTTATTTGAACGAAGTTGAGAATCAATTGGATCGTAAGGTTAAAACCTTACGCACTGACCGTAGAGGTGAATATTTGTCTGATCAGTTTAAGACAATATGTAACGAAAAAGGGATTATTAGACAGTTAACGATCCCTGGAACTCCACAGCAAAATGGAGTTGCTGAAAGAAGAAATAGAACTCTTCTAGATATGGTTAGGTCTATGATGGCTCAAGCTAATTTGCCAATTTCCTATTGGGGAGATGCATTATTAGCTGCGACCTACATACTTAACCGAGTGCCTTCCAAGTCTGTTCCATCTACTCCATATGAACGTTGGACAGGCAGAAAACCAGATTTGAGTAATCAGAGACCCTGGGGGTCAGCTGCCTATGTTCATAATAAGACTCACAAATATGGAAAACTAGGACCAAGAGGTAAAAAGTGTAGGATCGATGCACGTGAGAGGGGGGGGGGGTGAATCACGTGACTTTTTAAAAAATTAAATCAGAGTGCTTTAAAAAGCGTGCACAGCGGAAATGAAAGAGACGAAAAACAAACACACAAACACGAACGATTTTTACTTCGTTCGGAGCCTTCGGCGACTCCTACTCGAAGGCCCAGGTCCCTCGGACCTTTCCGTTGGGCAATCTACTAAAACTCTCTATCGGTCAACCCCGATAGAGTAGGCGAGTACAAATGAATTGAAAGTGTGACAACCCCACACTTTCAAGTAATTAAGTGCAATAAAGTATTAAAAGAAATTCTTCTTTTTACCGACGTCCGGAGTAGGTCGACTCTTTCGGGGCAGCGGGACGTCGTCGGCTCGAAGTGTAGCGTTTCCGGAACAAGGCGTGAGCGTAGAAGAACTTGAAAGCTTTGGAAGAAGTGTTGTCTTTGAACCTTGGTCGAGGGGCTCTATTTATAGCCCTGGGGGCGCCCGAAACGTCCGGGGCGCCCCTCTGCGTGGCTGCCGATCCGCAGCCCTCTCGGTCAAGCACTTGATCTCTTTATCTTCGGGATCACCTTTGACTGGGGCGCCCGACGCGCGCGGGGCGCCCGACGCGCGCGGGGCGCCCGACGCGCGCGGGGCGCCCGATTTGACCGGTCAAAGCCACATCTCCTTGGCTTCGCGAGGGTGAGCTTCGGCAGTTGGCAGCGAGGTGGCACAGGGGGCGCCCGAGACATGCGGGGCGCCCGACGCGCGCGGCTGTCGGGGCGTTTACCTCTCTGCTGACTTTGGGTTGACTCTGGGGCGCCCGACACATCCGGGGCGCCCTGCTCAGCTACGGCCTCACTCCTTTGAGGCTCTCTGAGCTGCAGAATCATAGTCCTTTGGTCCTGCATCCAGGGTTAGTCCAAAACAAGGCTAGCACAATTTTATATGGACTAAAATAAGATACAATTCTAAGTTAATTAGATCTTGTCTCCCAGACCAGGATCTAACCAGGACTCAACTTAGATCACCTAAATGGGTCTAAGTTGGACCGCGCCTAAAGTCCAAGATTAGACTCGTCCTCACTGGGTCGCTCCTCCAGTGACTTACCTTACTTACCCATTATGCAGCTCTGCTTGACTTCTTGACCCTACCAGGACTTCCTGCCAAGGCTCAACCACCTTGGTCTTCCTGCCAAGTCTCAACCAACTTGGTCTTCAGCCAGTTGTCAGGTCCCGCGGACCCAACTGGACTTTCCGCCAGGACTCAACCATCCTGGACTTCAGCCTGGTGTCTGGTCCTAAGTCTTTCAACTCTGCACACTTGGTAAAGAGGTTAAACACACACAACCCTAACTTTAACCACTTTGTCATACATCAAAACCCGAGTTTGACCGTCAGTGCAAACTGCACCAACAATCTCCCCCTTTTTGATGTAATGACAACCTAGGTTAAAGTTAGAGAAAAACTAGCAGATACATGCAAGTAAATAAGCATGAAGGTACATGGTGCAAAATTAAGTAGCAAACAGAATTAAGTAGCACACAGAATTAAGTAGCAAACATAATTTTCTAAGCTTTAACCCTACTCTCCCCCTTTGTCATTCATCAAAAAAAAACATACTTATATTAAGTTACGGAGAGTCGAATTCAAAGTTAAGTGATAGGGAATATTAGACTTAGGCAAAATAGATTAAGTAAGATAAAATAGCCTAAGTGAAAGAAAAACTCCACCTAAATTAATTTTTCAAAACTAACAGATAGTTTTCAACAACATTATTTTTAAATGAATTTGAAATATTTTCAAAGTTTAAAAAGGAGATTTGCAAGACCTAAAATACGGATTGTTCAATGTTAAATAGAAATTGCAAGGAACTATTTATTTTGCAAAAGTATTTTGACCTCAACTCCCCCTGGACCAAGTAATGATTGTGGTCCCTTTTCATATGTCTAACTCTAGTTACTGACTAACTATCTAGATGATAGTAGTGTTCACTGAGTTAGTCAAGTCAAGTAATAATGTCTAGCTCAGCTTTTAAGGCAAGACTACTTGACATGATCACTGTAACGTTGGTATTTTACGCCCAGACTTATTGTGATGCACTGACTTTAAGCATTCGGAAGTCCAGGCAGAGTCCTATGCATCTCACAACCGTTCTATGTTTTTGCAAGCACAAACAAGTTAATCTTAATGTGTTTTGTGAGATGCGGCTACCTAAAACTATAGGTTCATGCAATTCTAGGGGTCAGAGCCTAGGCTAAGTCCATTTTCGAAAAAGCCCTAGTTTTGAAAGGGGTAGTTTTTGAGATAAAACTAAGTAAAAAAACTTTTCAAAGTTAAAGTAATATTTTAAAAAAAAACATTTTAAGTTCAATTTAAAATTGAAAATCCAAAAGACTAAATGATTCTATTCTACTAAGCCTAACCCTAATTTAATTTAGAAAAAAAATAAACAAGCCAAGCTAAGATTAGCATAGTTCAAGTAGAAGTCTAGTACAAATCAACAGAAGTCAACCCTATTCAGTAGGGGTAGTCAAATGGGTACATGTCCAAGTCATCTAAGAGGAGGGACCAGGAGGATCAAACGGGCCCGGCTGCCATGCATCAAATCGTGCCATGATCTCATGGTACTGTGCATTCCAGGCTTCTCTATCAGCTGTGAGGGTACTCATAATGTTGTTGTAGTAGCCTAAGTTTGTCTCTTGGTCTTCAATATGGTA
Source organism: Boesenbergia rotunda (assembly GCA_024364735.1). Classification (NCBI taxonomy): domain Eukaryota; kingdom Viridiplantae; phylum Streptophyta; class Magnoliopsida; order Zingiberales; family Zingiberaceae; genus Boesenbergia; species Boesenbergia rotunda. The sequence continues at coordinate 280,369 of JAGFNQ010001728.1, forward strand.
CGCTTCCACTTCTTCTCTGAGGCTCTGGATGTGCGTCTCGAGTCGTGTAACTCTCTCGTACAAGGTCGGTGGAGCGGGCTGATCTACCTCTGCTGCTAAGTCGGCAATGTCGACCTCGACCTCCTCGTCGGCAATGTCCTGTGCGGCTGGTCGGCGTCGCCAAGTCAGAACCCCGGTGCCCGAGACGTCTATACCGGCTAAAGAAAAGTTTCTAAATCCTATCTCGTCGAATTCGGTCATTGTGGTAATCTCGCCGTCAGCGATATTTCGGCCGTGGTGGTGGAGGATAGAGGTGATGACATGGCAGTAGGGAGTGCGGATCCGCCCCTTAGTGGATACACTAGAGGCATGTAGGATACAGTGGAAGAGGTGAAGGCCTATATCTATGTCCAGATGGTGGATAAGGGCATAGAGAAGAAAAGTGTGAAAGGGTTTCATGGTGGCTGTGTCCCTAGTGGACAAAGGAAGGATGCAACGGACAATTACTCTGTAGAGAGCGTAGTCCTGAATCGGGAGTCGGGTGGAGTGGAACTGCCCTCCTGCAGGGTCCATGGCTTCCCCAAAGAAATAGTTGTATAAGGTGTTCAGGTCAATATGAGAGTAGGGGGCGTCGAAAGGCGGGTTCCTTGGAGGGTAGCAACAGAAGATGGACTGAGATGGTCGGAGTCCCAAAAATCGGTTCAGTAGGGTAGGAGTGATGCTCAAGGGCATTCCTTGAACGGTAGTGACGAAGCTCAAGTGGTCTTGCCTAATTATGTTGTTATAGAATTCTGCACATAGGGTGTTGTTGATCGAATGTGTGCAGAATACGAGGTTATCTAGTTGATAGAAGTTAATTGCGGACATTGCGACTGGACAGGATTGGGAGAAGAAATGACGGTTAAGGTAGCTTGTTTTAATCGGAATGTAGGTGGTTTGTGCGAACTTGTTACAAAGTGCTAGGTTAGGAAATCTAGGGTCGGGACTGGGCTCATTACCGGGGTTCGACTGAACTGCTCGGCGTTTTCTAAGTGTAGAAAAAATAAGTGATTAAAGATAAAGAAGGAGTGTGCAAAAAAAATTTGTAATTTAAGAAAAATTAATTGCACAACTAAATTTCATACCTTGGAGGCATGGTTGAGGCAAGGGAAGGCTTAGGTTCACTTGATCCACAAGAATGAGGCAAAGGGAAGAAGGAGTGTGAGATGTGGTGTGGGAAATGAGGGAGTCTCGGGTCCCTTTTATAGAGGTTGATTGGGGGGGGGGCGCCCGACGGGTCACGGGCGCCCTTTACGGGTTGGTTTTGCCTCGGGCAGGGAAAAGGTCTGCAGGGGCGCCCGACAGGTCACGGGCGCCCTCCTCAAAAGCTGTTTGTCAGCAGCTTTTGACTGCTTTAATCAGCGTGGGAGACAGGTTTTGATGGGGGCGCCCGACATGTCACGGGCGCCCTTCTCAAAGGCTGTTTGACTGTAGCTTTTGACTGCTTTAATCAGCGTGGGGGACAGGAGCGTATAGGGGCGCCCGATAGGTTACGGGCGCCCTTCTCGAGTCGGTCAAATGCAGCTTTTGCTGCTTTGACTGGAGCTGGTACCTTTTCAGTGTTGTCAGGGGCGCCCGACAGGTTACGGGCGCCCTAGGTACCAGACTTTTGACTGTTTTGACCAGGTTTGACTGTTTGACTCCGTTTGACTGTGTTTGATCATGTTTGACTACGTTAATCATAGTTTGACCATGATTATGAAAGCACAAGCAAGGTGGTTTAGTTTGAGCTTTAATTTTAATTTGAATTTTAATTTTAATTTGAATTTGAATTTGAATTTGAATTTTAATTTTAATTTGAATTTGAATTTTAATTTTAATTTTAATTTTAATTTTAATTTGAATTTGAATTTTAATTTTAATTTGAATTTTAATTTTAATTTTAATTTTAATTTGAATTTGAATTTTAATTTGAATTTTAATTTTAATTTGAATTTTAATTTTAACTTGAATTTGAATTTTAATTTGAATTTGAATTTTAATTTGAATTTGAATTTTAATTTGAATTTGAATTTGAATTTTAATTTGAATTTGAATTTTAATTTTAATTTGAATTATCAATAATTTGAATTTGGTTATCCTTATTCATCTCACTCGGTCTAAGTTATCAATCAAGGGAGTCCTATGATTTTGTGAGATGGTTTTGAGTTTGATTAGAAAAGTTAATTTGACCTTGTGTTAGATCCAAGTTTAACAAGTAGTAATTTAAAAGTACACTTCAATAATTGGCTTCCAGGTCATGGCGAGGCACAGTGGCCTTCTTTGGCCGAAGCCTTATTGGAGCAACAACCATTTTCTAGTCAAAGCCGCTTAAAGAAGTTGAACTTTTAACTTACTCATTGAAAACCTTGGTACTAAATAGTACAAGATTCAAATTAACTTTGAAGCTAATCCTAAGTGCCCACCTGGGCAGAGGCTGATTTTAAGGTGCCAACTAGTTTGGAGCCTCCTCCTAAATTGTAGACTGGGTGTCTAGGGTTAATGTAATGGATGTCCCTTTTTGGGACATAAAATTGATTCTGACCTACTTGCTTTGTTAGATAAGCTTTCGGAACCCACGCTTTTCGTTGATTTTTGCGGGGGTGGATAAAGGAGATAAAGGATCTTTGGTTCGATCTTGATTTATATCCTATCCCAGATTTGTTGTACATGCCCTTTTGTGATCCAAGAATAAGGTCAAGGTTCTTGGATCGGGTTGTGAAAGTTGCTAGTAGATCCTTAAGTTTTAGGACTTCGCCCTTTAGGGTTGAGTTTTCAGTTTCAATCTCAATTAATTTTTGATTTTGAGTTTGTTCAGTTAATGTTCTAGTATTAATTAATTGCTCCTTAAGGTCTTGATTTTCCTTAAGGAGCTGGTCATTTCTAGATTCAGTCTCAAGCAATTTTTTATTTAAAACAGAAATAATTTTAAAGAACTTTTCATTTACTGAATCTAAATATACCTTTGTAGAGCCGTCTAAAAATAGTCCGATCTCTTGGCTCGACTCGTATTCGGAATCCTCGTCTTGATCTGAGTTTGATTCTGGTCCGGTTGCCATCAGTGCGAGATAGCTTGCGTTCTTTTGATGTTCATTGTCGGAATCGTCCGAGCTTTCATCCCATGTGGCTTGAAGAGCCTTCTTCTTTTTGTTCTTAGTGGGTTGGTCCTCTTTCTTGTAAGGGCATTCATGTTTGAAGTGCCCTTTTTTGTTACAGCCGAAGCAGATCATTTTGCTTTTACCTTCAGTGCTGTAGGGCTTCACTACCTTTTGAATATCTTTCTTTGAAAATTTGTTCTTCCTTCTGGTGAACATTTTTCTTACCAAGTTCACCAGTTGTTCTTCTTCATCAGAGCCTGACTCATCTTCAGGTTCATCTTGGACTTTTCTCTTTGATTTGGCTCTGCGATTGATTTAGTAGACTCATTTTCTGCTTTAAGCTTAGGCTCATCCAGCTCCTTCAAATTCTCGTGCAATTCATTCAGCCGAGTCCATAGGTCATATGCGTTGTTATACTTTTCCAGTCTGCAGGAAATTTTGTTAGGCAAAACTGTACAAATTAATTTATTTACCTGCTTGTTCAGTTCATCATTTTGAGATTGGTATCTCAGGGCTAGCACGTAGTCGAAGTCTTGACTGCCCAAGAAGATCTCCATTGATCGCCTCCAATAGTCGAAATCTTCTGGATAGTAGTGTGGGGGCTCGTTGACATTTCGCCCTTGCATCTTATTTTGCGCCATTTAGAAATCTTGCACACAAAAAATAGACCAAACAAAGTCCCAAGACTAGGTCTTGGATTAGTAGTGCCGGCAGAGATAAATATATAAAAATAAAATGACCAACTCGAATGATGTTGCACCAAATTCGTGTAAAATCGATCGAGAAAAAAAAAACTAATATGTAAATATTGATAATAATATCAGATTTAGACTGTGGGAAAAAAAATCACAGACAATGATAAAAACTGGATTTCCCCCGGCTCTTACGGTGGTTGCACCGATACAGAGCGTACCAGGCTCTGATACCACTTGTAGGATCGATGCACGTGAGAGGGGGGGGGGTTAATCACGTGACTTTTTAAAAAATTAAATCAGAGTGCTTTAAAAAGCGTGCACAGCGGAAATGAAAGAGACGAAAAACAAACACACAAACACGAACGATTTTTACTTCGTTCGGAGCCTTCGGCGACTCCTACTCGAAGGCCCAGGTCCCTCGGACCTTTCCGTTGGGCAATCTACTAAAATTCTCTATCGGTCAACCCCGATAGAGTAGGCGAGTACAAATGAATTGAAAGTGTGACAACCCCACACTTTCAAGTAATTAAGTGCAATAAAGTATTAAAAGAAATTCTTCTTTTTACCGACGTCCGGAGTAGGTCGACTCTTTCGGGGCAGCGGGACGTCGTCGGCTCGAAGTGTAGCGTTTCCGGAACAAGGCGTGAGCGTAGAAGAACTTGAAAGCTTTGGAAGAAGTGTTGTCTTTGAACCTTGGTCGAGGGGCTCTATTTATAGCCCTGGGGGCGCCCGAAACGTCCGGGGCGCCCCTCTGCGTGGCTGCCGATCCGCAGCCCTCTCGGTCAAGCACTTGATCTCTTTATCTTCGGGATCACCTTTGACTGGGGCGCCCGACGCGCGCGGGGCGCCCGATTTGACCGGTCAAAGCCACATCTCCTTGGCTTCGCGAGGGTGAGCTTCGGCAGTTGGCAGCGAGGTGGCACAGGGGGCGCCCGAGACATGCGGGGCGCCCGACGCGCGCGGCTGTCGGGGCGTTTACCTCTCTGCTGACTTTGGGTTGACTCTGGGGCGCCCGACACATCCGGGGCGCCCTGCTCAGCTACGGCCTCACTCCTTTGAGGCTCTCTGAGCTGCAGAATCATAGTCCTTTGGTCCTGCATCCAGGGTTAGTCCAAAACAAGGCTAGCACAATTTTATATGGACTAAAATAAGATACAATTCTAAGTTAATTAGATCCTGTCTCCCAGACCAGGATCTAACCAGGACTCAACTTAGATCACCTAAATGGGTCTAAGTTGGACCGCGCCTAAAGTCCAAGATTGGACTCGTCCTCACTGGGTCGCTCCTCCAGTGACTTACCTTACTTACCCATTATGCAGCTCTGCTTGACTTCTTGACCCTACCAGGACTTCCTGCCAAGGCTCAACCACCTTGGTCTTCCTGCCAAGTCTCAACCAACTTGGTCTTCAGCCAGTTGTCAGGTCCCGCGGACCCAACTGGACTTTCCGCCAGGACTCAACCATCCTGGACTTCAGCCTGGTGTCTGGTCCTAAGTCTTTCAACTCTGCACACTTGGTAAAGAGGTTAAACACACACAACCCTAACTTTAACCACTTTGTCATACATCAAAACCCGAGTTTGACCGTCAGTGCAAACTGCACCAACAAAAAGTGTATCTTTATAAGGTATTCTGATACTTCTAAGGGTTATGTTTTCATTGGTGAGCAACAAGATGGAACCATCTCTGAAATTGAGTCAAGAGATGCCACTTTTCTCGAAACTGAATTCCCAACAAGAGGTGAAGTTGATAAGTCGATTCCTTTATTTGCAATAGAGGAAGAGGATAATGTTCCTTTATCAACAACTCAGGTATCACAGGAGATACCTGAATCTAGTCAACCCAGTGGGAGTGATTTGCCAATGAATGAATTAGTTTCAGCTCCTCAACAGTCCGACTTACGAAGGAGTAGTCGTAAGATTATTCCTCGGAGAAGGTTTGACATTGAGAATGATGCATTAATGATACTCCCTGTTGATGATGAGGAACCTCGATCGGTTGAGGAAGCATTGAGATGTTCAGTCAGAGAAAAATGGAGAATTGCAATGGATGAGGAAATGGAGTCGATGAGAGAGAATCATGTTTGGGATTTAGTCGATCTTCCTCCGGGCCGAAGGGCTATTGGGAATAAGTGGATTCTCAAAATCAAGAGGAAAGCAGATGGATCGATTAATCGATACAAAGCTCGTCTGGTTGCAAAAGGATATACCCAATTGGAGGGTATTGATTTTGAAGAGACATTTTCCCCAGTTGTGAAGTTTGTGTCAATAAGTGTCATTTTAGCTATAGTGGCATATTATGACTTAGAATTACATCAGATGGATGTAAAAACGGCTTTCCTTAATGGTAATCTTGACGAGGAAATCTATATGGCACAGCCAGAAGGTTATATTGCTGAAGGCCAAGAGGATAAAGTATGTAGACTTAAAAAGTCTATATATGGGCTAAAGCAAGCGTCAAGACAATGGAACATAAGATTTAATGAAGTCATTTTATCTTATGGTTTCGAAATGATCAATGAGGATCATTGTGTTTACCTCAGGGAGGATAAAGGAAAGATAGTCATTTTATCATTATATGTTGATGATATGTTAATAGCTGGAAATGACACACGGTTTGTGATAGAAGTTAAATCATGACTTTCATCACAATTTGACATAATAGATATGGGAGAAGCTGAGTACATCTTAGGGGTAAAGATCATTAGAGATCGAACAAAAAGACTCTTGGGTTTGTCTCAAGAGGCTTATATTACTAAGATGTTACAACACTTCAATATGTCAAACTGCAACATTGAACAAACTCCTATAGCGAGAGGTACTGTTCTGAGCAAAAGTATGTATCCAAAGACTCCTAATGAAATAGCCGAAATGAAGAAAAAACCATATGCCAGTGCCATTGGTAGTTTAATGTACACTATGTTGTGTACACGTCCTGACATCAGCTATGCAGTTGGCTTGGTTAGCCGTTTCCAGTCAAACCCAGGATCGAGACACTGGAAAGCAGTGAAGAGAATATTCAGATATCTCAAAGGGACAACGAATTATTGTCTCTGCTTCCAAGGATCAAAGTTGAGCCTGAAGGGCTACTCAGATGCAGATTGGGCTGGAGATCTTGATGACAGAAAATCCACATCGGGCTATGCTTTCTTGCTGAATGGTGGCGTCATCTCATGGAATAGCAAGAAACAAGCTTGTGTAGCTTTGTCGACAATGGAAGCCGAATATGTGGCTTGTGCAGCGGCTGTACAAGAAGCTGTCTGGCTGAGAAGATTCCTGAAGCTTTTGAAGATTGCTGAGGATAGTGGGAGTCCAGTTACAGTGTTCTGTGACAATCAAGCTGCAATAGCTTTTTCAAAAGATCCCAAGTATCACAGCAAAGGCAAGCATATAGAAATCAAATATAATTATGTAAGGGATATTGTTGACAAGAAAAAGGTAGTTCTTGAGTATATCCCTACACGTGCTATGCTTGCAGATCCTTTTACTAAGCCTTTGACTAAAGAGTCATTTATTGGTTGTGTGAAGTCTTTGGGACTTCGTAAATTGTAACACATTGTAAAACAATCAAATATATGAAAATGCCATGATTTATTCAGTGTATATTGGTGTTACATTTTGAATAAAGTCTCGATAAGCATGTTGGCAGGTTGAGATTGGTCCACTCACATGGACAATCATCTCTATTTGTTGAGTATAAATAGAGGTAAGATCATTACTTATGGGGCAGCTTGAATAGCTGTGAATAGAGACATACTCGTAAGTTGAGGTCGCCTTGATTTTGTATCAAGATGAGATTATTTAATGTAATAATCGAAGTAAATGTTCCCACCATTTACTGAGCCTGCTTGTAGCCAGATTGGAGTTCATAGGTTGAATTCAGGATTAGACATTGGGTATGTCTAGATCAAAATCTGTACGATGTTAATTTTAGAAGAAAAACATGCACTCTTTATGTGTTAAAGAGAGAAACATCGTAGCATGTGTTTCATACCACATGTGCTATAGCGACAATAAGGGTTGTAAGAGAATTGATCCCTGCTTCCTTACTATGTGAGACCCTTGAGATTATAAGTTAATCTCAGATTTACCCTATGTGACTATTTGGTTGTCTGCTTGAAATTTTAATCAGTGTCTGCTACCTTAGCATGTATCCTATTGGCTATGGATGATTCGGTCTGGAACATAACTAGGAAAGCAACTGATTAGAATGAATAGATTTAAGCTAAATAGGAAGACTAAGAGAGATTTACATCATTGACACTTATTCACTGGTCGACCAATTACATTTTTGTTGAGTACTTAAGATGTGATTGTGAATAATTGTATTGAATGGAAATACTGAACATGCTCTTGACTTAATGGTCATTACGAGGGATTAGAGATGTTCATATTGATGTAAATGTTTTAGTCTGGGGTAAAAGCAAGTAATTGATGTCTCTGATTCATGTGATAGAGCAACTAAGTAAAGTGTAATAACTTTCTTAGTATTGATCGCTCAAAGAGCAGCTAAGTTAAGTGTCACAACTTTCTTAGCAATGATTGCTCAGTATGCTTGCTGTCGCACGAATCATTTTCCCTAAAGTATGAATTGGATGTTCTATTAGTCTATGTGACTATATGGTCTTTGTGACTATCTGATTTTTGTAACCTAGTTATGATATGGTCTTTGTGACCTGATTCTTATATTGTCTATGTGACTTGACTTGTATGAGTGGGAGATGTAAGGAGTGGCAGCGTGTGCAGTTATTAACTGCACACGCTGCAGGGAGTGGGCTCGATGCCCCTCCCTCTCCACTCCTTCTACACCCCTTTGCTCCCCTATATAAGAAGGGGGGTAGGGGGTTCATTCAAGGCAAGTGTGTGAGTGAAGGCATTTGAAATTCTAGAAGTGAACATCCAAAGCGTTCGAGGGATTTGGTTCGTGATACCGAGAGGGGAAGAGCTTTCCGACTCGTGATCGTTCTTCCGACGACAAGCACGAAGAACACCGAAGGACGCGTTGAATCCACTGTAAGTGTTTACCATTTTTCAATATGTATATTCGTTCAGAATTTCATGCTTAAATCAACATTGTTTAGAAAGTTTAATTGTTCCTATCTCTCTTCTTTGTTCGGTTCCCTCAAGTGTTTTCTCTTTGGGCCGGACCGAGTCTTCACAGGGATCCGAAGTGGTTAGTGCATGTGGGTGTTGTCTAAGAGGTTCTGGGTTCGAGTCGCGCGAAGCGCATTGGATTAAAACTTTAAACATTTGGTGTATCAATTCTCGGCCCAACTGTGCACTAATTACTTCGGGAATCGTGATTTACCTCCTTCGTGATGACCTTGGGACGGATGCGATGAGGGCGCTAGACGAGCGATTTCACCTTTTATCTTTGAGCCGGATCGATCATTTCAAATTTGTCTGTTACGATTATTATTTTTTTCTCAAAACTTTTCTCTTTCCTCAATCTCTCTTCCAACATAAACTCCTATACTTCCCTTATTGTATTTTCTAAACCCACCTCTATTCGTCACTTCAACCTCTCTACGAGAAGGTGCCCAGAACTATATAATAGTTGTGTATGAAGAATTCAGTAAAGTCTCATTCAATTCTTTTTTATTTTTATTTTTATTTTTTACTACTAGAAGGCAATAATAACTATAATATGAATGAAAAATGAATAACTAACGTTGTGAGGCAATTTCAATATCAACTATTAATGGACTTAAGAAAAATTCCTCACCGTCCTAATTCCAGCCAATTCTCACCTAATTCGAGTTTCTCCACCTAGCTACTAAACGACAAAGCGTCATATAGAGCTAGACTATAGCCATGTCATTGAGAGAGGAGGATTCAACAGAAATCTAAATTGACAAATACATAGACGAGAATTTACAGAGGTGATGAAATCCTCATCGAATTTTAACCCCTGACCACTACAATCATTATCCCATATACTTTATCAACTGAGCTAGTACTTACCAATCGAGTCAACCCTCGATCGCTTACAATCCATTTCTATGATTAACGAGTTAAGTAACGTTGAATCTCGGGCGACGGTTCGGTCTCATGAAAATTTTTCATCGATCATCAGGATAAATTAAAAAATATTCACGAATGATTCAGAAATCCAAAATTCCAAATCCGACTTACAATCCATTTCTAGCTTCTATAGGTTATAACACAGTTAATCATAACTTCTTAGATAATTCAAAAAAGTTAAAAACGACATTTTAAAAATAGCTGTTGCAATAACGTTGGACAAAGAATATTTTAGGGAGAAATATTTATCGAAACACCTTTTGGTTTTTTTTAAAAATAAGTGATGATTTATATAATTTAGTACCTCTTTTAATTTTACCCTATATATTTTTATAATTTCATGAGATTTTAAATCAATTATAAATTGTAAAATATCAAATATTCTGAAAATTCTAAATTTATTAACTCTAGTTATTTTAAATTTAAAATAACTTAACCTTATCTTAATTTGATCTTAATTTAATGTTTAACAAATTTAAAATAGGTTAATTATTAATTAACTTAAAATTATTTTTAAAATCGAAGTTAATTATCTTAAATGAATTTATTTTTACAGATAAATAAATAAATAAGATGATGGTCAGATATTCGTCCGGATAACGCGACAGAAGCGGAGACGAGCGATCTGGAGCCCGGAACCATGGCGGCGACATCTTCCTCACTGTCTGCCGCGACACTGCCCCTCCTTCCGCTCTCCAATCGCGCCTCACTCTCTTCCCGCCCCCAAATCCTCTCCTTACCGCTCTTGTGTTCGAACCCTCCTATGTACCTGCGCTCCCGTCCGCCTCCGTTCTCCCATGTCTTCCTCGCGGCCGCCGCCCTAGATGCGGCAGAGGTACTTCATCTTCTTTGGTGAAGCAAAATCTATTTTTTTTCTTCAAGTGTTTGTTCTTTGTGTATTAGGTAGAAGAGGACTCGGTTGTTGCCGCCCCTTCCTTCGACGTCGAGGCGGATACCGATAAGGTACTCAGCTCTTTGGCTGATTATGTTGTAGCATGAAATTGTTACTTTTGATGCTATAATTACTGAAAAAAATCATTTCACGTGGAAGGTCTTAGTATGGTTAAGGAATTAAGATAAAATGATGCAGTGAAAATTGGTTGTCGAGTTGGATGCTAAGGTGGCGATGAGGATGCACAGATTTCCGGCGAGGTGAATGCTAAGGTGGGGATGTTGTTTGACTCGCACTTTGTGATTTGACTACGATGGTGTAGTGCGATCTGTGCACATTAGAACAACTGTCAGAGGACTTTGGAGTTGTTCGGCAAAGCCTCTTTGATGCTTAACTCACTATAGTGTGGTGGAAGCAAAAGCACGGTAGCAATTGTGAGGAGAGATTCTTAACCTGTAGATGATATTCATACCTCTTCTACGTGTGGGAGAACTGAGAAGTTTGCATAGATTGTGCCTATAATCTACAGGAAAAGAGGGCTTGTTCTGATCGTTTCAACCATTTCTTATTTAATTATCATTAATGATGATAGGATCAACTGCTCGAACATTGTTGGCTGGATATGACAGTTATAGAGGGGTCATAACTGAGGTCGTGGACTATGTCAACCTGAGATAGTCTCTAAGTGAGAGCTCTGCAAGGGGGATGGCTTTGATAGATAGTTTGCCCATTTTGCAATTTTGAATTTTCTGCCAGTAATTTGACATGTTACTACTTGTATCTTTAAATTTGCCACCATGATCAGGCAAATCGTATAATATTGGATGCAGTGAAATCCAAACGTCCGCTTGGTTGTCCAAGTCCCCATATCAAGGCCCTCACTGTTCACATTTTCTCAACCTTCCTTCTAAACACAGAGGAGTTTCCTTTTCTTTGCATTAAATGGAAGTGCTTCGTGCACCACCTTTAGATGTCCTTCTAGGGTTAGGGTTGAGTCTCCTGGTCTCACTGACAGACTTGGGAATGAGTCATCCATTGAGGTGGTTTTTGATGAAATTTGTTTGGAATCAGCTGAAAGACCATGGCATGAGACTTGGAGAACTTAGTGCACCGAGGATGCTATGATAACAATCAATGAAAGATACAGGATCCCTCCAAATATTGAGGTAATATTGCCTAGTTTGAGCGATTGACATCATCATCCAGTACTTCGAGCCATTACCCTATTTGTAGGTTTGTTGGTGGGTGGCCTATGCTTCCTGATCCCTCTTTTCTTCCAACAAGTAGATGACTACGTTCAGATCTCTCTGAGCCAATTACCCCAATTTTTTTTTCGACTTTTAGCTGAGATAGACAAATTGTCTTTTGGCATCTAGGTCATCCCTTACCCCCGTATCTTTTATTATTTTTTCTATCTGAAGAGGGCTGAGGTCTGAATGCTTTACATTGCTGCTCGAACCAACTTTTAATTTTCAGGGCTTATCCGTCCTTATATTAACACGGGAAGGAGTTTGTCCTTTTTGTACGTCCTTTTGTTCCTTTTCAGTTTCGCATCCCTTGGAGGAGAATTTCCCTCCCATGTCAGATTTGACTAAGTTCAAGGATGAGGATGCCTTCCACCTGATCTTCGTACCCTCTGAGGTTGCTTTTTGACATCGGCGTCCTTATCGAAGAGGACCTACTTTATTAATATGGGTTGAGTCCTTTATCGACTGTGCTCAAGATGCCTCTAGGCAGTTACCTATAACTTCATGTTTCCTGCAATTCTGACAATTCAGATATGACCTTTGCTTTATTTACGCAAAGGAGAAGATGTCATAGGCGGTCGCCTTGGGTGAACCTCTAAGGTCGTGGATAATAGATTCGATTCCGCAACTTCGGCGAACCTCTAAGGTTAGAGAGAAGACTTTATCATGCAATTTGGGTGTACTTTTGAGGTCGAGGAGAGATAATAGGAAAGACTCAATTCCATAACCTAGGCAAACTTTTGAGTTCAGGGAGAGAGAATTGGAAACTTGATCCTACAATTGGATGAACCTCTAAATTTAGGAGATATCAAGTAGAGATTATAGAAGACTCAATTCCTAAGTCACAAGCCTAATGGGTGAGAACTTAAATATCTACTTAAGTGAACCCTTATTTTCAAAATTAATACTAAGCACATACTTGGAGTAAATATCTTAAGTAACAAGGAGTAAAGAAGACATCCTCAATGTCCATGACCTATCAATCTCTTGAGATCATCAAGTGTGGGATGATTGTAGCATCCAACCCCTTCCTTAGTGTTCCCCTTTCTTCTCGAGAAGGTGAGTCAAGTCGTTCTCATTCATGGGCTCTTTGCGACCCTAATTCCATCCTCAAGGATCTCGGACGCTACACTACTCGACCTTTCTCCCGGGAATACCTCTCTAAAACAGAGAGGGGCCTCATATGGAGATTGAATTGATGACATGCTCGATCTCCCGATGGATTTGTTGTTGCTAACAATCATGAGTAGCATGGCCATATTGACAATGGATGAGCAAAAGAGGTCAAGACCTCTTAGGTCCTTTCCTAAAACTCGAGGGTTGTTGTAAGACTAGATTCTCTTTGTAGATTTGCAACGCCCTTTCCTTGGACACACTTAAGGGTGTACAAGCAGTGAGATGTCCACAAGGCTCAATCCTTGGTGGTTGTTGGGATTCTATCCCTCTTTCTATCCTCCTGATAGGTCGAGCAATTGGCTTATGCTCTTTTCTTTTCGGTTGAGTCTCCTCAGTGTTAATATATTTCTCAACTTGCCTAAGGAGTTAGTCATAGCCGAGCGAGGGCTTCTTCACCAAGGATTGGAAGAATTCCCCTTCTCGGAGGCTCTAGGAGAAGGTGTTGGTTAGTACCTCGAGTGGCAAAAGGTAGAGCAGCCCGGGTGAAACGTTGGATGTATCCCCAAAGTAACTCATGCCCCTCCTTCAAATTGAATAGGCTAAGGGGACCTTTTGGTGCTTTTTGCTGCTAGCAAAATGATGCAAAAATGCCAAGCTGAAGTCCTCAAAGGACAGGATAGAATTGTTTGTGGCTTCAATGTGTTAATCCATTGCTAAGCCGGTTTGACTAGAGTTGTTAGGAAGACTAGATAGTTCACTCTGTTTAGATAATGGTGTTAGAGGGTAGGATTCTCGAATCGATACAAGTGGTCTTCTGGGTCAAAGGAACCATTGTACTCTCTCAACTTGAAGTTGGTCGGCAACTCTTTGGCAAGAACTCTCGTTGAGAAGGGAGTTCACTTGCACAATGTGACTCCTCCCATTTGCTTGTAGGCCTATTGAAAGTCACCCTATTGATCTCCTTGGTCGTCGGGGTGAGTTTGGCCACTTTGAGCCCTCTAGGCCACGTACTCTTGAGGCAGCTCAATTTGAAGCACTAGCTCTCCATCTTGGGCATTCGAAGAGGGATGGTGCTGAGCGGTTCTCCTTCAAAGAACTACCTCCACTGATCCACAGTGAGGAGTCTTGCCGCACTCTTCGAGTTATTTGGCAGGGATTGGTTGTGTCCGCTCATGGAAGACTCAGGGTATTCTAGATTTGCTATTGTCGTTGCAACTTCAATGTCTGCACTTGATTCAATAATTTTTTCACAGAAGACACCAAAATGATGTGGTAGAAATTGATTATCGAGTTGGATGTTGAGGTGGCAATGAGGATGTGGGACTTTCCAGTGAGGTGAATGCCGAAGTGGGTATGTTACCTGATTGGCACCTCGTAATCAGATTGGGATGGTGTAGCACGACTTGCGAACACTAGAACAAATGTTAGAAGGCGCTGGAGTTGTTTGACAAAGCTCTTCGATGCTCAAGTCATTAGGGTGCAATAGAAGCAAAAGCATAGTAGAAATTGTGAGGAGAGATTCTGAATCTTTGGACGATGCCCATACCTAATGATATACCCAGGGATCTTATCCAGGATGGTTTATTTGGAACATCCCCACAACAACTTATACACTTTGGGAACATGTCCAATCGGCAACATCCATGCAATAGCTTACACACTTTGGGAACATTCCCAATTGAGAACATTCATGTAACAACTCATACTTTGACAACATCCCTGACCAAGAACATCTCCGTCGAGCCAAATACCTCGAAACTAGACCTCTGACCATTCTTGACAACTGTGATCGACAACCAAAATGCCAATATCCGTAACTCATAGGCTAGAGGGCACGAACAAGACTCGCGGTGGACGTCTAGACGGTAGCAGGCATATGGTACGGACGTTGTCACCTCTACTACCCTGCACATCCCCGTCGATCAGGCCGGCCACAAGTTGAGGTGGCATCCTACGTGGGTGGTCACATCCCCTAGTATAAAAAGGTTGATGGAGGAGAAAACCCAGGTACGCACTCTCACGCAGACTTGCTTCTCATTTCCTCTTGCGGTTCAGGACTGACTTGAGAGTTAGAGTGGTCATGTTGGTCATGCCGGTGCCTACTAATCCAGTTGATGCGCAAGCCTTGAGGCAGCCCGGACGGGGAAGAAGGTGCTCTACTGGTCAGAACCCACCCAGATCACAGCGGGCGAGCCACATCACCTAAATACTTATAAGTGACGCGAGAAGTCTACTAAGTTTGTGACCATGCTCTCTGGGAAAAGAGGGCTGTTCTGGCTGCTTCAGTTGTTTCTTAGTTTAATTATTATTAATGATGATAGTGCTTATTGCTCGGCCAATGTTGGCCTGATATGGCGGTCATGAAGGAGGGACTATCACTAGGGTTGTGGGTCACATCAACCTGAGACCCTTATTGAATCGAGAGCTTAAGTAGCCGAGCTAAGCTAGATGGACTCAAAAGGCCGAACTAGACTAAGAGGTTAGATAGCCGAGTTGGTTGAGGAGCTTGGGAGGCCATACTGGTCAGAGGGTTTGGGAGCTGATCCATGAGTAAGGAGCCACATTGAACTGGTACTTAGTATGACCGAAAGCTTCTTGAAATAGGCCACATTAGCATGATGTGCTGACCCCGAATGGACTGCTGTAGGAGAGTATCACAAGGTATCCAACTTATTACTCACAACTCTTGGTCTGTGATACAAAAGCACCTTAATTCGGAGGATTTTCCCTTAAATTTCCAACATATGAAACAAGATATTCTTTCCTATTAGGTTCCCGAAGTCTTTCAAGTTTGAATTTGGTGCATCTTGATCTCCCTTGAGCAGTAGAAACGACAAAACATGGCCAAAGGTAGATCTTTGAAGGCCGATAAATAATAAGGCCATAATGCTTTATTCCGCCAAGAAAACTAGGAACTCTTAAAGTTCTTATATATTTGTTTGCATACTAGTTTTCTGATCAACGGATCTGTAGAACAGTAGATGTTGTCCGTTAGAATGACTCAATGTGATTTTAGTTACAGTAGTGCTGAAACTATTGCTTGGATAGTTCTATGGTGGAGTTACACTATGCTTCGACTCAGTGAAACATGTAAAATAGTTTTCTGATCGACGAGACTTAGTTGATTTGAGTTCCTTTTTTGCAAGATGGCACTATATTTGAGTTTTTTTTTGCATTTTTATGTACAGTAGGATCAACATTCTTTGGAAATACACCCACAGAGATGTATTCTGATAGAGTTGAGCTCAATCTCCTATTTAAGCTTTTTGGCTTTGTGTCTGTGACAATGGGCCCTGCTGGTCTTTTGTACCATCCCCTCTCTCCCTGGTCTTTGTGAAGACAATCTAACTCAAAAATTTTGTTTCTTAATACAATTGAGCGCGGTGAACTAAACAATGATTGCTGAGTTATTCTAAATAAGTCACTTGCATTTTGGTTTGATTGCTGATCTCGAAAATAATCTTTTGGAATTTAATGTACATACTAAGACTCCTTGGCAGCTCGTCTTTCGATTTTATTAAATTTGGATTGAATGTCTGAATTTCTCTAAGGGTTCATGTCTAACTAGCCTTCTCTTTTGGCTATCAATCTAAAGTATAGATGTCTTGTGAACTTCTATTATCAGATGGCACCAAAGCAGAAAATAAGAATCAAATTGAGGTCCTACTGGGTGCCACTGATTGAGGATTCGTGCAAGCAGATACTGGAAGCTGCTCGAACAACCAATGCGAAGACCATGGGTCCAGTGCCCCTTCCAACAAAGAGGAGAGTCTATTGTGTCCTTAAGTCACCCCATGTTCACAAGGATGCTCGGTTCCATTTCGAGATTCGGACCCACCAACGGCTAATTGACATCTTGTATCCAACTGCCCAAACAATTGACTCGCTAATGCAGCTTGACCTTCCTGCAGGTGTGGATGTTGAGGTCAAGCTTTGACACCATCACAACTGATGTCTTTTTTTATTTTCCCATATGTTTCTATTTTCTTTTCATCCATTTTCAGCTCTGCCAGGAACTAGACGGCAAGGCTTTATACTTTGTACCTATGGCTTGTTCAGTGTTCTTTTCTGTTAAATTGTTGTGAGATGTTTGATTCCAGTTGTAGCAACAAGTTGTGTTAGTTGACTTTTTTTTTCTTGGTTTTGGTACATGATTATTTCTTGTTCATACCCAATTCATTTAAACAGGATGAAGCTTGAAGGGTAGTTGGACAATATATGACAACTTGTATATTGTGACTGAGTGAGCCTTTTATTCCGTGTCTTGCCTTCGGTGGGTTTGTGTATGACAGATGGTACGAGATCTGGTTTATGCTGATTCAAAGTTAGTCTACCAGCCACCTTGGTTAGCATTTGAGATGTTCAAGTCAATTGGATACCTTTATTTATGCATATGGCTCGTCGTTGGATAATTGAAAGTTTTTAAAAATTTATTTTTATTTGAAATGGAGGATTGATGGTGATTTCATAAAATGGAAAAGAATGGAAGGACTAAGAAACTTGAACAGTGTGTATTCAATTGTCCGTTCATGTATTGGCGCCTTTTTTTAAAGGCTATTCGTTTACTTTAAATGCCCTCGTCAATTCGTCTTATGATCAATACAAGGAGAAAATTAAAGATTATTAATTCAATATTATAACTAGCATATGAGAGGACGGACATACTGACTTTGTTAGATTTTGATTTTCGACTTCGAGATGATAACACTCGTGTCTTTTTAAAGTTTGAATGAAAATTTACGATTCAAAAGATATATCCTTTCATAGAATGTTTCAAACACTATAAAATACCATTATGCACAAATAATTGATCATCCTTTATAACAAAAACCTTTTCTCTCACAAAGTCACTTTTATAACAAAAACCTTTCCTCTCTCATTATTTGCTTTTGAAAGTGTTGTTACAACATACTGCAGTAACAATATACAAACATTAGCTTGAATAAATTCAAAATATTCGGGGTTATTTTTAGGCATGTGCTTTGGAAACAATATTATTAAGGAATCCATTATATTTTGGAAGAACATTTGTTTAGTCCGAGTGTATGACCATGATGGGAGCAGATAATTTCTCAAGGATAGCAAGTGTACGTGTGTCTTGGTTTCATTCTCTAATTTATTGAAAGATTTACGAATTTTCTCGATGGCGCCAATTCCTCGATGACAACAGATTGAAGAAGTAAAATCCTGCAACAATAAGTTTCTTAATCGAAACAATATCAATCAGATGCCCCAACAACGGTCAGCGCTTATGTTGCAAAAGAACTGTCCCCGGGCTCTCTCGCAGCTCTCTTACTAGTTCTCTTTTGGATTTCTTTCCTTTCCTTGGTATCTAGTTATTTCGACTTATTGGGATTTCACTTGCTTGGTATCCAATCATCCTCGATGTATCAAGACTTCACTTGCCTAATATGTAATCCACCTAACCTACCGAGACTTTAGCTACTCGATATCTTATCTATTTAACCTAAGAATACTTCATCTATTTAGTGTCTGATTTGCTTGATCTATTGGGATTTCATTTGACAAATACGTTGTTAGATTCACATTCCACCGGCAATGTTACTGTCACTTACATATTAGTCTATAAGACAATAAAAATCGTCTTATGGATAGATTGATGACTAACGCATGAGACGTTTCATATGAATCTGAATATTTGATGAACCAATTCTTACTTTTATACTATCATTATTCGTATTTTTTATTTTTTTTTTATATTAATTTGAGACAGATTAAATACTCAAAAAAAATCAATTAAAGGAAATTTGAGAAAACTCCTAACATCAAACTTGCTGCATCAACTAAAATTTCTTGCATGCATCCTGATGGATTGACAAGACTTTTGTGTGTTATTTTTTTTATCATATAGAGTAAATTCATATATTGTAAATTTGAGTATAAATTGTTTGAGATTATATAATTTAGAATTTGATATAATTGTTTCAGTATATAAAATTTCATATACATTATC
Organism: Boesenbergia rotunda; assembly: GCA_024364735.1. Classification (NCBI taxonomy): domain Eukaryota; kingdom Viridiplantae; phylum Streptophyta; class Magnoliopsida; order Zingiberales; family Zingiberaceae; genus Boesenbergia; species Boesenbergia rotunda. Next base: position 299,409 of record JAGFNQ010001728.1, read on the forward strand.
AATTTAAATTGATTTAATTGAGTATTTTTCAAAAATTGAGTATAAATTTAGAATTTGAGTATATGAGTTGCATCCACCAATCAGATTTACATGACCGAAATTTTATCTTTTTATTAGTATCAATCTCATAATTTATCTATCTTATTGTATATTGAGTTTCATCTTTTATCACCATCAGATTCAATGAAGGATCACCGAACTTATACCAATTCTGAATTAGTACCATCTCAAACAATTTATACTAATCTTTAATGTATACTGATCCTTTATCTTTAATAGTTATCCAATCCTAATGACAATCAAAATCAATTTTAAATCATTAATATAGTCATTACTTAGTGATTGCGTGCACCACATTCTCTTTTATAATATTTGTATTTCTTATGATTGTAAAAAATTTATCTATTTTCAATACTTGACTAAGCATTAAAAATTATTGTTTGATTCAATATCATTGAATAATGATATGGCCTCTTTAGGATACTACTATGACTCTTTGTTAGTAATGATACTCCGACGATCAAGCTAGTCTTCAATCGCGCGTACCTACGTGAAGTGTAGAATTATATCTGACATCTACCATACATGTGATCTAAGCTTGCCGATTGAAACAAGGGGTCATTAGTTGTGTATTATTTGATTGAGTCAATGAGCCCACGAGATCAGTATCACAAACAGTGTTGCTGCTGATATGAGATCTCACAAAGCAGTCAAAGACGACATGTTGGTGATTATAGCCGAATGGCCACTGGATGCGTGTTACCCTGTCACTCGATATTCTTACTAGGCTGGTCTAACTCGGGCATGATCATGGTCCACCTTTCCGTTGGATACTAAGCTCTCTCATCACTAGAAAATATATCAACTAGAAATATAACCTCATATAAGGAAAAAAAATCTCTTTCATTAAAATAAAAATTACCAAAAGAATTTTTAAAAATTATATTAATTCATAAAACCTATGAATCTAACTTTTTCTTGTTAATAAAAACACTAATTGATTTTTTTAAAAAAAATTAAACGGCATTTCAAAAATTTCTACCGTTCTCTAAAAATATAACTATCAAAATTTAACGACTATAATAATTTTATTAATATTTAAAATCCTAACTGCATTAGCTAGCAAACTGTAAAGCACAATCCTAAAACCCCGCTAACTAAACTCAATTGAGCCTTCCAATTCTTGGGCAACTTGAGCTCTATATAATATCATCTGATCCTCTCAACGAATGAAGTGGGAGTCCCAATTCGATGACAGGACGCGACTTATCAGCGGAGGAGGATGACGGGCCACACACAACGCAATCTGGGATTCCGGCGATAGGGCACCCCCAATCTATAAAGAAGGTGACCGTTAACAACCCACTGGAAGTTTTCCCGGCAAAGCCCTCCGACGATCAAATCAGAATCCGATGAAGAGAAGGAGAGTTAATCCAGAAAAGGCTCTAGCTGAAAAATACTATGTGTACTGTGTGTGAGGGATAAAGAGTCTATATAGCCGGGAGGACCGACAAACTCTATCCCTTTCTGTTCCCCTTTTGTCTATGCGGGGACAGGATCAGAGTCATTGTCAGTTAGCCGATCGGCGCGCGCTGTCTGACATTTGCAGGGGACACGTGGTACAACTTGACCTTTCCAGCAATGCTTGTTAGATGTCATACTGTACCGAGATCCCCGCGATTCGGATACGAGGGGTGTCAGGTCCGAGTCGGCGGGCGCTGACACGACTACTGCCTTTATTTGCGAGACGTCAGAGGGTCTATACCGCCACGACAATGACAACTTCTGATAATAGAGAACACCGAGCCGTAGTACACTCGGGGATATGTCATCGGCGTGTCAGGGTCCCACACTCGGTCCTCCTTGTATGCAATTTTCCCGCCTAGGAAGGCGAGCAGAGACCCCCGATTGAAAAGTGTCCTCGATGAGGATTGGCTTGGGACTCGGGTCGGGTAATTGTCCGATCGGTATATCCGACCGGAGTGACATTCGAGGCCGGCGGTGCTGGTCTGCCATTCGCAGGGCATTCTTATGATTAGCAGGATCGCTAACCCTTCCCCACAACCTCCCGTGGGCCTAGAGAGTAGGGTCATGCTCTATCATACCAGACTCCCATGCTATATCCGTTAGAGCCTTTTTAGACTCGACCTATCTTCTCAAAGTGCCACGCTGGCCGACCCGATTCCACGCCAGCTAGGACGGGATCATCATCCTACAAACCTGGTCGAACTAAGTCCAGCTCAAACAAACCCAACTCAATCTTAACTGCAGCCAGCCCTAACACCTACTCCACTGCTCGAACGAACCCAACTCAAACTCAGCCACAGCCAGCCCCAACTCCTCTACCCACCAGGTCACCATAGCCTCATTCACCTTACAATCTCTAATACTTCTACTATAACAAGAACATTTGAGCAGAACTTTGACTGAGATTTTGGAAGTAGGCTGCAATTCAGCTGAAACTCAAATCCCCAATTTGTTTTCAAGGAAAATTCTGAGTAAACTTTCAGAACGATGGTAATGAAAGATCCACATTAGGCAATATCCGGTAACAAAAAACTGGGACTGATGATGTAGCCCCAGAACACAATATTTACAATGTAAAGAGGTTTATATTTAGTGCCACATGCCAATAGGGACAAACAAAATGTGGCCAACTACAAAATAAGGGTCATCAAAACTATGCAAGCCATAGGCATTTAAACTTCACATTTCAATTAAGTTATACCAGTCATCGGCGATTAGAAGATTTCTTCATACCAGATTTAGTGCATTTACCCTGGCATTTCTTAGTCTTGCTTCGTCTCCCTTTGGGATCGAGATCAGAATCACCATCACTGTCACTGTCAACTTTTCCATAACGTTTCTTCTCAGTGTTGTTGAATATGAATTGCTTCCTCTCTGGCTCTTTCTTTGTTTTCCACTTTTCCGGTTTTGTCTTCCAAATTAATATTGTTCTGCAAGGAAATAGAGTTAAAACTGTCAGATGTGAGCACCAATAATATGACAAACACAAATAAAGTAAAAACCTTGAACTTCCAGACGCCAGAATATACTCGCGAGGATGAAGCTTATTAACAGGGGTGATTGTTGTTACATCTGTGTCCATTACTTCAGCCACAAGCTTGCCAGTACCTGTGTCTATAAAGTCAATAGGGTGTAAAGCCACTCCGTCGTAGTTTTCACTTATGTAACGACCAATAACAGCAAGAGATTCAGAAGGATCCTGAACAAATTACCAAATTCAGAGTTGGATGTTTGCATCTCATAGATATAAAATCATCATAAATTTTACCATTTGCTATGGTAATAGATATCAAACACATCTTTATTCCTTCCTTGAGTATAATTAATTAATCTGCGCTTTCAATTTTTGTGAAGAAAATAAAACCAACCTTTGGATCCCACTCGGCTCGGAAAGGAGTTAGGTGGCGGTTGAAATCATGGCTGTGGACAATCTCCCTACTTGGAGATTCTAAATTGCCAAAAATTGAATCCCACACTCTAATGCGATTATCTTGAGATGTAGTAAGGATTTTGTTTCCAGACAAAGGTGAGAAATACGCTGAGTTAACAACACGTCCATGTGCAAGAGTGGCGAGAGAAGAATCAATATTTAATCGTCTTGCATCCCATATCCGAGCCTGACATGCAAACTCAAGGGTTTAGCAGGTTTAATTGTTTAAAGGAAGAGAATATAGGTTTCACCTCAAATTCTCCTTTCAAACAATAATCAAGCAATTTGAAGAGGTAAAAATCTAAGAAACTTACAAAGTGGTCATTGCCACAGCTTAGAAGAAGATCTGGTTGTACAGGATTACAATGAAGCCCCACAACCTTGCTACCCTTCTTATGTATTAAAATTGGTTCGCCAGTGTGCTTGTTTGAACGCATATCCACACTAATCAAACGGAAAACATGTGATAGCCACCAAAATTGCATGTGAATGAGGAAAATCTGAGCTAGCAAAACAAGGAATTGTAAGCACGGTTAAGTATTATCAATGTAGAAGGACCAGATAATCTTACAGTTTTTGCACACAAGATCAAGATTGTAAAGTGCTAAGTTCAGGATGGTAAGATGCTAGTTTCAAGATATGCAATGATTCCTACTCTTATCGTAAAGTGATGCAAGTACTCAGATCAACAGTAAAGGACTATGCAAATAATAAAATAAAACAAACCTCCTATCATGTCGGCACCAGAGAAAAATTATAAACAACATGAAAGGATCGGAGTAGGAAATCAGTGATAGGCACTCACGAGTAGAGATATCCAAAGTTGTCTGCTACAAGTAAAATACTTCTCTCAATATTAACATCCATTCCATATAGCATCCTCCAAGTTGTAGGTCCCTGAAATGCAATTACAACTAAAGCTCATAACTAGATCTTACATAGATCCAACTCTCTTCATCTAAATAATATTAACAAAACAAAACTTGTTATGACAACCATTTAAAGAAAAGCTCTAAAAAACATCCACATACACATTTAAAGTGTTCAAAGACAAGTTCTTGAACCTTTCACATGGATGATAACATAGTTTATATTTTCCCCTTAACCTCCTGTTTTGAAGTTGGTCAGTTTGAAAATCATTAGATAATCATTCAAACTAACAAAAGATGCAAAAGGTTAAGAGTTGTTGGGGACGGCACAGATACATTCAAGTAGACATCGATTTAACTGATTTCTCCTTCCGAGAAAAGATCAAGAGAAGAACAAAATGAAAAACAAGAATAACAGTAAGAAGGAAATTTAATCAAAAAGACACACAGATGTAACTACAATTAAATGATATTCTTTTATTGGTGGCATTATTCAGACAACACTGAGACATTGCCGAGGGGTTTATTAGAATGTCAAGCAGTAGATAAATTTGTCATTCCCAGGAAACTGGCAAACACAATGACAAACTAAGATGTGTGAATATTTGACATTTGCAACACAACCATACATTTTATTAACAGTGAAAGTAAATGGATCAAAGCAAAGATATTACTGAAGTAGTATATACAAAATCCCTCCCAAATTACTTCTTGCTGGATCCGAAGATCATTTTCAAAATTAAAAATAGTATCCAAGAACAACAACAGTGCTATAAATAGGCTCGTGCCACTCAAACATTGAATATAAATAGAGCTAATTGTTTAGGAATCAGTACGTACATTCCATCCTTCAGGATTAAGATCAAACAAAAGAGTTTTGATTCCAGTCTCCATGTCAGTGCAATTGACAGTTCCATCAGAGGATGATGTATAAACCATTGCATCATTGCCTAGGCTAAACCTGAATGAGGAAGAAACCATAACTTCTTGGATGACTAAAGTAAGAGAGTATAACCCATTATTACAGCAAGAAATCTTACTTTATGTTGTTAACTATGCATGAGTGTATGGACCCATAAATTGTCCTTTCAAGCTGTTTGACATAGTTCCAGATTCCAAGTTGCCCTTTCTTTGGCAAAGGAGAAATCAGATAACAAGAAAGTGCTTATTAAAACATAGATGGAACAATAATAACAATCAGAGAATTTTCACGGACTGTTTACCTTATCTCCGGATAGAAGAATGTTATTCCTTGTTGGATGAAATTCCAAGCATGTTATACGTCTGCTATGAAACCTTATTAACCCACAGTCTACTTGATCAGGGATCACAAATTCAGGTTTGATCTAGAAAAAACAATGAAGGAAAAGATTCATCATGTAAGTTATACAGCTTCAGTGGATGTAAAAAAAAAACATAAGGAGAAAAACAAAACCAAAATTGTTTTAGTAAATACTTGTTCTTGAATTTATTTGACTTCACAAAATTTTGATAGGGAAGATCACATCTGGTATGTTATGAGTTTAGACATCAATTTATGTTGACAAAAATAAAATCAATTGACTGTCTGTCACCACATGATCCTTGCCAAGAATGAATCATACTTCTGTTGTGGTTGGGTCATGGGAGAGGTAACCCATTGTATTTATTTACAAAAGCCTGCTGTCAATGTAATTGGTTGTGTTAGCTAGCTTAGTTGGTAAGCATCTAAAAATTTGTTACCAAGATATTGGATTCGAAATTCATCTTTACCCAGATATGAGTGCTTGAGGGGTTTTATAGCTACCTTTAAAAAAGGAAAACATAAGTAATTGGTTCAAAAGAAAATTTTTCAGATAAGTTCCTCACTTTGGGAATTTTATCATTAATTTGCCGCTTGAAGATATAATCCAATGGCGTCTTAGTATTCTTTTCAAGGGCCGGAATCACCCCATGCTCCATTGCTACCCGATGGGGACAGAACATCGTAGTGTGGCCTACAAAGTTAAACGTGGACACGATAAGACAAACGAGAATGAAAGAATGGTTCCACTGAACTTATCTAATTAAGAAGGATGCCTACAAGAGGAGAAAAGGGGGAAATTAACAAAAAATGAAACGAGAAACAATAGTTCACCAGGCATTTTGCAGAGGAAACAAGGCTTTTTGGGGCAGTCGATGTAGGTAGCTCCCTTGAACCCCGCTTCATGGCCCGACTCCTTACACACCTGCAGCACCATAGCAGTAGAACAATCGTGAATGTGGAGCTCCATCGAACAGGAAGAAGTTGCGGAGATCAAGTGAACCCTAGTTTGGAAGAACCAACCTTGCAGACCTTCTTGAGACTGATGGTGATGGGGGGTGGGCGCTTCCTCTTACGCAAAGAAGCTTCCTCGGCGGCATCCACTTCCTCGGTCGGGGGTTCCTCCTCGAAGCCGTTTTCTTCGTCGGATGAGGAGGTCTCGCTCTCCTCGTCGGACTCCGCAGTCCGGCGGAGGAAGCCGGGCGTAGATGAAGAAGAGGAAGAAGCGAAGGGCATGGGGTCGGAGGAGGAAGATGGGGGAGGTGGGTTTCACGGCCACAGAGGTCAAAGCGAGTGCGAGGCGGGAGATGAGAATCAGAGGGAGGAGAGGTTGACAAGAAGGGCAACCGACATATTCGACTTCCGTCGTCGGGGGTAGCGACGCCGACGCGGTTGAACTTGAACCAGACTCATTTATATTTATAAAAATATATTTAAATTTTTTATTTTATCTCAAAAGAGTGTTTTTTTTTAACTTATATGGATCTTCCAAAGAATTATACTCAATTCATTATTTATATTCTTATAAATTATTAATAATTTATAGAATAAAGAATAAAATATCTGTAAGTTTTATTATGTTTAAAATACTCTGAGCTTTAATATAATGAAATTATTTTAAGTTTTTATTACTTTTTAAATTGTCATCTTAATCGTTCAATAATTATCAAAATAATTCTAAACTTTATAATATTATTTTAAAATATCCAAGCTAGCAGCCTAATGAATTACTTAAATCATAAGTTTATATGGTGGCGGGTAGAGGCTTTCGTTGACCTCCTTCAAAAGTAATCAATTTGAAAAGTTAAATACATAGATTACCAATAAATACATAAATCATAGATTTATACTTTTAAGTTTATAAGTCTATTGGTATTCCTATATAAACGATGATGCCCCAGACTTAGTCCGAGCACCCCGACTTGTGAGTGTCGCCAATCGTGGTTGTCTACGGTGAGTGTGCAGTGTGACGAGGCTTCCTATATAAATATCTTAGTTCTTGTCACGCCAAAGATTTTTTTTTTTTGGGTGTAAACCAACATTTATTGTCATGCCAAAGGTTGGGTCGTCATTATACATAATATTTGATTGACTTCAATCTATCAAGATTTTCCTTGCCTACCATTATCATCAAGATTTTCATATTTACCTAAAGTTCACATCACTCCTTATGACTTCCACAGTGTCTGACATCTAATTAATCTCAACTTGTCAAGATTTCGGATGATTGCCAAAGGAAAATTTTAAGCCGGTCAAGGATGACAAAGAAATGTATAAGTAAATTAAGGTTGACTAGATGTCTGATAAAAAAAAATCCTGCCAAGTCAAAGATGACCAGATGTCTGACAAGGAAAAACCCCAAGCAAATTAAGAGTGACTGAATGTTTGACAAAGAAAAATTCTAAGGGATTGAATCCTAGATAGTAAGAAGACTCGGAAGAGTAAAATTTGAATAAAGGAAAATTCTAAAAAAGTGAACCCTAATTAACATGAGAAGTCTTGGAGGAATGAATTTCAAGCAAAAACATGTAAATTTAGTAGGTCAGGTAAACTAAAAAAATCATGAGTGTTTGTATGTTTTGCCTTGTAGGAAGCTGAAACTGGACTAACAAGAGATCAAACAAACCAAAATTGGTCTAGCTGATTAGTCAATTGAAAGTGCCAAGTCAACACTCGATTAGAACTCTATAAAAGGAGGCAGAAGGCTCAAGGGTTCATCACTCATCTACTCTCAATCCTATCTGTTCACAAGCTTACAAGTGTGCTCGAAGTACTGCTCATTAAGAGTCGAGAAAGCACCAAGGGGAGTACGTGACATTCAAGACTTTCGGATCGGATTCTATGTTTGTCATTTTCGTTCTTATTAATATCATCTATGCTTTGATTTGCACTTGTTCTTGAATTTGCAAAGATTATAAAAAGTATCCGAAAAGGAGAAAAGATGGTGGGCGAAGTTCAGAACATAAGCCTTAGATGTAGTAGTATCTAGGGGTGTGAACCAAATAAATTTGGTTTGTTCTTGTCTTTTATTTTCCATTCCATAACTAACATGATAGGTAAGACACGAATGAACACGAAGAAAGAGAAAAAGCACTGTTTACTTCCCGCCTCTAGCGTATCTTTCTAATCCAAAAAAAACCTAATCTTCGATCCTTCATTACCTATTAGAGCATCTACCCACTTAAACTTTTTTTTATAGTCAAGTATATAATTAATCTCAATTTACTTAACATTTCGCTCAATAATCAAATATACATAAAAAATCAAAAATTTAACTTGATAATCTTAACTAGAGCGATTGTAGCATCAATGTGCCCGCTTAGATGCATATAAAAAGGGTATATAGTCTTCCAACAATTGGCAATCACTACCACTCGGAGACATCTTGAGGAGTATTTCATGAAGCACCCGACACGACAATACTCCAACACTTCCTCCATAGGGTCTATGTCATCGAAGTCAAACTGTAATCGGTCCCCTTTCCGCCTTGTTCGTATTATGTACCTTTGGTTGTACTATATTATGTGCCGAGTTGGTAGCCAGCTCCTTGTTGTCACTGACAAAGTCAGTTGCTCCTTCGGTGCTACCTGCTCCTTGTTCAAGTCTAATGTAGGGTTGGGCAAGCTCCTTATGGGTGTTAGAAGCTTCTGACTAAATAAAGCTGAACAGCTCCCTAATGATTTGTTTGGGAGGAGATGAGAGAAGGGGAGCGAGAAGGAGAATTTTAAATCTTATTTGTAAAAAAGTGAGGGAAGAAAAGTAAGATAAGAAAGGATAAGTTTTAATTTTCCTTATACACCCCAAAAGAAGGGGAAGGAAAAGTAAAAGATTTTTTGTTTCAATTTTATCCCTATTCTTAAATAGTTTAAGGACGTCCAATTCCCTCTCCTTCTTCACAACTTTCTTGTCCCTGGATCGCCACTGAAGAGAGAAGCCATTAAAATTTACCATCAAAATTTAAAAGGAGATCTACTAATTTTTTTTTACTTAATAAATTTTCAAAGAACTGGAGAATTAAATTTTCATTATCAGGTTTATCTTTCAATTTTTTATTTGAGATTTCTAAAATCATTATTTTTATTATTTTTATTTTTATAATTTTATTTTATATATTTAACTTTCATTTTCCTTCATTTCCTCTCCAATAGAATACATATTACGGTAAAAAAAAATTCCATTAATAAGTTTTTCTATCGGCAACTAACCTGCATGCACTAGTGTGAATATTGGTCGTCGACGCATTCACTCAACCTTCGTAACCAAACTTTGCACACTACGTTCTCGTTTAGATGCTGATGCAGGACCTTCGCTCCATTAGGTAAATAAAAGAATGAAAAACTATTCACTCGGCCACAACGCCTCCGCCCCAGGACCAACACGGAGGAGGTAAATCAAGATTATCACTGGTGTGGTGAGGCGCCTGGGGTCGAGAAAATTTAATACTAGCAGACCAGAATTTTATCCCCGTGCGCAACTAGCGACCCTCGACCCTGAGACCTCTGATTCAAGCAACAGGCGCCTTACCATCCGATCCAGCCCGTGGGGGCAAATTTTAATGTCTTTGTATCCCACAATTGTTATTCCTCATCAGCGACACGTCCGATCGACAATCAGACACGTCTAGATCATAATTTTTGACATCCGGATGGGTTTACTGTACTCCGAAAATATAATTTAATTCGGAACGGCGGTCAAAAATCGCTAACGATGTCTGATTGCCGATTGAACGTGCCACCAGCGAGGAATGACAATCGTGGGACACGAAAACACCAAAAAAGTAGTCAGAATCCGACGATATCGCAATTGTCACAATCCTCGACTGATTCACCGTGCCCTCTAAAATATAGTTTGATTCGAGACGGTGGCTTTCGACCGATCGGAAGTGCTGCCGACAAGAAATAACGATTGTAGAACACGGAGACACCAAAAAAGTGGGACAGAATACCCTCACATGTTTCTCTCCATGTCTATTTATTAGATTATTATACAAAGATAAATCAACCAAAATGCTAATTTGTTTGACAGAAGAATTCAATTTTGTAGTTAATTTTATCTCGATTTAAAATCTCATCGGTTTGATTGAGACTTCTCATCCTCCAGTTTTATCCACAAATTCTCATGTCGAAAAGTGTTATTCTTTATCACTTTCACATTCGCATATTTTTATCTCAAAGATTATTCCCACATTCCAGATGTTTGATTTAAATTTTATATCTGAGAAAAAAACACACAGCCTATTTTCTTTCCTCGATGATTCTACAATCTAAATTATATCCATCCTAAACTGATAACAATTTATCCACACCAGTAATAGTGAGGAATTGTGGCGGATGCTAATGAATTGTACATGACATAGAAGAACTGAACTTTATTTTACAATTATATGTACATGATAGAGGAGCCCAAAGCTTCTTTGTCGATTGCAATGGCTGCCATGCATCACCTAGACAAGATTCAAAGTAGGGATCCTGGCACAGAAATATATTGAGATGAATAGATTGTGTTGGTATGTGTGTGATAGTAGTGTTGTGTGATTTGTTTTTTTTTTTTTGTCATAGTTCAATTTCAATAACGATATCGGTTTTAGCAGTCATGGATTCATACAGCGGATTCAAAATAATTGAGTTGTCATTGTTGGGTCCAGAATTTGAAGATATTTCCCAAATCAGATATCTAAGTTTATATTCAATAAGGCATTCGAATTATGATAGGAAAAGATTATCTTCATGACTAAGAAACTGCCCTTTTTTTATTAACAACAGCTAGAATATTGTAATAAGAAGATTTAACAGTGTAGCACAAACTTACATATGTTGATTTGCTCCCCAGTTGCAAAGAGGTTCCAGAAAAGTGTGCTGATGAAATAAAGGAATGATGTCAAAATGAGGAAGCCCTTAAATGAACCCATCCTCTCAACAAAGAAACCAGCTCCAACGGTTCCTGTTATGGCAGCCAAAGTTCCAGCAGTATTTGATATTCCTGTTAACCGAACATTGAAAAAAAAAACAAGTTGAAAATATAATTGTTCATCGCAACAATTATCATACACAGTATTGAGGGAGAAAAAGAAATGAAAGCACAAAGTTGTTACCATGCAGCACACCTGCATACTGTGGGGCTATCTCCTAAAATACGAAAAGAATGGTCATACATACTGTGGGGGCATCACAAGAAAGCACCGTGAAACAAGATTTGTCTTTTTTTTATACCAGCAGTTAAAAGAAAAAACATTTATCATACCTGGAAGTTCACCAAAAAACCAGCATGGCCGAAAGATTTCAAGCCGACGGCCACTGTAAGCCAAAAAGAAGCCATTGAAGGATTTTTAGTTGCATTCAAGCCCAGAAGGGATAACCCAGGACCCAAAAAGCCAATTGACTGCACATATAAATATCAAGAAGTCAACATAAGATTGCATCTATAAGTAAGGTCTAAATGTCTAGGATTTTAATCTGCAGACAAAATGGCACAGTTTTAATATGGTGTCATGCCAACATTCAACATGTCTTAGTATACTTTAGCATGTCAAGACCAATACAAGTTTGTAATAATTTCAAAAAGCACATACTGACAGTATGCAATCGAACCATCGTAAATCACATATGTGGTATTTGAGGCATATGCAAAGGTATATACTTCAATATAAAATATAAAAAATATTATTTTAATTTCTAATATCTACAATTGCAAAACAATTGTTTAACTTATAAATTACAAGTTAGTTGTAAGTTTAGCATTTTATGTCGATTTGGATTTCAATTAGTTTAACGATTATGTTTTTTAAGTGCAGATACCATATGTGGTTGCAATGTGATCACTTCAAATTTTGCCTTCAAAGTCATTTACGCAGCTGTTCTTGAACTTTTCTTGTTTCCCTTCAAATATAAACCTATAGTAATAGTGATTATTTCTTAGTAATACCAAAATCTGTATCGTGCCAAACATGAAAACCATTAGTTTTTCTAGCGTCCTAATGAGATCAGCCTTCTAATTTTACAAGACTTAGATTAAATTCCCTAAGACATCTAAACCTAGCTTCTAATATCTGTAAATATATTTTAGTTAAACCAGAATAAGACTTGAATTTACACAATCGAAAATGGAACAACTTGGACATTGATCCATTTCAGTTTCTCCAACTTCAACATGTAATCTTGTGTTAGTGCTTCGATTGATGGTCTCCTTTATCTCTCCTATTTTTTAATGTTTCACCTTCATGCTTAGAGAACTCAAACCGTTGATTCTTGTTTGATTTTTGTTTTGTGGTATTTTTTTATTGGATGTTTTATTAGTTCAATTTTGTTGTAATTGTAGCAAAAAATTTTATAAATAAATATATAAAGTATGTTGAATTTCTTACTCTACATGCAATATTTCACTTTACTCCTAATTGCAAGAAAAGTTATGAAAACAATGCATCCATAACCTTATAAAATTATTGGTTATACACAAGGACCAATACCAATTATATTGCTCAAGTAACGAGTAAAGTATGGCCAAGAGAATAAGTTCATTCCTACACCTTGAAATAACAACACCACTTGAAATGTCTTTTATCTAATGAGATGTATTTAGGTAATTCACAAAAATTAATGCCTAAACCAAACTCAAGAAATAGATGCTAACATAATTCTAAAAGATAATTCAATGTATCCTTCGTATGGTATCACAAGTCACAAGGTCATTCAGCATGTTAACTCAGAAATTATAGAAGTATAAATACATAATATTCTGCCAAAACTAACAACTAGAAAATTATTAAATGTTGTCAAAAGATCAATCGAAAACTTTACAAGGTAAGTGAAGGCACCAAGTTAAAAGGTTTCTCTATTAGAACTGGAGTACAAAGTTGAATAGGCGGTTTACAATGGAAACATGAACAAAATTGATTAGTTACTACTTTAGAAATATCAAGAATAGGTGGGATGCTTCATCTTCCACAAAGTATTTTTTTTTTAAAAAAAATAAATTTACAACAACATAAATGCATCATTTAACAAGATCATACTTCTACTAAGAATGTGGTCATACTCACCTGCATAATTTTTCTGGTAAAGGTAATGCTAAAACCATTCTGAATTAGAAAATCTGACAAAGCCCCAGCAAAATAGCCTAAAATAGCCATCATTACCCATGGAAGTGCACTGAACCATGCAGCTTGTCGTAGATCAACATGATATACCTGTTCTCAATTAGTTGATTTAAAAATTACAAACCGGAAGCATGTACAAGTGCCAAAAGTATTTACCGTGTTGAAGTAAATTGGCATCCATGAAAGTATAACAAAATACCCCTGTAAAAACAGTCGCAAGGATTTCGCTGTTAGCAAAAAAAAAAGCACCTTATCAATTTATGAATGTCATATTTCTTACCCAGCTATGCATGGCATTTGCAGATATCAAAGCCCAAGTAGGAAACTTTGATAATAGTTTTCTGAAAGGAGGGATAATTCTTGCCTTTGTGAATTCCTTAGTTCCTGAAATTGGTTCTTTCTTGCCATTTTTAATGTAGTTTAGCTCCATCTTGGATATTTGGGAATGTTTCTCAGGCGTACTTGATGTTGCAGATACCCACATCAACACCCAGAGAAATCCAAATAGCCCAAATATTATAAAAGGTCCAAAAGTACCAGTTTGTGACATAATGACAGGGGAAACCAACAGTCCAATTGCATTGCCAAGTTGAAAACCAGCCATAGCAATTCCCACAGCCCTAGATCGTTCAGATTGTGGGAACCACCTATAAGATAAAGGCTGGTTAAAACATTTTTACATTTCCACAATAAGTGCGAGCAATTCAGAGAATTAAGAAGGTGACTCATAGCACAAACATTCAATGAAAAGATATTATTCACACAATTTCCTACAACAATACCTTGAAAGCATGTTATTCATGCTCGGCAATGCCACTCCTTCAGCAATTCCTAGCAGAGTTCTCATGGTAAGCAGTGACCATAAAGAAGTCTCTGCAGCCCAAGGTGTAAGAAGAGTAGCCAAGGACCATAGAGCCACACCCCATGCCATTACTAGTTTGCCACCATAATAGTCTACAAGAGCTCCTCCAGCTATAGGCGACAAGAGATACCCCCACAAGAAAGATGACTACAATGGAAGCTGATGAAAACTTAGAGAAAAGGATGATACTAACACAACTATTACAGGACATTTTTCGTGAAGTAAAGCTAGAAATGTACAAGAATTTAAGAGCAAAATATGATGGTGAGCCTAGGCAATCATTTTCATTTTGGCCCACATAAAGTGAATTTTAGTTAACGCTGACATCAAATGCATACTTCCTACAACACATTGCTGCGAACCATTAATTTTTTGCAAGAATCCTCAATTTATTCATTGCGCATACAAGATTACACAAGCAAATAAAGTGGAAAAGCGGTGCAATATGTAAATTTCCCTAATTGTGTAGATGTTTTATGTCTAATAAAAATTCCCTTTATCGAACCAATGATTGGCTCGCAAAGAAAACAATGAGAAGGATAATAATTTTCTGCCGTAAGAGCCCTCTTTGTTAATCCAGTTTGGTTAAAAATATGCTCATACCCGACACAGGTGTGGATATAATTGTTATACACAATTATTTTCATATATTTTTATATATAATTAACAGGAATAATGGGTGTCCACTCAAAGTGTTAGTGTGGGTATCCACTCACAGTGTAGGTAGTCTCTGTATTAGACATGATTACAAAGAAAATAAATGAAGATACAATCAAGTAACCCCTAGTCTAGTTTTTTAAAGAGCTTGTCTAGATTGCCAGGAATGAAAACCGTCATAGATGAAGCGTGGCATCAGAAATACAATAAAAGGACAGTCTGGTACACGAAGCTCCCGCCAATGCACCCGAGGAAGGGTCTATTTTACGCAATCTTGCCCTACTTCGCAAGAGATGGTTTCCGAGATTCAAACCAATACAAAAAAAGTGAAAGAAAAAAAATGGCAGCCCCGTACATGAAACTCCCGCCAATGCACCCCGGAAAAGGGTCTATTGTACGTAGCCTTACTTTGCTTTGCAAGAGATTATTTTCAAGATTCAAACCCGTGACCTTTAGGTCACACGGCGACAACTTTATTGTTGCGCCAAGGCTCTCCTTCAAGAGAAAAAAAAAGAAGAAAAAATATCAACAAGAGACTCAAATTTCACATAGTTTGATGAAAGCACACAAAGATATCTTATGTCTACAACAAACCCAGTATATCGGCCAAAGACATTTGGCACTCAAAAACAAGGTGCCTAGGGCATAAACAGAACTTCAACAACTATTGAAAAATATAAAATAAATAAATAAGCAGATCGTGTGCATACAGCATAACATTCATACTTATTGAATATATAATTGAGACTCAATTGAGTGAGCAATGAATCAGATTGGCAGCACACTTAGACACGTCCGCGCAACAAGAGGTCAAATCAACAATGCACTTCGTACAAATCAAAGCACAACTAGTTGAGAACACTAAGTCAGGTAAAAAAATATCATAAGGGAAAGCATAGACATGCTTATAGGCACAAGTTGAAATTGTTACAACTCAAAAGCTTTTCCCCCTTGCACCATGTCACCCCTTGCACCATTGGTCAGCTCACTGTCAAGCTCAATTGTTGAATCTTTATGTTACACATAAATAGTTGAGTCAGTAGAACATCAAGTCAGGTCAAAATAAAAAAGGAAAAGATAGACATGCTCAAAAGCCAAGTCGAAATTGTTACAACTCAAGATCTTTTCCCTTGCACTATGTCACTCCCACCATTGGTGAGCTCATTGTCAAGCTAAATTGTGAATCTTTATGTTATGCATCAATCAAACTCCACTTTTACAATCGCCCGCTGGGTGATTGATTTACTAAAAAGAATCATCCCCCTCTAATTCAGTTCACAAGCTTCGCCCTTTCTGTAGCCTTGGACATAATGGAAACAATGAGGTCCTGCAAAGGCTCAATTTCTGCAATTACTACCGTGGCTAACATGTATGCTGGAAATTATGATTCTTGTATTTTCCAGCAAATCTTATCGTCAAATGATGTTGAAATGACATGATATTTCAGCTAATAATGGGTTGCATTTGCATGGAGAATGTTTTTCTTGTAAGGTGTACAACACCTTAATTGTGTTTTGGGAACACTATGGTTTACTTTTTGTAGGACTCTCTTGAACGTTCTTCAGCCAAATCATTTTTTTTAATTAACAACAAAAACTTATGTTGTAAAGACCAACTATGCTAATAACCAAGGCACCTAGTTGATAAGAGTACCACCCAATTGCAAAAGTAGACAACGGTACTCAGAACCAATATCATTGCCCAAGTTTGCAATAAAAATCATTATAATATAATTGGATTTATGTTCAAACAAAGTGATATACCTTATGTCTGAAGCAACAAAAGATCCACTTCATAGCTTTTGAAGGTATAAATTATGATATACATCAAACTTCCCCGTCATGTAGTAGTGCATTCCTTCTATAAGACATGATTGCTAAGGGGTTGAAATTGACTTCGATTCATGTGTGATAAAAACCCTTTCAATATATATTGTGTGCGCTAAAATTTCCATCTATGTCACTAAGAATTTATTTACTGACAAAAGCCTTGCAATGCAAATCCAACTGATAATTGATTTTCAACCAACCTATTGATTATTTGGATATCACTTCTTGCCACAAACATCATCCAAGTAATATATAGTCAAAGTTAGCAAAAGTCTTGATATAAGAGCTGATATTTGAGAAAAAAAGAATTCATACACATTATTGAATATTGAGGGATATTTATATAAAAACTAGAAATCTATTTTAAAAAAATTATAATTAGCCTAATTGATAAGTAGCCTAACTAACAGATATATATTAACTAATATATACCGATATTATGGTAACTAATATATACAAATATGATATCTAATATATATATATAGGTAATACTCTCTCTCAAGTTGGAGTATACATATTAATCATACCCAACTTGTTACAAAGATAGTCAACTCGAACATCATTTAAAACTTCTGTGAAGATGTCTCCAAGTTGTTCTCTAATCTTCACATATCTTATAGCAATCAAGCTTTGTTGAATTTTCTCACGAACAAAATGACAATCAATTTCAATGTGCTTAGTTCACTCATGAAACACATGATTGACACAATATGGAGCAGCTTCGTTATCAGACCACAATTTAATCGGTACTAAAATTTTAAGTCCTACTTCAATCAAAAGTTTATATATTTATATTATCTCACACAGATTTTGTCATAGCCCTATATTCTGACTCTGCATTGGATCGTAGCACAACGTTTTGTTTCTTATTCTTCCATGAGATTAAAGATATAGTAACCTGAAGTACATCTTCTATCCATTTTGGAATATGTCCAATCTGCATATGGAAAACATTCAATATGAGTGCCCACGATTTTTATATATGATACCCCGTCCAAGTGCTCCCTTCAAGTAACACAAAATTTACTTTAACGTCATCCAATAATGAATGGTTGGATATGACAACAATGCTAACCGAATATACAATATATGAACAAGTCATGATAAGGTCATTCAATTTCCCAACCAATCTTCGATATCTCTTAGGATGTTCAAATAGTTTCCCATCTCTTGTGAGGTGCATGTTGTGAGTCATTGGAAATAGTTCCCCATCTCTTGTGAGGTTTATGTTGTGAGTCATTGGAGCACTACAAGACTTTGCCCCCAATTTTCCTGTCTCAGTTAATAAGTCAACGACAAATTTTTTCTAAGATAGAAATATACTTTTTTTACTCCTTGTAACTTAAACACCCAAGAAATACTTTAACAACCCTAAGTCTTTTGTATGAAACTAAGTATGAATGAAAGATTTAAGAAATGAGATTACCATAGTATCACTTTCGGTGATAATAATATCATCCGCATATACAACTAATCGAATGATACTAGCTCTTGACTGGTTGTAGAATACAAAATGATCATAGTTGCTTTTAATCATATCAAACTTTTACTAAATTTTCCAAACCAAGCACAAGAACTCTGTTTCAAACCATACAAAGATGTTCAAAGACAACAAACTTGCCCTAAACTCCCCTTGAGCAACAAAACCATGAGGTTGCTCTATAGACCTCTTGTTGAAGATCACCATGAAGAAAATCATTTTTGATATCAAGTTGATGTAAAGGTCAATGATGAGTAGCGGTCATTAAAATAAACAATCGAACAGATGCCATTTTTGCAACAAGAGAAAAAGTGTCAAAATAATCTACCCCATAGGTATAAGCATAGCCTTTAACGACAAGACAAACTTTTAATCTGGCAAATGACCCATCCGGATTAACTTTAACTGCAAATGCACATTTGCATCCAACAACCCGTTTCCCTGAAGATAGGTCAACCAAGCCCCAAGTGTCATTATCATCTGAAGCACTCATCTCCTCTATCATTGCATCTTTCCAACCAGGATAAGATATGGTCTCACGGACAATTTTAGAAATAGAGATAGAGTTAAGTGAAGCAATAAAAGAACAAGAGGAAGACAGACAAGCCATTATCAAAAACAAAAGAAGAAATAAGACACGTACATTAACGTTTACCGTTGTGTAACACAATAGGAAGATCATCGCTTGGATTAGATCTAGATCTTATGACGAAATAATAGGTGCATGACATGAATTAGGTGGTTGACGCTTGGAATAGACTTAAATAATAGGTGGCTTGACACGAGCCGATTTTGGGACGGGTGTAGAGGATGTGACAGAATACACCATCAAACCATCCTCCTCCCTTTGACAAGTTAGAATAGGTGACGACAAGAAATAAGGTGTGTCTTCCATGAAGGTTAATTGAGACAAGATATTTGTTAATAATGGGACAATAACACCTATAACCTTCTTGAAGACGAGAATAACTAAGGTAGATACGCTTCGGAGACTTGAGATCTAATTTAATGACATATGAACGAACATCTCGAACAAAACAAATGTTATCAAATATCCTAGGGTAAATAGAAATAATGACTTATTGGGAAAAAGGATTTTGTAAGGAATCTCACCGTGAAGAACTATGGAAGGAATGAGATTAATGAGAACTATAGAAATTGTATCGGCCAAAAAAGTTTGGAAGCAGTCATTTGAAATAAAAGGGTCGATACAATCTCCAGAAGATGTCTGTTATTACGTTCAACCACACCATTTTAGGATGGAGTATTGACACAAAAGGTTTTATAAAGCATGTCATTCTAACCCATATAAGATTGGAATAAACTGGACACATATTCCTTAGCATTATCACTCGCAAAGTATGGATGGACGCATTGAACTGAGTTAATCTCAGCATAAAAGGCATAAAACATAGAAATAATTCAAAATGATTTTTCATTAAATATAATCAAGTTACATAAGAATAATTGTCCACAAAAATAACAAAATATCTAAAATCAAGTTTAGACAAAATAGGACAAGGACGCAAATATCAGAATGAACTAATTCAAAAGGAATAGTAGCATGTTTATTTACTCTAGGAGTCAAACTAAGACAATGATGTTTTGCAAACTGACATGACTCACAATTTAATGAAAATATCTTACCATATTGTGGACAAAGCTTTGTAAGCAAAGAAAGAGATGAATGTCCCAACCTACAGTGAGCCTCGAAAGGAGAAGTGACACTCATACAAGCAAAAGAATTTGAGAACGGTGTGTCAAGAATGTAGAGGCATCCAGACTCATGTCCTTTAACAATAATCTTCTTTGTCAAAAGATCCTGAAATAAGTAATGATCAGTAAAAAATGAGATGCAACACTTAAGATTGCAAGTTAGATAACTGACAGAGAACAAATTAAAGGATAAATTAGGTACATGTAGGACAGATGACAAAGAAAGCACCATTAGGATTGATAGTGTCAAACCCATCACAAGATGTAGACCAGCTAAAGTAACAGTAGGAGTGTTAGCTTTGGACTGAAAAGTAGATAAAAGACTAGGATTACCTGTCATATTATCCGTGACACTAGAATTATTGATCCATTTGGAGGATAAGAAAGAAGACATGTGTTTTGTTTACCTGAATCAACAATAGCAGTGACAGAGGGAGATGTAGACTTGAGTGATTTTTGATATTTTGTGAACTTGGCAAATTCATCTGTCAAGATAAAGTCCGATTTATCAGCATCATTAGTGGATGCAATATGGGCAAGTATCTTTGCTCTAAAGTTTTCTACACTCAAACCTGGCTTACAATAGTAGTTGCACACAATACCACCCGAATTCGACGTTTGAGTTTCAAAGTCCTGTGAGCCACCTCCTTTGTTTCCATTGTGATTAGTTGATTTTCCAAGCACATAATCAATATTGCGACTCACCAAAGCACCACTAAGCGGAACGAGTGCAGTAATTTCTGTACGGAGAACACCATTAAATACATCTTGTAAAAAGGAGACCACAGAATCAGAGAGAACTTGTGACTTAGCATACTCAAAGTCAAGAGATAGGCCGACAAGGAAGCTCATGATAGTCATCTGCTCTCGTTGGCGTTGTCGAACCTTCACATCAGGGTTAAATGGTAGCAACATATTAAGCTCCTCATATGTCTTCTTGAATGTCATAAAATAATTGATCTGAGGTTGATCTTATGTTTCTACATAATAAAATGTTTTGCAAACATCATATATATGAAAAAGATTTCCTTTCCAGAGTACAAACATTTCAAACAATCCATTAGTTCTTTAATAAATTCACAGTGATTGAGCAAAACTGATTACCTCACTATTAATACAATTCCGAATCTGAAGAAACCAGCGAGCATCCTCTCTAAGTCATGTCTGCTTCGAATTGTCTTGGGGAGGGTCATTTGTCAATACTTCAAAGATAAAGACGAATAGTCTTACTCCAACCCAAATAGTTCGAATCATGTAACTTATAGTAAGTGATTTTAGACATCATAGGCAGCACATCCGTCCCAATAGAAGGCTAATTTTCAACTATAAGACTTTATCCCAAAAGAAGTCAAATAAGAAAAGAATTTGAAGGAAAATTCAAACCAACAAGTACAAACAAACCCATGCGCGCTTAGGTGTTGCTTGCGTTGAGGAAAGCGAGGCAACAGGTTCAGGGTACCAATACGGAACTTTGGCGCCCGAGATTGGGCGACACCGATGTTGCTTTTGATGGCACATATCGAGAGAGCGACAGCGGTGGTCACTGAGGATAGGGCTAACACGGTGGCTGCTCAGCTGCCGAAATTTAAGACGACAACGTCGTGGAAGGAAAGAGTGCTAGCGAGGAGGTCGTGGCATGCCGGTCGAGGCGGATGCGCATGGGCGACGGTGAGACAGTGATGCGTCGCGGAGATGAAAGTACGTAAGAGGTAGAAAAGGCAGAGATAGAACCTTAATTTTGAATCCCTTATTTCAAATCCCTAATTTCGAAGTGGCTCTAATACCATGCTATTTGAGATAAAAAGAATTGACACCCTTTATTGAAGAGTGAGACATATTTATATACAAATTAGGCATCTATCTTAGGAAACTATAATTGACTAATTGAGAATTAGCTAATTGGCATATATGTTAACTAATATATACAGATAATATGGGAACTAGCATACAGATAATATGGTAAGTAATATATGCAGATAATAACTATCGACTCCCATAGAAATGATGTTAGTGATACTATTCAGTACAATTGAATAGTATCTTACTCATTGTGAGTGGATAAATTAAATAGTATCCTACTCATTGTGAATAGATATAAGCACAAAATTTGAAGAACCTAAAAATTTAGAAGATGGGTAGAAAAGAGATTCACATTTTCATATGGTTTGATAAAATTTCTTACATTTGCAGCTACATAGTGAGATCTTTATCATGTCCTAGTAAACATACATCCAATCACAGAGAGATGATATGACCCTCCTTAATTATTGGGTTTTAAACATAACTGAGACTAAGCCAGGCCAAGCACCATGTCCAATAGGAAAAGCACCAATTTAGTTGCCATGCTCGGTCCACTTGAAAGAACATGGAACAAAATAAGAAAACCAAATCAGGAAGGCAATAAATTTGGTCAAGTTTCATAACACCAAGTTAGGTTGGAAAAGCCATAAGGCTAGTTCATTCTTTAGAAAACGTTGCATAAGTCACTTATTTAATCACATAGCCTTGTGCATAAGCAAATTACATGACATCTGTTTATGATTGCATAATACATGTTAAACCAATCCTAAACTTGTTATATTTCAAACTCATGTCCAAGTTAATACCCATTCAGTTATATTCACTAACTAGACAACAGAAGATGCCTTTAGGACTGTCATGATAACCTAACTATCAGAGAGTTTAACATGGCGTGAGGACATAAAAAAATATCTGGTAGAAGATTTTTGTGCGCGCATAGTGGTGGTGATCGAGAGGGTAAATTTAGAGAACAGGCAAACGATACCCGAACGCACTGTCAAAAGAATCTAATCTTCCAACCTTAATCGACAACAGAAAATCAGAGCACAATAGCAACACCTGAACGATGCCTGCGAACGACTGGGTCCAGCCGTGAGCCCTGGAGAGCGGGACGATGGCAACGGACATGACTGCGCGGTCGGCATTGCAGAGGGCGAGGGCCAAGCCGAGCATGGCGACTACCTTTACCCTCTCGGAGGTGAGGAACTCCACGAAGCGCAAAGCATCCTGCTGCAGAAATTTTCCGGAGGCGCCGTCTCCGGAGGAAGATTTAACTGGAGGAAGGGGGCGCCTGGAGAGGAGCAGCTTCTTGGTGCCACGGGGGCGCCACGAGGTCCGAAATTGGAGGTCGAAGGCGGCATAAGGGGGATGGGGGGAAGCAAAGAGCGAGGGCAGGAGGGTTCCGTCGCTTCTACGGCGGATGGCCAGGTGGCTGGAGACGACGAGACCGGCGGCGGGTGGTCCAAGGAGCATGATCGATGGCGATGTGCCTTTGTTTTTCCTTTAAGTGAGCTTTGATATTAGAGGGATCGAGTACGGAATAAGGACCGGAGGCTTTGAATGAAGTAAATTACTCTAACTTGGTTATCTTAAATTTGACATGAATTTTAAAGAATTAAAACTTTAAATCTTATCTATGCCTTAAAAAGAATTTCCTAAAACTAATTCTTCATGATTTCTTTTTTCTTCTTCTATTCTTTCCACTTATTGCTTATTCTTTTATAATTGACAAAAAGGACAAGATCTTATTATGTTAATATTAAAAGGATATCTCCTCCCTAATTTTCTTCCTCAATTATCATTCCTGGTTAGTCACTATGGATTAATTTCCTCTAATGATAAGGTAATCCTAGGAAGTTGACTATATAGTGATGTGTTATTTGTGTTTGAGTATATTCAAAGTTTTATATTGGAAATAAAAAAGATTATAGGTTTAAAAGATAAAAGATATCTTCATTGGTATGAGATATTTTGGATAGAGTTCAAAAATAAAACATGGGTTTTATGCCCAAAGTAAATAATATCATATCATTATAGATATATATGAATTTTTTAACTCTAACAAATGGTATTAGAGATATGGTCCAGATCAAGCTATATGGGTAGAATAATGGTCTTGAACAAAATATATGGGAGCTACCAAAGGAGTTTTAAGAGAAAAATCCAATCAAGTCAAGAGTGACCATATGCTTGGCGAAAATTCTAAAGGAGTGAACCTTAAGTGATGAAATGTCTAAGCAGGCCAAGGATGAGCAGATGTTTGGCTGAAATCCTAGGAAGTGAATCTTGGGTAGTGAAAAAGTCTTAGAAAAGAGGATTGATCTAGATTGACCGGATGCTTGAGGGGAGGTCCGGAGCATGTTAATAGCGACTGGATACTTTAGGAGAGACCCGAAGCAAGCCATGGGCGACTGGATGGTTGAGGGGAGATACTTGACGGAAATCCTAAGGAGTGAACCCTAGGTGGTGAAAAATCCAAGCAGGTCAAACATGAGTGGATGCTTGACTGAAATCCTAGGAGAGTGAATCTTAGGTGATGAAAAAGTCTTAAGAAGATGATTGATCTCGATTGACGAAATGCTTGAGGGAAAGCCCGGAGCAGGTCAATAGTGACAGGATGTTTGAGGAGAGGTCCGGAGTAGGTTAAGGGTGATTGGATATTTAAGGGGAGGCACATACTATAAGAATAATGATAGTCCTTTATTTGAGAGAAAGATTAGATTATTGATAATACAATCAAAATTTCACATTGAAAATACATTAAAAAAATATCACGAGTTTATAAGATAAAATATATTTCCATTAGTATGAGGCTTTTGGGTAGAGCCAAAAAATAAATCCATGAGGACTTAAGCCCAAAGTGAGCACTATCATATGATTGTAGATATATGTGAATTATTTTAGTCCTAATAGTTTGCACCTCCGAATATACTCTAATGGTTTGTGGGAAGTTTTCGTGGGGCGAACTAGTCACTTCTTTACTTGGTTAGTCCATTTCATATAATCTAAGTTGACTATTGTAGTAAACCAACCAAAAGGAATAATTGATTAAAGGTGAGAAAAGGTCGGTTAAATCGAATTAATCATCGAATTGATTAAATTTAATAGTTTAATTGGTTACTTCGGAAAATAATTTTTTAAAAAAATACATCGGTTATTTGGGCAATTCGTTCGGTCTCGATTTTAAAAGTTTGAATTCAGTTAAATCAAATAAAACAATATTATCAGTCCACTCTCGACTGCTAGTTTTTAGCAGTCGTATGGCAGTTGACTACTAGTTAATCATAATTGACTATTATACCCTAATCGAATTTTAAAATCCTTAATTTTTGAATCATGAGTCACACAGTCGATTGATGGAAAATTCATCAGTCAATTGATGATGAAAATATCGATTAATTTATTTTTCAATTGAATTAATTGATGTTTTATTAGTTTGATTTATTCAGGTTTTGTTGAAAATTTGATCAGTTCGATTAGTTTTAAAATATTTCGATTTGTTTAGTTTTTACTGAATTGGTTCGGTATATTAACATTGCTTAGCCTACAACTGATTACTTATACATCTCATCCATTGTCACATATTTTAGAAATGCAATTCCACTAGGTAGTTGGTTTTCATTGGCTATTAGCTTTTTTACCAAGTTTAGATGGAAATATAAAAACTAAAACTAAAAGAGTGTCTTTTTTTCATTGGCTATTAACACTTCATCTTGCTTCAACCTATTCTTGTCTATAAATATACTCTTATTTTTTATGTCGTTATAGTTTTAATGAGATCATAGCTACTACACAATTATAGCAACTATGTTTATGTAGTTGCATAGTTATAACAACTATGATTTTGCAGTTGTTAGATAGTTATAGTAATTATGATTCCATAATTGTTTCAACTACACAGTTATAATAGCTATAATCTATAACTAATACAATACAATATCGACTAGTGTTAATTAGAAATAAACTGGCCATGTTCTATTATGACAAAAAAATATCATACGCAGACCTTAGGTGCCCCACACAGGTGGTCTCATAGCTATTTGTAAGAGGTAAATCACGAGGAGTTTTGCCCTTAATACAGTCACCCTACATAGTAGGAGGTCAAAAATCCCAATAACATTTCGCTACTAGGAATTAACCTCAAATCTCATGTGGCAAACACCATGCAGTTGCCAACTGCATCATCCGTGGGGACAAACTGTCCATGTTTTAGCACCTATGATTTGTAGCTGTAATAATTAATATTGATAAATATGGACCAAAAATGACTGTTATAACTATGTAGCCATTATAATCTCGTAGTTATTATAACATGATATTAACTAATATTGATTAGAAATAAATCATTTATGTTGTTGCAACTATGAATAGTAACCGATACAATATAATATTAACCAATATTAACTAAAGATAAAGTGTTCATATTGTAGTAGTTATAAATTATAGCTAGCTACTATAATATAGTCTTATTAATATTGATCAGAGTTGAATTATCAATACTATCATAACTATGACCTCATAGTTTTATAACAACACAATATATATATATATATATATTTTTTTTCAGAAATAAAAAAATGATGAGACAGATAGTAAGTACTAAAATGATAATAGTTAGTTTTAGCATGCTTTATATCATGATTAAAAGAATTTCATTAAATAGTGATACCTTAATTTTGAGCTTTTTTCCTTATCCTTATTTGGGTTCCTTCCCCTTGGATATTGGTTTTGATAATATTTTGATGATTACGCGAGATGCACACTATATGCTCCTTGTGCTTTCATACCATGGGTACAACTTCCTTTTCCTCATGTGCCACTTGAGTCTTTTCTTTGTCAACTTTGGACAATCACTCTTATAATGCCCTTCTCTCTGCCCTTAAAGCATATGATGTAATCTTTAATTTTAACTATTAAATTTGTTTTACCTTCTATGCTAGTAACGATTGACACGTCCTTCCTTCTCATTTGTTCTAAATGTTCAAGGTTACTCTTGTTCATGTATCAACGACCTATTCTCTCTCTCAATCATTGAGGTGGATACTTTTTCAACTTCATCCATCTCAAGTGTTGAGCACTTCTCGATCTCCATGTTCTCTTGTTCTCGAGGCAATGAGTCTCCCTCCTTGGACTCGTCCTCCTTCTATGACAATGAGGATTCTTCAAGAAGATTTATTAGTTTTCATCCATAATTCCTTACCGTACCTATACTCACTTATCTCACACAAATACTGTTAGGCAAAATATTTATATACTTTTGTGTTACCTTGGTATTTGCCTTATATTTTTGAATTTGTTCCTTAGTTCATTTCTTATTCTCGAGGAATATTCCCATCTTAGCTTTTGAAACTTCAAAACCATCTATCAATATGAATTAATATTCAATGTCCATCATGATGAAGTGTTTCATCCGTAATTTCTAATATTTAAATCTTTCTAACTCGAATGGTGGAGGCACTCTGATGTTGAACTCTATCTCATCCTAGAGATCCATCCGATGTTAATACCTCTAGCACTATCTTCTTCGACGAATAGTCTGATGAAGAGAGGCTTGCTTTAATACCACTTGTTGGTATTTGAGAACTCAAAACTACTACTATTTATTTTTCCTCTAGTGGTCAATCTTGCTCTGATACCACTTGTCGGTATCAAAGAACTCAACATTGCAACTCTTTAATTTCTTCTTTCTTTAGCATTGTGCTCCTTTAGTGGTTAGTCCTGATGAAGAATAATCTAGCTCTAATACTACTTGTCGGGCTACTGTGATCATTAGAGGGGGTGAATAGCGATGATCATTTATTAATTACATGCTCGTTTGTAATTGGTTAGCACAACAAAAAAAATAAAACAAATATAGAACAAAACACAAGCACACAATATCTCGATTTTATGTGGTCCAAACCTCTTACAATACTTATTTTACAAGCAACACATATCATCAAATGCAAATGAAACGAGATTAATACGAAAACCGACAACAAGTACAATAGAGAACACACACAAGATTTACGTGGAAAATCCTTGACGGGGAAAACCACGAGCAGAGGAGGAAAAATAACTATGAACGATGGAATACAAAGTCGGCGGCTCTATAAAGTAAAGAGAAGTAGAGAGAAAAGAGAGGGAGAGAGAAAGAAAGAAGAGGTAACCAAATAACTTTTTTGATTGATAAAACTTGTCCATGAGATACACAATTTATAGAGACCTTAGGATACTTAGTCAAATAAAAAATTAATAACGAAACTTTTAATTAACAGATTTATAAAGAATCTGTTAATTAACATATTAATAAGAAAAATATCTAATAATAAATTAACGGATTAAACTGAATTCGGGTCACCAAACTCTAACAATCTCCACCTTGACGCGAATTCCACAAATTTTCAAAAGAGCATTCTCCACCTCTTCCACAAAAGCCTCACAGGCAAATCTCAGCATCTAGCACCAACCAAGTCCAAGCAATGCTTAAACTTGGCTATAGGGAGTGACTTAGTCATCATATCAGCAGAATTATCATGAGTACTGACCTTCCTGACAATAATATCACCACGAGCAATAACATCACGTATAAAATGATACATCACATCAGTGTGCTTTGTCCTCTCATGAAACATTTGATCCTTCGTGAAGAAAATGACACTCTGATTATCACAAAAGACTGTAGTAATCTGCAAGTCTTCGCTAAGCTCACTGTAGAGTCCTTTCAACCAAATAGTTTCCTTACAAGCTTCTGTAATAGTCATATATTCAACCTCTGTAGTGGACAATGCAACTGTATTCTGCAAAGTAGCTTTCCAACTGATAGCACAACCACTAACAGTGAACACGTACCCCGTAAGGTGATCTTCTTTTATCAATGCCACCTTGTGACGGCAACATCACCTATTACTGTGGATCCCTGCAGAACATATAAATTGGCGGTTCTCCTTAGTCCCTTCATCACAACAAGAGACCCTTTACTGACATTCACAGCTCCACCTTCACCAATATACTTGTACCCTTCAGAATCAAGAATACTCAAAGAGATCATATTTCTCTTCAAATCAGGGACGTGCCTCACATTACCAAGTGTCCGAATGACGCCATCAAACATCTTAATTCTGACCGTACCAATTCCAGCGATTCTGCAGGATGCATTATTGTCCATCAAAATGGCACCACTCGAAACCGTTTTATCTGTTGAAAACCAGTCCCGATTGGGACACATATGAAACGTATAGTTAGAATCAAGAATTCATTCCTCACTCTGCTTTAAATCAGCATTAGATGCAACGAGAAGTTCACCATCATTGTAATTTTCGGCAACATCAGCCTCATCAGACTTCTCTGATTGTTTTCCCCTCGAATTTTCACCCGCCCTTTTATTCTTATTCTGTAGCTTGTAACATTCTGATTTGATGTGACCCTTCTTCTTGCAATAATTACAGATCTTATTGCTATTTCTGGATTTCAACCTGCCCCTGATATTACTATCAGAGTCTTCTTCCTGAGTCCTTCCTCGAATAATAAGACCCTCATCCTTAGCCTCAGATCCTTCGACAAGCTGTTTCATTTTCTCTTTTGAAAATAATGAATCATAAACATCATTCAAAGTAAGAATATCACGACTATATAAAATAGTATCTCTAAAAGCCGTATATGATGAGGGTAAAGAACACAGTAAGATCAATGCTAAATCTTCATCGTCATATTTGACCTCCAAAGCCTCTAGGTCAGAGATGATTTCCTTAAACACGATCAAGTGATCTCTTAACGACATACCTTCTGCCATGCGATGAGAATACAAATGTTGTTTCAGACCCAGTTTGCTGGTAAGACTTTTTCTCATGCACAACTACTCCAGTTTTAGCCATCGTGCAGCAACGGATTTCTCCTTCAAAACATCCTGTAAAATCTCATTCGATAGGTGAAAGTAGATCTGAGATGGGGCTTTTCGATTCTTACGTTCTTTTTCCTCCTTTTGTCCATGTCGAGGGCATGTTGTCTATCCCGAACAATGCGTCGTCCAAGTCCAGATGTGCTAGCACCGCTCACATCTTAACCTACCACATCGTAAACCTGGTGTTACGATCCAAAAGCGGAATATCATACTTCATGCTTGTCGTTGTCATTAATCCCAGTTGAAATTCACAAAATCAAAATCAACTTGGCTCTGATACCACTTGAAACGAGATTAGTACAAAAAATGACAACAAGAACAATAGAGAACACACACAAGATTTACGTGGAAAATCCTTGACGGGAAAAACCACGAGCAGAGGAGGAAAAATCACTATGAACGGTGGAATACAAAGTCGGCGCCTCTGATAAAGTAAAGAGAAGTAGAGAGAAAAGAGAGGTAGAGAGAAAGAAAGAAGAGGTAATCAAATAACTTTTTTTATTGATAAAACTTGTCCATGAGATACACAATTTATAGAGACCTTAGGATACTTAGTCAAATAAAAAATTAATAACGAAACTGTTAATTAACAGATTTATAAAGAATTTGTTAATTAACATATTAATAAGAAAAATATCTAATAATAAATTAATGAATTAAACTGAATTCAGGTCACCAAACTCTAACAGCACAAATAAAGATGAAAAAAAACAAAATGCAAATATACAATTGTATATAAGAATTCTTTCCTTGATTATGGTTGCTTCTTGAAGGATTTCAAATGCAACAACACTCGCCCACGAACCCTCTAAGAATTGATATTTCAAGATTTCCATGAAACCTTCTTTATAGGATTTCTATAAATGGATGAAATCTATTTTTCAATCAATTGCTTAAACCTTTCCAATCAATTGCTTAAACCTTTCCAATCGACTACTCTGCTTGAATTTGAATGTTGTTCGAACTTTATCTACTCAATGGTTCTCTCCAGCTCTACATCCAAGTTATTAGTCAACTACTTTACAATTCACCAATCAACTCTACTTATCATTAGTCGATTATAGTAATTGCTATGAAACTATCTTTGAAGTTTCACAATAGTCTAATCAAATTACCAATCGACTGTGATATCAACTACCGGTACCATAAGCCTACTCAAACTCAAAATTTATGATTTTGAATTCATCAGTATTATTATTCTAGTCGTACTGATAACTTAATTCTAGTCGTACTGATGTTGAGTTCTAGTTTCCTATTCTTGTTGTTTGAAGTGAAATGACATTTTCACCCGCTGAAATTAAGTGAAATGACAATTTGACCAGTTGCAATTTCAACAGGTTTCTTTTTGCAAGACTCAAAATGGTTTTAAAGAGGTTTAGTTCCATGCATTTTTGGATTAGCTTTAATAACTCTAGAGCAATACTTGCATCTCGCTTTTGAACCTTATCCACATCACAAAATAATTTCTCAAAATGATCCCAAAATTGTGACTGAACATGCATTATTTCCTATTTTTTTCCTTTAAAGTTAGGATCTATCATTGCAATTATTTTCAAGTTCTGTTGTAGTATCAATATTTTAATCTATGTTCTCACAATCAGCATTACTAACCTCTTATGTTGGTAGAACACCAATTGAATTTCTATTGGGGATATCATTTTAATCTTGCAAATTTAACATCTAAAATTTACACAAATTTATAAGCTGATAATATTAAATAATAACAAGAAGACAACTAAAAGTTTGAACTTGTATTTTCCTTTGATGACAGAGAAAAAAAATGTATATGCTTTTGAAAATCACCCACGTTGTGGTTGATGAACATCATCCTGTTTCTCATGAGAAAATTAAAAAAGCAACCTGCGTTGGTGAATAAATTAGGTTTAATTCATATATAATAATGAGTAGAAACTTGATCGAGTTTCAAGTAAGAAAATTTCTATTTAAATCCGAGCGACAACAACAAATTTGGATTTAGATAATATCCAAACCTAAATTTTTAAAATAACTAGCCGACCTGATTGGGTCGGATTTCAGATATTTGAACCTGAATTTCCTCCCTTAGTAACAACCAAGGGTTCCCAATATCATAAAAAAAAATATTTACTTTGTTTAAATTCTATATTTATAATTTTTTTATACTCATTGGATAACTACTTTTGTATATGATCCTGTCGCCGAGCGAAATGGAGCCGCAACCGGATGACGGTGTAGAGAGGAGTGACGTGGATGCCGACGGGATGTCCTCGCTCCAGAATGACTCAGCAAGTGGGGGGGGATCCTCCGACCGAATGGAAGAAGAAGCAGCCTGGTGGATCTCCGACGGGGTGACCTGAACCTGCTGGAGAAGATGACCGTTAGCAACCTAGCCGAGAAGCGTTCCGGCAAGGCCCTCCGACGGTCAAGTCAGTACTCCGGTGAACAAGCAAATAGAGGAGCACTGTAGACGAGAAGCTATGCGCGCGTACCTGATAATGAGGAGGGGAGGGGCTTATATAGCCGGAGAAAAGGACCAAGTCTGACATGTGTCAGGATCTTCTGACAGGGTCAGAGGATATGGTATGGTTAGGTCGATTTGAGTTTGACCTGTGTCAGGATCTTCTGACAGGATCAGAGGATATGGTATGGTTAGGTCGATTTGAGTCTGACCTGTGTCAGGATTCTCTGACAGGGTCAGAGGATATGGTATGGTTATGTCGATTTGTAACCAACATTCTTTGTCGTATACCGTTTGTCTTATGTGAGGACAAAGACAGGTTTCTGTAAATCAGAGAGTGTCAGTTCACACGAATGGTGATAGCCTGTTATCTGCAGCTGGTGCAGGTGTATTCTGTCTTTATCCCAGGGTGATTCCAAGAGAGTGCCCGAGTGGACACAGGGACGGCACGCCCGGCTGGATATCAAGCCTGGGTGTAAAGGACTGCAGGGCGGATGCACTCGGATGAGCGAGGCGTGTAAGCTTTAATGCGGTCGGGCGGGAATACCCGACTAGACGAGGCGTGTAAGCCTTAATGTGGCCGGGCGGAAATACCCGGATAAACGAGGCGTGTAAGCCTTAATGCGGTCGGCCGGGTTTGACCGGCCGGATGAACCGCCATATTTATTCTAACCAGCTGCCCTGAGTCCGACCGGCCGGCGGGGGCCCTGGGCCCGGCTAGGGTGTCAAGCTGGCTACCCGTACAATGACGTGGACCCTGAAGTTGGCCAGGCCGTTTTTCACGATGGCTGTCCGTACGGTGCCAAAGATAGGGCGGGATCAATAGCCTTCCCCTCAAGTCTAGTCGAAGGAGGTGATCAGTCCGACTGACTGGACTACAAGTGTGAACAACCATTCTGCGGCCGAGCGATTTTGCCCTTTTAATATCCGGCCGACTTAACACGATGCTCAACAGCTGGTGTTGAGTATGCCTGCCCTGTCCGGGCGGAAGAAGATTGTTAGTCGAGAGGGGCGTGGGCCGCCACGCCCCCGACTCTCTTTTAACAAGGCCGTCCGGCTGGACAAAGCATGATAGAGGAGCGTGGGCCGCCACGCATCCCCGACTAGCCATTGACATGCTGAAGATGTCCGAGCGGATGAAGATTTTGACCGGAGGAACGTGGGCCGCCACGTCCTCGTAAATTGTCATGCGTAGGCAAAATAGTTATTCCCGACTGAAAGGAGCGTGGGCCGCCACGCGTCCGTATATTGTGAGTGCATCCGACCGGACGAATATTGTTAGTTGATGAGAGATATGCTGAATATGTTTGGGCGGGAGAGCGTTTGCCTTGAGTCGCAAGAAAGGTGGAGTGCCATGTGTTAGATTCGGCTAAATTAAAATACAGACCAGAAAATTTCGGGAAGTTTTATAAAAATTTTCGTGATTTAATTAGGAGTCCCAACCTGTTAGAGGAAGTGGAATCCTAACTTGGAGGGTTTATTTGTTAAACCCTAGTGTGTTAGGAGGTGATTTGAGAAAAAACCTGAAGAGAGGGATTAAAATGGAAATTAACCTAAGATTAGGACTTAGGTGGGATTTGTCAAATTCGAAGGGGTTAAATACAAAATAACCCCTAATAAATCCCGCAGCCCTTCTCTTCTTTCCATTCCATGAACCCTAGCCCGCAACTCCCTATACCCTAAGCCCTATTTTTTCCTCCCCTCTCCGCCCGACGCCACAGCCGCCGATTCCACTCCTCCTCGCGCGAACCCTAGCCGCGCCAAGAGACCGACGGACCACCTCTCCTTCTTCTACTGCCCTCGATCGCCAGTGCCATCGCTTCTTATCAACTCCCCATCTCAAGCGGTCAATGAATGCAAGGCAGCGGAGCAGGGGGTTGGCGTTTGGGAATAGCTAGAGTTGGATGTCGGTAAACCTTCATCTAGGTAAACTCTCGGCTCCTAGATCTCGTTCTTGTCTCCTTGGTTCCAGTTTCTGCCAAGGTTGGGAGATTATCATCGGTTTTGGTTTAGAGGTGCTGATTTCTCTTTCCCTGTGGTGATTCAGCCCTCGCTCCATTGGAGAGGAGTTGGTGTTCGTGAGGGGTTGTGTGGGGAAGGAGAGCTTTGCCTGTTCAATGACTGATCTGTTGGATGTGATCAGCGAAATTTTTTCCTGCCATCAAAGGTAAGAATCGAATTGATTTGTGTTCATCTTAGTCTGCAATCTTGCTGAGATAGAATCTATTTTTGGAGGTTAAGTTGTAGCTCTGTTTCTGATTCTGATATGGACTTTAGGGGAAGAATCGAATGAGGAATTGGCTAAGATAAGAGTTATGGCAGATCCTTGTAGATGAAGTGGTGTTCGCCCAATTTTGTTTTTTTGTTTGCATACGAGCTTGGCTATTTGTTTTGGTTCAGGTTTCTGAGTTTTGTAAAAAACCAGGTAAGGTTTGATTGGTTTAGGGTTATTCCGAATGAATGGATATTGCTATTGTATTTTGATCAGTAAGGCTGTGGAGGTGGTCTTGGCTTTAGTTGTAATCCTGTTTTGGTTTTGAATTGTGGTTTTGTGAATTTATTTGGCTGATGAAGCTGTTTTGATGTTGAATCATGAGTTGAGGTGGAATTTGGTTTGTGATCTTTTATTTGAAGGGATTTGTGTAGAGTTAAGGTTTGGGAAGCAAGCAATTTGATTCCGTGGATGAGCTCGGTTGGTTTGTGATTTGTGTGAGATGTTTTCTCATGAAACTGTCCTTGTTGAGCTTGAGTTGATTTCGGATCAGATTAGATGAAATAGTTTTGCTAGCCAAATTTCAGTTCGATTGTGATGTTGAATCTAAAAAGGAGCTTGTCATATATACCTTGGATTGTGGAGCTAGTAGGGTTGAGGATTGGATTTTATTCGAGGTAATCTCTTGGATTGGTTTTGGGGAGTGGAACCTAAACTTAAATAGAAATTGATTCGGGTTCCGAAAACCTAACATGAATCTAAACTAGGTAACTGGGGATAATTAGGGTTACTCATTTAATTGTAATTAATTAAATGCAATCAAACAATTAGGACAATCCTAATTAATTGAGGTAACTCGTTTAGCTATAAATTATATATTATTGTAGCTAAACATTATGCCTTTGATACAGGGCATTAATTGGATTTATCATTGCTGGTTATCGGACGGGAGGTTCTTTTCTGATACGAGCATCTACTTTGAGGCGGGTACCCTTCGACTTATCTATCTTGATATTGTCATTTTGTTATGCATAGAATGTTATAGATAGCAGTAAGATCCTACGCTATCCCTGGTTATTATGTTTGATCTGGATATTGTGGTTTATCCCTGTTTATTATGTCAGTTTTGGATACCTGTTGTTTATCCTTGAGTTATTATGCTGTTAGTTCCATACAGTCTCTAGTATTGTCATCTCTACATGTATGCTTAGATATCGTAGTGTATCTCTTGCATTTGACCTTGAGGGATCTGTATTTCAGTTCAGTATACCTTGTAGGATACCTGTATCTCCTGTTATAGGATTTCAGACTGAGACTTAGTATACCGAGGACTTGGGAGGGAGGTATGTGTACCTAGCATACACCATCTCTGCATTATTGCATGCTGACCCACGCGGACGTTGTGGACGATGTCCTGACTGGGTACAGGTTGTCACAGCTCTACCCACGCGGACGTTGTGGACGATCCTGACTGGGACTAGGGGTGACACATGTCATTGCATCAGGGTGCTTTATATGTTTGGGGCATGCACCATCCTTGCATTATTGCATGCCGACCCACGCGGACGTTGTGGACCATGTCCTGATTGGGTACAGGTTGTCACAGCTCTACCCACGCGGACGTCGTGGACGATATCCTGACTGGGACTAGGGGGTGACACATGTCATTGCACCATGTGCATACTTTGCATCGTGCATTGTTTGCTGCACTTGATTCTTGCACTTGTTTGACATTGCATATACTGGAGACTTGTTATCTTGCTTATATGTCTATTGTGGTTCCATTTGGTATTTATTACCCTCTTTCCAGGTTAGATGGATTCAGGTATGTATCTACTTCGGTAGGTTCAGTACTAGTCTTTCCCTACTGTTGCTATGAGACTGTAGTAGCTGAACTTTTATTGTTAGTATAACCTTCTATGCATATCTGTTGGGTATTCGCTGAGCTATGGACTCACCCCGTTGCCATATATGTTTATTTCAGGTTGATGTCTGCGAGGAGATCCCGAGCCGCCAGTCCCCAGCTCCAGAGGAGCTCTTTTTGATTTTGGCTTTTCGTTGTTTCAATTATGGACCCTGTAGTATTTACTATGCTTCCGCTATTATGTTTTTAAACTTGTATGCACGTTTTATTTGAGGGCATTGTACTTTTGAGTCCTATGTTGGACTTCGTTTGATTTTGGTTTTGTTCCTGCCCCCTGGCAGCTCAGGTGAGTTCGGATTTGGCTTTCGATAGTTATACTCATATAATTGTTGTTTCTGCATATATCTGAGGCCTG
The DNA here is from genome assembly GCA_024364735.1 of Boesenbergia rotunda. NCBI lineage: Eukaryota > Viridiplantae > Streptophyta > Magnoliopsida > Zingiberales > Zingiberaceae > Boesenbergia > Boesenbergia rotunda. The sequence goes on from JAGFNQ010001728.1 coordinate 336,260, forward strand.
AGGCCCTTTAAACTGCGTGGTTGTGCTATATATATATTGTGTGCGATATATATATCGGTGTGTATGTGTAAATTGTCCGCCGGACAGGGGAGGTGCTGTCCGATTTTCTATTGGATCAGCGGCTCCTGGGTCTCGGGGCGTGACAATTTATTTTGGTATCAGAGCGTAGGTTTCGATGCCTACGTGTTTTCGGATTTTTCGGTGTTTATCCGATACCAATTTATTTTGGTATAAGACCGTAGGTTTACAATGCCTACTTGTTTTACGAGTCTTGTCGGATTTGTTCGGAGTATTTTTTCGATGTGGTTGTCTGGGACTTGGCGCGACGGGACTTCTTCAGGCGACAGGTATTTCTCCTGATCTTTTGGATCCCTTATCCTATTTAGGTATTGGATAGAAAATTCTCACAAGTTATTGGATCATGTTACCACTCTTGTATATTTAGCTATGGTTAGTAGTTCTCACATGTTACTGGATCATGCTACCATTTCTGTATATTTAGGTATGATTTAGAAATTTTCTCATGTTATTGGATCAATTCACAGTAGCCCATGGAGCTACAAGTTTTCTTATGTTGCGTATATATGGACAGATAAGCTAGATGTCATGTTTTGAGTACACGATCTGTATTGATGCAATAGGATAGCAGTTGCTACATATTATTATGGATAGCAGAGGAGTGATACACCCTATTCCATGGAGACTTTGATCATGGATCATCTGTACCTGGTTGATAACCTAGAAGGTACAGTTTGATAGGTGACTTACGTTGATATGAAAAAGTGTGAAGCTAGTTGCTTGATACCTACGAGTTATCGCGTGTACTTGGTTTGGATAACCAAGGAGACACATTTGTACTTATGATTTATGTTGAGACGAATCACTTACGAGGCTAGATCATCTATGGGTGGAAGATGTCGAGGATTACTTCCAGGGAACAAAGAATCACTTTGTGATTATGTTGAGATACTCTTGAGAGATAGCTTGTCTCTATGTTATGGAATTGGATCTCAAGGGTTTTTGGAACCCTGAGTGAATGAACCGGAGAATATTGGGTTACGAGGTGATGGTTGGTCGACTCGCGCATTGCTACGCGATTTTATGGGAGATTTTGACTCATAGAGTGAGTGTTCATGATTTGATAATTTCGATGGTACATCGGGATGTGCGATCCGTTATGGTATCGAGAGGTGGATGGAGATTGACAAATCTCTATGATATGTTATATTGTGAGGATTCTGTAGTGGATATGGACATGTCGGACTTGTAGCTTTTTGTAATGGATCATTTAGTGCATATATGATCTTTTTGTGGTTGATTGTTTGGAAGTTTGTGAGTGATGGTAGCATATGATGATATTTTGGCACAAACTTTAACTATATGTTGTCTTTCGACGATTTATTGGAGGAATGATAGATATACATATATATGACTTGTGATGCTTGGGAGGATGTTATTGATTTGGGGATACCTAGGTAATTCTCATGGATTTGACGTTTTACGTTCAAAGATCGGAGTATGGATTTGGCGCCAGTGATCTTAGGATTGAGTGCTTTGGATAGTGGTGATGACTGCATGATTGTCCGGATGTATCTGGTTATCGGATGATAACCTATGGATTAATAACTCCAGTTGTTCCGTAGCAGTATAACCTTAGGGTATCAGACGAAGCGGTTACTCATGATGAGTCGGACATATTTAGCTACTAGTGGGTGCCGTATGAGGAATGAACGAAATTTGGGGACCAAATTTATATTAGTGGGGGAGAATGTTAGATTCGGCTAAATTAAAATACAGACCAGAAAATTTCGGGAAGTTTTATAAAAATTTTCGTGATTTAATTAGGAGTCCCAACCTGTTAGAGGAAGTGGAATCCTAAGAGGAAGTGGAATGCAATAGCTCACTAAAAGGTTGTTTAACTACAGGAATTACAGCTCAAAACCATGAAGCAGTAGTTGAAACTTCACTTAAAAACAGATTCCAAAGAATGTTCCAACTTGATACGCAAGGGAACAATATTTGTGCCAAAAACTTAACTAAATTCAGCTCTATAAATTGATGGTTAACAATTCATGTACAGCAATTGGATGGAAACACACAAATAGAATACAAACTTCACAAGCTACTGAAATTGAGACAGATTCGAATAACACAGCAATTACAAACTTCACAAACTTCACAAGCTACACCAATATAATTCAGCAATTGCAGAATTTCCAAAATGCAATGCAGAGGAAAAAATCCAGCATACAATGCTCTCTTGATACACAATTTCAGAACTGATACTTGAGAGATATTTGATGGATTTCAGAGATTGAAATTGGATGGCAGAATTGAAAGAACTTGGCTGCAGAATTGCAGGAAGTTGGCTGTAGAATTGCAGGAAGTTGGCTGCAGAATTGCAGTAAGTTGGCTGCAGAATTGATTGTGGAAGTTCAGAACTGCATTCAGAATTGCAAAATCTGATTGAATTCCGAAACCAATACACAACTAAGATCAAGTATACACTTCTAAAGTTCAGAAATGGTTCAGAGAGGTTAGGTTTACTGATGAGAAATTCAGAATTGATTTTGAAACTTCATACACTGGATTGATACGCAAGGAAAGGAAATGATTAGATCAAATTGAAATCTGATGCAATAGTTCACTAACCATGAATCCTCTTGATGATCTGCAATCAGAAATGCAGGAAGAAAATTGTATGATGCAGTAAATAAAGTGGAGGATGCAGATATACAGTTGTGCAGAAGTTGATCCGAATGCAGAAGTTTAGCTCAAAGCAAATGCAAACTTATGTCGAGTGCAGTAATCCCAAATAAGAAAAGATTCTCAAAAGCTAGAACTAACTTGATATGGAATTCAAGACTGAAAAACCGAAACTGACATAATTTGGAAACTTAAATTGCAGAAATGAAAGTTGGCACGCAAGCTTCAAGCTGATACGCAACAGCAAATAGAATTTCAGAAATGAAACTTAGCTATGAAACAAATTGAACTAATTGCAATTGATCACTATAACTGCCTACTAATTACTGAAACCTAATTACCACTGAACAATTCAGAAAATGGAAGATGAGTAGCTGATTTAATCTGATACGCAGAACAGGGAACAAGAAAAGCTGATACGCTGCTGAAAAACAGGGGCACAGCTGATACGCAAGGATTAAACTACAACTAAACTAGAATTAAAAGCGATTATCCACTACAAACATTCCCTAACTATCAAACTTGAAGATTTGAACCCTAATTAAGCAGAAACAAATAGGAATCGAAGTTAACTAATTCTGAAACCAAGAACAGAAACGAAACATGTGCAGAACTGAAAATTACAGCTACAAACGAAATTAACTAAAGAAAACTAATCTTCAATCTTCCCTCAGCTCAAAAGCTTCTTGGTCGTCAAGCAAGACTGAGCCTCGAACCCGCAAGCTCAAAAAACCATTGAAGAACAGCTCAACAATTCAAATCCAGCTCTCACTCTGAACCAATCTGAATTCCAATCGATTTCCTTAATCTGGCATTGTCCAAGTGCGCGGATGGTGTGGGGATGAACCAATGCACTCCAGGGAACCCCTCTGAACTGCTCGGGTGGATGAAGGATGGAGCAAAACCGAGATTGAAGCAATAAAATTCAGAGCTGCGGAAACCTCACAACAACTCTGTTTTGGCCAATTCGGAGCTAGAATTTCACCGAGAGCCTTCCCAACAGCCTAGCAATTGATCTAGTAGAAGGATTGAAGGGTCGCGCCCCTTTGGATTGGAGAAATCTAGCTAAAACAGTGAAGAACATGAAGAAGATGACTGCTTGCGGCGGAGACGCGACAAGGGAAGCTGCGGGCGATTTCTGATTAAATAGAAACAAATGGACGGCTCAGATTGCTTTGATGAAATCCAACGGTAGATCTTGCTCTGATTTGAGCCAAACTTTTATGATGATGATCTGGGGTCAGGATCTGCCTTGTGGTAGCTCGGATCCTCCAGATGTGCAACGGATGGTCCAGATCAACTATATCTGTGAATGGACGCTCTAGAAACCTCCTTGCTTGATCCAACGGTTGATTTAGCTCTGATTGGGATGAAACCTTCAGATCTTGATCATAGAGCTTGATCAACCCTAACCCTAGCTCGGATTGCTTCAGATCGTCCCGGATGGCTCAGATCTAGCCGCTCTTGAATCGGACGGCCCGGACTAATCGTAGGCTTGATAATTCGATCCGGTTCACATCCGACTCAAGTTTGACCCAGTATGCCCTAGGTCTAGGATCCTTTCATGCCTACAAAAATATATCAGAAAATTAGTGGCCAAATAATCCAAAAATATGTAATTTTGCAATTAAGTCCAAAATAAGAGGAAATCCTAAAACCTAAGGTAAAATCACAAATAAGCAATAAAAACATAGGTCAAACATGGATTTTAACATCTAAAATAATCAACAAAAATGGTACTTATCAGTTGACCGACCGGGATGCGATTTATCCCCATGATTACGAGCTTTTAATGGCCATTAACGCGCGTAATTCTTTCCGCCATGCGGCAGCTTCCGGCTGGCCGACACGACGACGCGCCCTGTCGCCGATGCAGGCGACGTCAGCACCTGCGGCGCGTCGTTTCGAGGCTGATCATGGGACGCCTCGACGGCATGGATGAGGCGATCTCCGTACGCGTGGATCGCCATCGGACGGTCTCCCTTCTTTCGGCCTAACTATAAATAGGCCTCCCTCTTCGCCGAAACCCTCATTTGCTTCTCCACTGTTCTCCCTCTAACTCGGTGCTTCTCGCTGCTCGCCACCGTCTTTGCGTGTCGCCGTCACCCTCGTGCTTCTCCGCCGGTTAATCCTTTCCACCACCACCTACGGTCAGATTCTCCCTTTTCTTCCCTTTCTTTCTGCTCCATGGCTGCCCCTACGTGGTATACCTCTGTGGAGTCTTCCCTTCACGACGAGACCGTCTCAGATCTCCGACTGGCCTACGATGTCCCTGAAAACTACCACATTGTCGTTCCTACAAAGGCTGACCGACCTCACAAGCCCCCGACCGGCTTCTTTGTGTTTTTCCGGGACCAACATATGTCTGGCCTGCGCTACCCTCTTCATCCCTTTATTGTAGACTTCTGTAACTTTTTCCATGTGCCTATCTTCCAGCTCTCTCCCAACGCCATTCGCATATTGTGTAACATAATAGTTCTCTTTACCCTTTACCGAGTCCCCCTCCGACCGGAGGTTCTTTACTTCTTTTACTACCCGAAGAAACAGGAGGCCGGGAATTTCTTTCTCCAAGCCCGGGCCAAATTATCCATAGTGGAGAATATTCCTTCCTCGAATAAGGGATGGAAAACCCATTTCTTCTTCATAAGCCCTCCGACCAGCCTCGGGTTCCCGATCGGATGGGTTGAAGACCTGCCCCTTATAGCTCCCTTAAAAAATTTTAAATCCGACCCCTTATTTACCCTGGTTGTTTCTCGACTCGGGGGCCTCCGCTTCAACGGCATGAAACTTCTCAATGACGCCGTCTTGTACATATTTGGGCTGAGCCGAGTGCCTGCCGCCCTGCCCGGCACCTTCTGTAAGTCATTTTTTGTTTCGTACTCCTTTCTCCCTAACTCAATATCCTATGATTTTGCAGCCGAGATGATGTGGGAAGCGGCCCTCGATGAGGCCCTGGGCCTGGCAGACGAAGAGTTAAACGCCCGGGCGGCCGAACAACTGCGTCTGCGCCAGGCCGGTCTGCCCGACCAACCTCCGATTCCTGAGAGCGCGGAGCCCGCCCCTCAGGCTCCTTCTACCCAACCAGCGGCGACTGGTTCTAGGGAGCCGGTCGGCTCATCCAAATCTTCTGCCCCTGCAAGATCTTCCGGCAAGCAGAAGGTTCAGCCTTCCATGCAGAAGTCCCTGCCTTCCAAGCGGAAGGCCAGCGCTTCTATCCGTATAGAGGAACCGACGGAGGTAGGTCGGTCCTCTTCTGATTCTCCCGACCCGCAACCTTTGAAGAGGCGCCCGAGGACTTCTGCGTCGGGCTCTCAATCTCAACCTGCAGAGGCAACTGCCAGCCCGGCTAGAGCGAGCCGGTCAGCTGACGCACCGGATTCGCCTCGCTCGGGAGGACGCCACTCGCAGCCGTGTGCCTATGGCGTATATCTCCCCTCGGTCGACCCAGCGACCCCCTGTGAAGTCCAGCAGCGGCTTACCCTTTACGAGGAATTGGCGGACTGCTGGGAGCAGGGTATGAGGGAGGGGACTTCCAGACCCCCGATCCGACTGGCCGACCAGTTCCTTCAGGACGCTACGCATGTAAGTCCGGTGCTTCGATGTTTAACTAACTTGCTTCTTTCTAACATTCTTATTGTAGTTTTGGGCCTCCTGCTCGAGCGTCGCGTATTCCTTGGTTATCAACGCCAGGGGACGCCGAGCGGCCGAATGGCGGCTCGAGGAATTGGAGCTCCGCCAGACGCACGCTAACTTACCGGCCGGCGAGGAGGGTACAGCTATTCAACGCTCGGAGATACTGGACCTTAAGGAAAAACTCCGTTCCGCCGAGGCGCTGCTGACGGAGGAAACCACCCGAGCGGAGGCAGCCGAGCGGGCGTATGCCCGATCTTTCTCCCTGCACGCAACCCTTGAGCAGGAGAGGAGGAAGGCTCTGGACCTGCAGCGCCGTGCCCGATCGGACCTCGACAAGAAGGCTGTCGAGGCCCAAGCCTTGCAGGCGGAGCTAGACAAGATGATGAAGTCCTCGGAGGAGCTCCAGACGACCCTGAACGAAAAAGAGCAGGAGCTGGCGACTCGAGAGTCGGACTTGAATGCCAAAGAGAAGGCTTTAGACATACGAGGAGACGAGCTCCATTTGTCTGAAGGAATGCTGGCCTCTCAAGCCGTTGCCTTGGAGGAGAAGGACAAGGAGCTAGCTAACCTCCGGGCGGAAATTGACAGCCTGAAGCTGCATCAAGCAGGCGAGCCCGCTCGGATGGACGCACATCGCCTGGCTTACATCAACTCTAAAGAGTTCGGCACGCAGCTGGGCAAGCGGACATCTGGTATGTTCCAGATGGGCTTAGACAGCGCCGTTCGGCAGCTCCAAGAGAGCGGACATCTGCCTGCCGACCTCCCTATCAATGTCGTCCAAGTCAGCCGGGTCAAGGAGCTACTCCCTAAGGACTTCTTCCAGCCCTTTACTTAAATTTTAATCATGTAATCTTGAGCCGCCGGTTGGGGCTCTCCTTTTTGTACTGCTTCCGAGTCAATTATCAATGAAAAAGCTTTTTCCTTTAGAGTGTTATTTTAGATAATGACTAAGCAAATGTTGCTGATCGACTAGCCGGGTGGGGGATATGGATCACCTTAAACCCGACCAGAGAGCCGAATTAAGCGCAGGAAAAATGGTTGCGCAAGGTAGACGACCGGTTGATCTGACTGAGGGGTGTGGGTCGCCACACGCCCGGTCGGAGAACCAAATCAAGTTAGGAAAATGGCTATGTAAGTTAGCCTGATGGTTGGTCCGACTGAGGGGTGTGGATCGCCACACGCCCGGTCGGGGAACCAAACCAAGTTAGGAAAATGGCTAAGTGTCAGCCTGATGGTTGGTCCGACGGAGGGGTGTGGACCGCCACGCGCCCGGTCGGGGAACCAAACCAAGTTAGGAAAATGGCTAAGTGTCAGTTAGCCTGATGGTTGGTCCGACTGAGGGGTGTGGATCGCCACACGCCCGGTCGGGGAACCAAACCAAGTTAGGAAAATGGCTAAGTGTAAGTTAGCCTGATGGTTGGTCCGACTGAGGGGTGTGACCGCCACACGCCCGGTCGGGGAACCAAACCAGTTAGGAAAATGGCTAAGTTAGCCGGCTGGTTGGTCCGACTGAGGGGTGTGGGTCGCCACACGCCCGGTCGGGGAACCAAACCAGTCTATAAATATGTTAGTTAGGCTTCCCAGGCTTCCGGAGGGACCAATCTTCCACGTGGACCGCCACGCTTCCGACCGGGAACCAATCCAGGCTTCCGAGTGGGCTGACGCTTCCAGTCAGTCGCCAACTCGGCTTCCAAAGGGAACCAATCTTCTGCGTGGGACGCCACGCATCCGACCGGACACCGCTTCAGGCTTCCGGATGGCCAATCTTCCACGTGGGCCGCCACGCTTCCGACCGGGAACCAATCCAGGCTTCCGAGTGGGCTGACGCTTCCGGTCAGTCGCCAACTCAGGCTTCCAAGGGAACCGATCTTCTGCGTGGGACGCCACGCATCCGACCGGACACCGCTTCAGGCTTCCGGATGGCCAATCTTCCACGTGGGCCGCCACGCTTCCGACCGGGAACCAATCCAGGCTTCCGAGTGGGCTGACGCTTCCGGTCAGTCGCCAACTCAGGCTTCCGAAGGGAGCCGATCTTCTGCGTGGGACGCCACGCATCCGACCGGACACCTCTTCAGGCTTCCGGATGGACCAATCTTCCACGTGGGCCGCCACGCTTCCGACCAGGAACCAGTCCAGGCTTCCGAGTGGGCTGATGCTTCCGATCAGTCGCCAACTCAGGCTTCCGAAGGGAGCCGATCTTCTGCGTGGGACGCCACGCATCCGACCGGACACCTCTTCAGGCTTCCGGATGGACCAATCTTCCACGTGGGCCGCCACGCTTCCGACCAGGAACCAGTCCAGGCTTCCGAGTGGGCTGACGCTTCCGGTCAGTCGCCAACTCAGGCTTCCGAAGGGAGCCGATCTTCTGCGTGGGACGCCACGCATTCGACCGGACACCTTTCAGGCTTCCGGATGGACCAATCTTCCACGTGGGCCGCCACGCTTCCGACCGGGAACCAGTCCAGGCTTCCGAGTGGGCTGACGCTTCCGGTCAGTCGCCAACTCAGGCTTCCGAAGGGAGCCGATCTTCTGCGTGGGACGCCACGCATCCGACCGGAACACCTCTTCAGGCTTCCGGATGGACCAATCTTCCACGTGGGCCGCCACGCTTCCGACCGGGAACCAGTCCAGGCTTCCGAGTGGGCTGACGCTTCTGGTCAGTCGCCAACTCAGGCTTCCGAAGGGAGCCGATCTTCTGCGTGGGACGCCACGCATCCGACCGGACACCGCTTCAGGCTTCCGGATGGGCCAATCTTCCACGTGGGACGCCACGCTTCCGACCGGGAACCAATCCAGGCTACCGAGTGGGCTGACGTTTCCGGTCAGTCACCAACTCAGGCTTCTGGAGGGTACGACGCGTCAGCCTGCGTCCCGTCCAGGTATGACTTGCCTTGTGTGGCCGACCGATAACTTCGGTCGGGAGAGCCTTTCATTATAGATAGAATGCTGCATTTTACAAGATTACATCACTCTAGGGCTCTCTATTCATTTGCAAGTGTAGGGAACTCCACGGTCGGTCAAGCCTTTTTCCATGTTCATCCTCCAAGTAGTAAGCGCCTGAATGCAATTTCTCTACTACCTTAAAAGGCTCGCCCCACTGTGGTTGTAATTTGTTCACATCACCGACCGGCTTTATACGCTTCCAGACGAGGTCCCCGGCTCGAAACGAGCGCGGCAACACCTTCTGGTCGTATCTTTGTTTCATACGCTGACGGTACACGAACATCCGGGCGGCCGCATTTTCCCGGACTTCCTCAATGAGGTCAAGCTCTAAGCGCCTTCTTTCGTCATTCCCTTCGTTGTAGCTTATCCGCCGGTCAGATTCACAACCGACCTCGACCGGCACCACCGCCTCGCTACCGTAGACTAGGTGGAAAGGCGTCTGCCCGGTCGCTTCTCTGGGTGTGGTTCTGTTTGCCCAAAGGACCCCAGGCAGCTGCTCTACCCAGTTGGTTCCTGCATGGTCCAGCTTTGTTTTGAGCCCTCTCAAGATTTCCCGATTGGCGACTTCTGCCTGGCCGTTGCTCTGTGGATACGCCACAGATGTAAAGGCTTGCTGGATGTCGTATTCCGAGCACCACTCTTTGATTTTCTTCCCTTGAAACTGCCGACCGTTGTCAGAAACCAACTTGTGGGGGATCCCGTATCTGCATAAAATGTTTTGCCACAAGAACTTAATCACCGCCTGCTCGGTGATCCGGGCCAGCGCCTTTGCTTCCACCCATTTAGAGAAGTAATCCACCGCGACCAACAAGAACTTCTTCTGGGCGGGAGCGAGCGGAAAGGGACCTACGATATCCATGCCCCATTGGTCAAACGGGCAAGAGACAGCAGATGTCTTCATTACTTCGGTCGGCCGGTGTGGTAGGCACTGGTGTTTTTGACATGAGATGCATGTTGCGGCCAGCCGGTCGGCATCCTTCTGCAAAGTTGGCCAATAAATAGCAGGGCGCCCTCTGCGACCAGGGCGCCCCCAGAGTCAAAGTTATCCCTATTTGGATGGGATGACGCTTGACCGAGCTAAAACCGGATCGGTTGACACGTGGCAGGGCGCCCCCGACGTCCAAGGCGTCCCGAGGTGCTATAAATAGCACCCAACGCCCAAGCTTTTCACAACAACTTCGAACCAACGCTTCCACGCTCTTCTGTGCTCACGCCTTTCTCCGGAAACTGCCCAACTCGAGCCTACGACGTCCCGCTGCTCCGGAAAGTCAACCTACAACCGGACGTCGGTAAAAGAAGAGTTTTTCTATTAAAAGTTTATAGTGCTATACTTGTAAATCTATTCTTGTAAACTGATTTTGCGCTCATATAGAATTGCCCAAAGTAAACGATCAACGATCGTGGGCCTTGGAGTAGGAGTCGACCTAGGCTCCGAACCAAGTAAAAAAGTACTGTGTTCGCGTGTTTTGTTTCTTTCCGCTGTGCAAATTGCTCTTTCCATAAATCCGAAAGTTTTCCGATATTCACCCCCTCTATCGGTTCTCTCGATCCAACAAGTGGTATCAGAGCGGGGTAGTTCAAACTTGGTGCAACCACCAGTTTGAAAGTTTTTCGGATTTACAAAATTTTTTAATCTTATTTCTTTTCTATCTAGTTAATCAACACCACTCGATCTTTTTCGCCTTTTACTTTAAAATTTAAAATATCTGTAGGTGGATTTAAAATTCTCATTTCTTCACCATAAGTTAGAATTGTTAAAACGATCAACTTTTGAAAATTTGTCATAAAATTTTTTTATTTTAATATTTTTTTCTCGAAATTCGTGCTACTTTAATTCGAGCAAAATTTCTCCCAACATTAAAGTCTTATCTTTTCATCATTAATCAAAATTGATAAAGCCACCATTTTAAAAAATTAGTCAAAACTTTGTCTTAATATTTTATTATTCTGCCTCGAAACTCGTGCAATATATTTTTTTTGGCTATTTTTCTCTCTCCCACACTACTAATCCAAGACCAAATTTTGGTACATTTCTATTTTTTCTTTTTGTGTGCAAGATCTATCGTTTTAAATGGCCAATCAAGAATGGAACAGTGTCCGTCCACCACTTTTCTCCGGCAAAAACTTCAACTCCTGGAGAAGTCTAATGGAGTCCCTTCTGAAGGCCCACATGGATATATGGCGGATCATCCAAACGGGATTCTCTTTTTCCGTAAAAGACGAGTTATCAATCGAGTGGGATAAACTGGATGAACGAACTCTCAACCAAATAGAGACCGATGCAAGGACAACTGCAATCCTACAATGTGGTCTAACCAAGGAGCAACTCGAACTAGTAGGTCCATGCAGATGTGCTAGAGAAATCTGGGAAAAATTGGTTAACCTTCATCAAGAGATCTCAGATGAAGAAGAAGATCAGGTAAATTATCTTGCCCTTTCAGTCCAAGCACAAACAGCCGAGTCAGAGTCTGAACCCGAATCCAAAATCGAACCAGAATTAGACGACGAATTGACTGAGATGGTAACCGATTTCGAGTTCTTTTCAAATTTAGAATTAAATAATCAAACAGATACTATAATGGTCGAGGAAGGTGTAAATTTTATTACAGGGAAAACTCCTAAAGAACCACCAAAGAAGGAGCATCAACCAGTACCCGAGTCTGACTCAGACACAGAAACAGAAGATGAGCCCAGATCAGAGGCGGCAAGAATCAAGGGGGAGATTCCCAATAAGGAACCAAAAGGTAAAAGTGTAAAATCAGATTTTAATCATGTAATTTGTTACATATGCAGGGAGAGAGGGCACTACCAAAGTGAGTGTCCTACTCGTAAGATTCGAACGACACCACCGACGGTGACAAAGGAATCAGTTCCAAAAGCACGAAAGAACAAAAGTCGCATTCAATGCTTCAAGTGCCAGGAGTTCAGGCATTACAAAAGTGAATGCACAAATAAAAGAACTACCAAGAATGCCGAACAAACAATCAACAAAGGTAAATTTACAGTGTTTGAAAATCCGTTATTTACCTTGAATAATGTGATTGATACATGTAACTTAATTAAAGCAAATTTCAGAACATTGAAACAAGAAAATGAAACCCTAAAACATAAGGTCAATAAGTTAGAAAATTTAATTCATAATCTTGCTGATTTCGAAAATCCGGAGTATTACTCCAATTGTGACCTTACCTAGACAATTGTTTGTTTTAATTATGTGTTTCTTTTTATTTCAGTTATTTATTTTTTGCTTAAAATTAGGAATGGTTAGTATAAGGATTAAACAAACTTAACTGAAACTTGACAACATAGTATTGGGTGGAGGTGAGATGATAGTACGTTAGGGAAACCAATTCTAATAAGATCAAGTTTACTTGATCTCTTTAGACTGGTGAAACTAGCCGAAGCTACCGATCCAAAATCCAAACTAGTTAGACCAGAACTTTTTCAAAGATTAATTTTGAAAATGAAATTTCATTAAACGGCTTTGTCAAGGAAAGGGTTGATGATCCAATAAGGCTACGGCCAAAGAAGGCCTAGTGCCTCGCCAAGACCTGGAAGCCAATTTTTGAATTTCAAATTCAAATTACTTTTTGTCAAATTCAAATCTAACACAATTTTCAGTTAAGTATAGATTAAAATCAATTATTTTCAAAATTAATCTAACTTTTCAAAATTAACCATATTTTCAAAATTAAAATATTTGTCTCACAAAACCCATAAGGTTAACATGCTTGATCATGTAGAACTGGGTGAGACATCTAGGACTTATAAGCATAATTCGCTATCTTTTTAACTAAAAAAAAATGTTTTCAAAAGTTATTCAAAATTATCCTTTTTTTCGGTTTACGGTACCCTACTCTTTCAATTCTAACATTTTTTTAAAAAAAATATTTCATGTTAAATATCTCAATAGACTTGTTTTAAATATAATCTAGGGCTTGTGGTGTTTTAGTCATTAATTGGTCAAACTTGGTCAAATCAGTCAACCCTAGTCAACATAGTCAAACTTGCTCAACACTGAAACCCCTTAAGGAACTTAGATAAAAGCCAAACTGTGTCAAATCTAAGGGGAGATCAAATTAAAAGAAGAAGTTTTAAAATACTATGTTTTCCAATAATCACTATATTTTTTTAAAATTGTGCTTTACAAAAAATCATTATTATTTCAAAATGTTTTTCGAAAACAGGGTTTCTGCTCAAATTGAATTTACTAAAAATTATATTATCATGCTAGTATTCAAAACTACTCTTTTGATTTTAGTAATCCCTAAAGACACAAAGGAAGGTCTACTTAATGATCTACAAGGACTCCTAGGATGTGTCAAATTTAGGGGGAGTCTAAACCAAAAGAAATTATTTCTAACAAGTATTTTCCTTGGCAATTATCTTTGAGATTATTAAACAATTTTTTGATATGAACTGAACCCTAAGAACTCAGAGGAAGAATACTTGTGGTCAACAAGTTTCCAAGGACTGTATCAAGTTTAGGGGGAGGTCAAATTAAAAGAGTTATTAAACATTTCTAAATAATAATATATTTTCATACACTATATTTTCAAAATTATGTCGAAAACATTTGTCTTACAAAATAATATTATTTTAAAATGTTTTGTTTGAAATACCTTTTGAAATAATATTTACTTGGGTTGAAAAATTTCCAGGACACTTAGAAAAATGTCCTTGTAGTTAACAAGGTTTCCTAGGATTGTGTCAGACTGGAAAAGAAACCAAGTAAAGTATCATGATCTCAAAATAACATTAAATTCTTTTAAAATATTATGTTTAAAAGTACTTACATGCATACTTTTCAAAAGTACTTATATTTTCCAAAATTTGCATAATATCTCAAAATATAATGTTTTAAAAAGTTCTAATATTTTTCCAAGGCAATAGTGTTCTAAGTACGTGAATTTTCTAAAGACTTGGCTAAAAATACAAAATCCTTTTTCAAAATTACACAATATCTTTCAAAGCGGAGTCTTTTTAGTGCAATTTAATCTGTGTGCTTTCAAAATTATACTAAGTTTTTTTATATTTTCAAAACTCATAAGCTCTGATCCACATAATTTTTCCTTAAATCTTTTTTTTCCAAGAAAGTTCCTTATTGATATATGGCCAAGTGAGAGAAAATTTTAAATTTTATCTTGTTTTCACTAAGTATTCTTAAGTGCTTTAAAATTGGTCTAAGCATCTTTCAAAACCTCTAAAGCACTAAGTGCAGTTATTTTGAAAATATTTCTAAGTAAAATTTTCCTTAGTAAACAAAGTTTGTCTGAGCAAAACCTTTGGAAATTTTTGACAAATGTTTCTAAGTAAGGTTTTCTTAGCAAACAAATCTATGTGTCAGCAAAAACTTATCTATTTAAAGGTTTTCCAAATAAAAATGGTTGTTAATACACAAAATATGTTCCAAGGAAATTTCTCTATGAGTGCAAAAGTTAAAACTTTTTAAGGGAAACTTGTTTTCAAAATGTTGGCTAAATAAGTTACTGTTAAGTTTTTCTTGAAAACTATGTTACAAGTTTTTGCAAGCTTTTTCTAAGTAGAAGAGTTATCACATTAAGGGGGAGCTTCATGTATTTTCAAAACACCTATTACTTTGAACATCATTTTTTTTTGAAATCCATTACTTAAAGTTTTTTTTGAAAACTATGTTTTTGAACTCTTTTACTTAAATTTATTTTGGTAAAACTCAAACCTCCCTATTAGATACCTTGTTCACCCATGTTTATTTTTGATATATGTCAAAGGGGGAGGAAAGGTCAAAGTTAAGTATTTTATAACACAAGTACTCAGGGTTTTAGGGGGAGTATGAGAAATAAAGATTTTTTTTTTCAAATCTTACATTGTGTTAGTAAATGTTATAAAGTTTTTACTTAACATTGAATTGTGTAAAATTACTATACTTCATTTTTACATTATGTTCTTAACAGTTATAAAGTTTTTACTTAATTTGAATTGTGTTGCCATAATCAAAAAGGGGGAGATTGTTAGTGCAGGAAGCACCATATCGAACCTTGTTTTGATATTGGCAAAGGATTCAAAGTTAAGTTTATTTGTCATCTAACAATGTTACTCAAGTGTGCAGAGACAAAGTCCTAGCGAAAGAATGCTAGGCACCTGGCGAAGGACTACCAGTATCCAAGCCCTAGCGAAGGACTGCTAGGCACCTGGCGAAGGACTGCCAGGCACCTGGCGAAGGACTGCCAGGATACAAAGCCCTAGCGAAGGGCTGCTAGGCACCTGGCGAATGATTGCCAGAATACAAAGCCCTAGCGAAGGACTGCTAGGCAACTGGTGAAGGATTGCCAGTATCCAAGACCTAGCGAAGAACTGCTAGGCACCTGGCGAAGGACTGCCAGTATCCAAGCCCTAGCGAAGGACTGCTAGGCAACTGGCGAAGGACTGCCAGTATCCAAGCCCTAGCGAAGGACTGCTAGGCAACTGGCGAAGGACTGCCAGTATCCAAGACCTAGCGAAGGACTGCTAGGCACCGGGCGAAGGGCAGCTCGGCATCCAAGACCTGACAAAGGACCGTCAGGCAAAAGTCCAACCAGAGGAACGGTTGGCATCAGGTAAATTCTCCCGAGAGGAGTAGGTGAGGACGCGTTCCCCGTCGAGGGAACAGTAGGCGTCGGTTCGACCTAGGGCTCCATTTTGGAGACCAAAGTCAGAACCAAGACAGCTAAGGCTGTATAAACTAATAATTAATTGTTTTATTGTGTTTTGGACTAACCCTGGATGCAGAACCGAAGGAACGTGTGTCTGCAACTCAGAGAGCCTCAAAGGAGTGAGGCAACAGCTGAGCAGGGCGCCTTGAGTGTCCAGGGCGTCCCCAAGGTGAACCAGAAATAAATGAAGCAAAAAAGGCTTCGGCTGCTTACTGGGCAGGGCGCCCTCAGCAGCCAGGGCGCCCTCAGCAGCCAGGGCGCCCTCAGCAGCCAAGGCGCCCCACGCCCAAGCCCGCGAAGCGTCACCCTTATCCAGCCGAGAATTTTGCGCAGAAGAAGTCAAGCAGGGCGCCCTCTGCGACCAGGGCGCCCCCAGAGTCAAAGTTATCCCTATTTGGATGGGATGACGCTTGACCGAGCTAAAACCGGATCGGTTGACACGTGGCAGGGCGCCCCCGACGTCCAGGGCGCCCCGAGGTGCTATAAATAACACCCAACGCCCAAGCTTTCGACAACAACTTCGAACCAACGCTTCCACGCTCTTCTGTGCTCACGCCTTGCTCCGGAAACTGCCCAACTCGAGCCTACGACGTCCCGCTGCTCCGGAAAGTCAACCTACAACCGGACGTCGGTAAAAGAAGAGTTTTTCTATTAAAAGTTTATAGTGCTATACTTGTAAATCTATTCTTGTAAACTGATTTTGCGCTCATATAGAATTACCCAAAGTAAACGATCAACGATCGTGGACCTTGGAGTAGGAGTCGACCTAGGCTCCGAACCAAGTAAAAAAGTACTGTGTTCGCGTGTTTTGTTTCTTTCCGCTGTGCAAATTGCTCTTTCCATAAATCCGAAAGTTTTCCGATATTCACCCCCCCTCTATCGGTTCTCTCGATCCAACAGAACTGTAGCAAAAACTCTTGCGCGCGTACCTGCGTATGAAGGGAGGAGAGCCTTATATAATCGAGGGAGCCAACAGTCTCTGCCTCGCTTCTGTCATGTTTTGTCTCATATGGGGACAGGATCAGGGGCAATTGTCAGCTCGCCGACCGGCGCCACCTATTCTGGCATGGGCAGGGGCCGTTGTGGTACGAATTGCCAGTGCATGTCAGACAAGTACTGTGTCAACGGGATATCCGCGATTTGGACATAAATAGTGTCAGGCCTGAGCCGACCTGCGATAACTCTCGTACCACCTTTACCAATATGGTGTCAGGGAGTAGGTACTCCCTCGAAAAACGATAATTCCCGAGTTAGGGCGCCGACCGGCCGCCCCGAGTGAAATCTGGCTAGGCAACTAATGCCCTACGGATTAGAACGGGAGACCGTCCGAGTCTTGGGAGCACTCGAACTCAGCCAGGTCGATTCATCCTTTGAGAATAGGATCAGAGTACAAGGAGAGTACTGACTGGCCACTGCTCGAGTACTGACCAGCCGATCTTAAACAGAGTATTCGGTATCCCTCGCTGGGACTAATCTGGTTACCCTTCCGATCGGGTGTTCCAACCCGAATGACACCCGCTTCATGCCTTGCCATGTCAGATTGTCAGAGTCTTTCTGTCAATGATCTATCTCTTGACGGTGCCATGTAAGCAGACCAATCTATATCTAGACAATGTCAGGATCCATCTTAATTTATAATTTACTGATTCTTATTATCTTCTGCATAGCCCTATTGCTCAAGATAATGGCACAACAGTAAAACATTTGATACATTAATCAAATATTTATAATTCAATTTCTAACTAGATATTTTTAATGAGATGAAAATCTAAAATGTTATTTGTTGGATGAGGAGCCACGCATGATCGGTGAGAATTCTATGTGAGATCGTATCGATAATCTGCCTGACCTATTCGGTCGAAAAATTAAAAATCTAAATTATATATAAAAAAATTATAGTCCTATTTTGTTTTTAATTTATAATTGGCAAACTACTGATGACATTGTGTGTCACATTCATTGGCTTGGTCGGCTGTTTGCCGTTGTAGGCCCCCCGTTCGATCATGCCTTCCCTCCCACGTTGCCAGCCCCTCACGAGACGAGGCGCACTGCTTTCACCCCGCACCCCTACGCTCACCGCACGACGGTCATCCTACCACCGTCCCCCGGCCGAGCAACATGGCCACATCCACAGCACATCTGTGCCAAGTGTCACCGCCGAGGTGAACTTACCCGCCGCTGCAGATCTACTTTCTGAATTTTCGACGACATTAAAATCTAGTGGATTTTTTTTTCCTTAAAAAGGCCAAATAAATAAATAGTTAAATAGATAAACACGGATCGTCATCGCCTTCCCATCCATCCTATTTCGGCTTTCCTTCCTCTTTCCGTGTTGCTCGCCGCTTTTCCCCCCACACGCCCGCACCGAGAGCGGAGGAGGCGGAGTGAGAGGGGGGGACGAGCTGAGAGAAATGGCTGGAGGCGAAGCCCCCCGGCCGCCGTTTCTTTGTCGGCATTTGCTCACGCTTCGGCTCATTTCGCTCTTCCTCACGATTTCTTCCCCTTTCTCGACGGCGGTTAACATCACCGCCGTGCTCTCGTCCTACACCGACTTCACCGATTTCAACCGCCTCCTTGCCTCTACTCCCATCCCCGTCGAGCTCTCCGGTCGATCCTCTCTCACCATCCTCGCCGTCCCTAACGCTTACCTCCTCCGCTCGGCGGCCGTCCGCACCGCCGCCGCCGCCGACATAGCTGATGTGCTACGATACCACGTCCTCCTCGAGTACCTCTCTTGGTCCGACCTCGGCCGCATCTCCTCCGGCGGTAAGCTCGTCACTACCCTTTATCAGACCACGGGTCGCGCCGCGGGCAACCTCGGAGCCGTGAACCTCACGAGGAGCGACGGCGGCGGCGGCGCTGTCATCGCGCGCTCTCCCTCGCCTTACTCCTCCTCCAACGCGACCGTCCTGGCCCTCGTCGGCACGCTGCCGTACAACGTGTCCGTCTTCGCCGTGGACGCGCTGCTGCTCCCGTCCGGCTTCGACCTCGCGGCCTCCGAGACGCGGCCTCCGGTCGGCGTGAACATCACGCGCGTCCTCGTCGACGGCCACGATTTCAATGTGGCGGCGTCGATGCTGGAGGCGTCGGGCGTCGCGGCGGAGTTCGAGGCCGACGAGCACGGCGCCGGGATCACCATCTTCGTCCCAACCGACGAAGCCTTCGCGGATCTGCCAGCCACGGAGCGGCTGCAGTCGCTGCCGGCGGACCGCAAGGCAGTGGTTCTCCGCTTCCACGTGCTCCATTCCTACTACCCCCTCGGCTCGCTGGAGTCCATCGTCAACCCGGTGCAGCCCACCCTGGCCACCGAGAACACCGGCGCCGGCCGATTCACCCTCAACATCACCCGCGTCAACGGATCGGTGGCGATCGACACCGGGATGGTCCAGGCGTCCATCACCCGCACGGTGTTCGACCAAAATCCCGTGGCCATCTTCGCCGTTTCCAAGGTGCTGCTCCCCAGGGAGATCTTCGCCGGGGAGGCCGCCGGCGCGTCGCAGCTGCATTCCGCCGCTGCCCCTCCGCCGGACTCGGTCGGGCTACCACCGCAGGGAGCGGATGCGATCGATTCACCGCCAGCGAGGCTGTCATCGCCGCCGGGCGCCAAAGAGGAGGTAGCGGCGGCGGCGGCAGGGGCAGTGGCCTTCTGCGGAAGGGCGTTGCCAGCCCTGTGCTCTACAGCTTCGCTTTATCTAACGCTGCTACTGGTATGAGATCTGCTTCCCCTTCTATGTTGTCGATCTGTTGGGGATTCATTCGGGATGGTATTCATATACAAAGGTTGAAATTTTAGCTGCAAAGCAGCCATTTTTTGCCCTCTTCCTACTTGTTCTGGGCGATTCATGGTGGAAGCATTCAATTCAGCTATGTCTAAATAATCTGATCAAAATTGCAAGAAGAACAGTTATCATCCCCTATTTCGATTTAGATTGTTCTCGCTTCGACGGAAACCAGTAAACTCGATCTGCTCCGCTCCCTCGTTCCATTCAGCGAGGGAAAGGAAACACAAAAATTTCTCTTTCGGCCGTCATTCACGGCGGAGGGGGTCGGATGACGGGGCCGCGGAAAGGTACGGATCTTAGCTAGCGGGCGTGGGCGGCGTAAGCTGACCGGGTGAGGTGACGGGACCGCGAGCATGGAGTGGTGAAGGAGCTGGCGGCGATGGGACAAGGCGCAGCTGTACGGGGCCCACCTTCGTCGGATTAGATTTATTCACGCATCTCTCTCTCCCGTCGGTGACGTCACGCGTTCTAGGCTTAGCTGGGCTCGACTAGACTGCTACTTTTCCCTGGGTCGGGCCCCCACTTGTTGATTCCATTCCCCTCTCTATTTATTTATTTATCCGTAAAGAATTTGGTTAACAATGTTTAGTGGAATTGTGGGGTTTCTACCTGTGCGTTACTTAACCAATATGATTGACGATGAATTTCAGTGAGATGGAAAAAAAGATAAATCAGACAGTAAATAAATTGAATTTAAAATTATCAGTTTGATTCCATGAAAATTTTTCATCAATCATCAAGATAAATCGAGAAGTGCTCGTGATGGACAGTCTAGAAGCCCAGCGTCCTAGGGTTCGCATCTCATTTGGAGGAAAAATTCTGAGATGACTGGTCCGGTTTCACGAAAATTTTTCATCGATCATCAAGATAAATCGGGAAGCACTCACGATGAACAGTCTAGAAGCTCAACGCTCCAAGGTTCGCACCTCATTTGGAAGAAAATTTTTGCCCCAGGATTCGCATCTCATTTGGAAGAAATTTTTTTATAAAATACGCCGTAGCTGGGGATCGAACTGCGAATGTCTGGATTAACAATTAGTTATCCTACCGCTGCACCATAGTTCCGGGGGCAACTTGAGTGAGATGGAGATGGTTAGTGTGTGGGAGGATAATAGAGGTCAGCCGTGCCTATGAATTAATTATTTGCTTTTTATATGGCCGCATCCTAATGGGGAACTCAATGCATGTTGATAAATAGATTTGATGTTCCATTTCGTAAGAGTTTATTTATGTTTATTATATATATATATATAAAATTAATTAATTAAATAAATTTAAATAATTTATTAAATTAAATAAACTTAAACACGTGTGTTAATTTGTTAATATTTGTGAATAATATTCATGAATAAATATTTATCAATAAATTTTTTATCAATATACTAAATAAATAAAAAATATATATTTAAAAATAATAAATAAATTTATATTATCAAATTCAAAAATTTAAAAAAAAAATTAAAAGATAAATATTTCAAACAATCTTCGATTTAGAGTTCGATAATATTTAAAAGAGTCAAGTACAAAACAAGTTCAAAAAAATAATAAAATAATAATGAAATTAAAGCAAAATACAAAAAAAATAAATATATCATCTATTTGGTTTTGGTTTGGAAGTCTTGAATATCGCGGCACTCCTTGTGACGCCTTCCCGATCGCATGAGCAGAGCTTTGAGAGCCTCTTCGGAAATTGTATTATTAATTGTATTATTTTAATCTGAGATCGAAACCTCAATACAGATTAAAATTTTAAATTAGACTCATAACTCAGCTTTTGTAAAGCCAATATAGGCAAATTGAGGTCAGTGTAACTAACTAATCTTAGGAGCAAAAGTTAGGAACTAATCACAAAAACGATTAAAAACTCACCTAAACTTCAAGTAACTTGTAGGCTAATAAAATGTGTTGAAGCATATAAATCACCATCTTCTTATTATAGTAAAAAGTAAAGTTGCCACGTTAGCGATCCCTCTACCCCTCTAGAGTAGCCTCACACATTCTAAAATGGAAAAAAATCACGAGCTTAGCACAAAAGCCGTTTGAAGGGGAAAGGCCAATACATCCTCACATCTATTGATGGAGCATCTGGTACCTCTTATCATATTTAAAAAAAAAATAGTAAAGGGCAAATGTAATATTTAGAATTACTTGTCCATGATGAAATAAGCTCAACCACAATGATTCTAATGATATGTATGATGATCAACAAGATTAGACAGAAGGCATGTTCGTAGGCACGAGTAAAAATTGTGCAATGCACAAACCTAATTAATATCAAGAATAAAAATAACATAAATAAATTACATCAAACCACAAGATGCCACACCGTAGCAAGCTCTTATAGGGGAAAACTAAGAGATAAATATATATGTTGGTGAGAACCATAACAGACACATACGATGAGAGATTCATAAGAGTCCCGATATGATTCTAGGATGAAGTATGTTGAGACAGAGACGCCTTTATCTATTTTGTTAACATGTTTCAACTTAGCAAAAACATTTGATCCACTCAAGTAATCAGCCAAACAAATCACCCCTAACCAATTTCCCTTGTTACCCAAAGAGAGTTTTCCCTTAGAATGTCCAACTTAATTCGGATAGCTATCAAATGTTAAACATACTTGTCGAGGTAAACACATATTGCCTTTATTCTATTTCAAAAGAAAAAAAAAATACACCAATTCAAGACTTGTGCAAGCAAATTGACAAGAAATAAATAAGTATAAAGAAAAAGTTAGAAACAAACACAATTAAAAAATCAGTCATATGCAAATGAATAAGCATTACATTAATACAGAATTACAGAAATGTATACTCATTTTCACCACAAAAAAATTGCTTCTTGAGTTTTTATTTAACATGAGTCAAATAAGATACATTTAACATGAGTCAAGTATGAGAGGTGTAATTTTATTTTATTTTATTTTTATTTACCACACCTCAGCCAATAAGATAAATCAATCTAGATTTCACAAGTAAAATAACAAATAGACTGACTAAATTCCAAGCAAAGATTATAAACGGTCTCCTTTATTCCCGCGGATTGGCATAGTTAATAAACTTGTATAGGTATTTGCTCTAATAAATTTTAGGATTAATTTTTAGTTGATGCAAAATACCTCATTAGGTGTCTCTTAACCTCGTCCATGCAAAGGGTCGCTGTGCTAGGATAAAATATTCTCCGTAATTTATCTTATCATGGGATTGATGATACAGATCGTTTGGGATGAACGATACCTTTTGCTTCAATAAACGGTCTCCTTTAGAATACAAATATAGGGTGGGTTCTGTTATGCCATGAGTATATAAAAAAAAACACATGTCTTAACACAAAAGTAACTATGTAAACGCGATTTAACAAAATAAATCCATAATCATCTCCAATCTCCGAGTTTGTCCAGGACAAGCCATGTAACTTTGCAACATTTGGCAGTAATGTCAGTGTCTATATATTCACCTGAGGCCATAATTTGGATTAGGTAATCATTCTTATGAATATTGGTTTATCTTGAATGATTCTTCGGCTGCTCTATTGATTATTTCATTCTACAAGAAGAAAATACAGCTCAATGAAATGTTATTAATAAATGAAAACTAGTAAAACACTTTGGAAGTGCAAATAGTAAATATCTAAATTTATGATAAATCAGGAGGACCCATCCAAGAAAAGCAACTACAAAGGATATGAATACCTTGTCATGCACAAGAATAACTGAAATAAAAATAAGAACATAATCAGAGAGATACAAAATTATTAATTTCAGCATATTTAAGATCAATATGTTATAGGTGAATCTGCCAGCATAATGAAGCTTGCTCCATCAAAGGTAAATGGAGTTTTAGACGTGGGATTTTAGCTGAAAGCGGTCAAAATCAGACAATAATTTGACTAAAGTAAATATGGTTCAGCAAATAGAGAAGAACTCTAAGAGGTAGTATCAATTGGGGTTGCCCTTATTTAGCGAAAACTCTAAGAAATGCATTAAAAATGATATGAATATATATTTAGGCAACCAATGAATACTTCAGTTAATGTGAGATTATAACAAATATGCACATTCATCAAGAAAGAAGAAGAAAGAAAACTTGGATAGCAACAATAAAATAGGATAAAATTCATTTAAATATAGATGAGTATATAGTTGGAGATCAAATCCAATAGCATAAGGGGATCCATATAGTAGACTCGGCTTAGCGGGGTAAAGGTTTGATGGTGGTTGTTGTTATGAAATATATAGATTTTTTTTAATGCATTTTAGAAATTTGATACTTGAAACCTTTTCTCTTTTCTCTTTTCTCTTTTCTCTTTTTTGTGTTCAAGTTTCAAAATTCCAATAAACTAGACTTGGTTTAATCACCTTAAATCAATTAATACTTTAAAAAAAAATCGGTTGCATTTTATTGATCTTGTTTCATTGTTAACATTCTTAAGTTGTAAGGATGCTTATGTTTTTGATTAATAGCAAAGGGGATGAGTAATTTGAAATTTTAGTTAAGTTTGGCTATTCTTCCTAGTATATCATGCTTAAGGGGCAACTTGAGTGCAGCGAGAGCCTATTTAGAGTGTTTACTTTCATTTATACCTCATTGATTCTTACCTAACATAAACATATGGTCAATCATCAAAAGAGGAGGATTAATGGAGCATTTGGCCTTTTTTTAGGATTGAGATTTTTCATGGTTTTGATGGTTATGACAAAGATTATACGGTAGACTTATCGTTATATATGTTATGAGTGTGAAGTCATGCAAGCCTTGGGCAAAATCATGGATACTTGAACACTTACCATGGCTAAGGTGGTTGATGGCCCAATGGCACGAGGTCCATTGGAGTTTGGAGAAGGATAGCGTGGACATTTGAGACACTACAGGGCGAGGAGCATCATAATGTTGCCGAGTCGAGGAGGTGAACTACATAAGCAAAGATAAAGCATGACATTTGAAGTGAACTGAAGAGTCAGTATATCTGAAGGACGAGTAGCTTGATAGAGAAAGACCTTAAGATGGTGAAACTCCATTGGAGCTATAAGTCAAGTGGCACGTATGCATGGGGCGAGGGTAGTGCTCAACCTAGGCAAATTCAGTCATTAGTTTGGCAGTAATCGACGTACTAGTCGGCTGAAGGAGTTCCTCAATAGACTAGGTAGTTGACTAAAAGAATGCCTTAGTCGATCAGGTGGTTGACTCAGACCCAAACATACTAATAAAAAAAAAAAGATTAACGAGGTTGGGTAACGTCGAACCTCGGGCGACCGGCCTAGCCCCATGAAGTTTTCCACCGGCGCCAAGTTAAATCGGAAAGTGTTCGTGGCAAGTGATCTAGAAGTCCAGCGTCCCAGAGTTCGCGCCTCATTTGGAGAAAAAATTCCTGTAAAATAGTCGTAGTTGAGGATTGAACCGCGGATACCTAGGATGACAACTAGTGGCCCTTCCGCTATATCATAGCCTCGGGAGCCAAACACAAACATACTAGTCGCCTGACGAGTCAAGTGGTGATGGTCCAATCAACTGGTGCCTATGACTAGTACACTGGTGAAGCTTAAATGAAACAATCATGATCCAGTGAAATCAAACAACTAGTCAACTGTTGGTACATAGTAGTTGACTAATGAGCACCAACTTAGCCAGATTGAATCAAAGTTTTATTTTATTGAAGAAACTATTTTAAGGGTTCAAAAGACCACGTATAAGAGATTTCCTCACCTTTGTTGTCGTGGCGGAGAAAGTATAAAGTATTACAAAAGTAATCCACTAATGTTCAGTTTACTTGAAGGAGCATATGAGTGATTGCATTGTGAAAAACTCTCTTCGGACAGAGAAGGAAAAAGGAAAAGAAAGAAAGGAGAGAGAAAAGAGTTACCGTGGAAAGAAAAGAACAAAAGGTGGAACCACCACCTTAGCGACCCCCTGATCCCTGCCCCACGGGTGTCCAGAGGGAGGCAAATCACGGTTTACTGATCAGGTAAGGCGCCTGGGACCAAGAGAATTTAAGCCAACAGACCAGGTTTTTACCCCGTGTGCGACTGGCGACTCTCGAACCTGAGAACTCCGGAACAAGCGGCCAGACGCCTTACCAACCGAGCCAGCCCGTAGGGGCACCGTGGAAAGAAAAGAAGACAAAGGGGGAGAGGGAGCAAAGATCGAGGATGAAGAATTTTCAGTCGATTATCTGTTTGAGAAAGAGTCTGGAAGAGATAAAATCAGCATCGTCGGACCAATTCCCCACCGTCGCCGCTGCCACCTTGTCCCCAAAGCTCTTCCAGGACGATTCCTTTTTCTCTCCAACCTTATCCCTCTCCTCCTCGCTCGATAAAATCAGCATCGTCGGACCAATTCCCCACCGTCGCCGCTGCCACCTTGTCCCCAAAGCTCTTCCAGGACGATTCCTTTTTCTCTCCAACCTTATCCCTCTCCTCCTCGCTCGATAAAATCAGCATCGTCGGACCAATTCCCCACCGTCGCCGCTGCCACCTTGTCCCCAAAGCTCTTCCAGGACGATTCCTTTTTCTCTCCAACCTTATCCCTCTCCTCCTCGCTCGATTGCGCTCTCAAATAGTCTCAATCCCCATCCCAAGATCAAGTTTTTATCGACACTATGAACTTGATCAACAGTAATCAGAAGAAGTGAAAAGGTGGATACAGATCAAAAGATACTGGAAACAGAAACAAAACGATCACAGATCATAGAAGAAGGAAAAGCGATAAACTTCACTGCAAAACCCTCTCCAACTCCACCTCTCTCTTTCCTTTATTTGTTAAAAGAGATCAAAAAAGCAAACCTTTGATGGCAAGAAAATAGTTTTTATTCCTACCAATAGTTTCCTTTGATGGCGAGAAGTGGGAGGATTCAGTGGCGGATCACAGAGATGGAGGAGAATTCTTAAAAAAACCTGAGAAGACAGCATAATGGAGTTGAAGCAAGGGAGCCGCGAGAGGGTGATGAAGGAGCACAGGTCGAGGAGGAAGAAGAAGGAGAAGCGGAGGGGAAGGAGGATCATCGAGATGACTGCCATCACCCTTGAGGATTCCCCAGCCGCTCGCAAGCGGTTATACTTGGACGCTTGTCGCTCGAAACGAGCGTGAGCAGCCATGTTGGAGGCGTCGGAGCTGTGAAATCGCAGGCAGACCGATACCGATTGTCCTGAAAAAAAAAGTGAGACAACAGCGTCGGGAAGGAAAGGTGTTTCGCCCGATTTTGGATGGATAAAAATTGATTATAAATCTATCTGCGGATGGATTTGCGAATCCATCTGTCTATTAATCTATATGAAGTAAACGAAGCCTCGTTAATCTATATTAACGAGGTTGGAAAAATCTCGTTAATCATTTTTTTATATGAAATAAATGAAGCTTCCGAGGCGTGCAGCAGTAGGATGACTAGTGTCTATCCAAGACATCCGCGGTTCGATCCCCAGCTACGGCGTATTTGCAGAAATTTTTCTTCCAAATGGGCCGTGAATCTTGGGACGCTGGACTTCTAGACCGCCCACTGCGAGCACTTCTCGATTTACCCTGGCGGCCGGTGGGAAACTTCCGTGAGGCCGGGCGGTCGCCCGAGGTTGGAAAAACCTCGTTAATATTTTTTATATGAAGTAAATGACTTTTACCCTGGTGACCGATGGAAACTTCCGTGGAGCCGGGCCGATCATCCCAGATTCGTCTGTTACCTGGTCAACATTTTATATGAAGTAAATGACTCACCGCGAGCATTTCCCGATTTACCTTGGCGGCCGGTGAAAAATTTTCGTGGGACCGAGTCGGTCGTCCGAGATTGAAAAAACCTCATTACTCATATAGACGAAGTAAATGACGGAAAGGATTAATAATCCATCCTTTCGTATAAAATAAACAATGAAACACTTTTCGCACAAAAAATTTTCTTCATGTTTTTGAATCCATCCTCCCAAGTAAACTTAGCATAAAGGAAAGGATCATATGTCATAGAGTAAGAACTTGGGGGTTGGCGGACCATGTTAAAATTCTAAAACCCTTTATCCAATTATGATCGATCCCAATCACTTGAGGCCTAATTTCATTGAAAATTTATAATTTATGATATGCATTATATATATATATATATATATATATATATATATATATATATATATATATATATATAATCAAATTTAAATATACTCCATCAAGTCAAATTTGTTGAGACTGGGATCCTGTTGTAGAATAAGTAGGCATAAGACCAAATCTTATGTTTGTAAGTTTCTAACCTTAGATCTCACCTGGGAGTTGAGCCATTTAGGTCAATTTAGATCACAAGAGCATAAGATTTGGATCACAATATCGACTCCATGGTGTGGCCCACTAGTCAAGATGCTGTAAGGTAAGGCAAGGTAAAAGTCATAGAATGTCATCAAATTGAGCACAATGATGTACCATGGTTTAGGGCAAAGGGTAGGCAAGTTGTCAGGGTTGTTGGAGGGCTATTGGAGGTATATGGTCATTGAATGGATGAGGGGCTGATAGAAAGTTCAGGAAGGCAAGTCACAGAAGGCTAGCGGTTGTTAGGACTTAAGTTTTTGAGGATTTTATGTCTGTTGATGATTTGATGTTGTAGCCAACCGTACCTATTGGGATAAAGTTTGGTTGTTGTGGTTGATTATTTGATCTTGTGGGAGATAATTTCGTAAGATAAAGTTTAAGACTAATATACCCAGTTCATATTACAGTAGACAAGTGGGCATGCTGGATATTTTCAAGAGAATTGCCAAACCATTCGGAATTCTATTAAAATGATTGGTTCTCTTAGTTTAGTGAAAATTGAACGTTCATTCACCTAAAATGCATATTTTATATACTGTAATGGGACCAAATCAGATCAAGATTGTCTAGAATTTCAAGTCATTTAGCAAGATCCAGTTTAATTTTCATAATCACACATATAATTATCATGGCCACCAAGAACAAGCGATTGAATAGATTTGCAAATACTTTTCCTATTTTAGTGAATAACAAAGTTGAGATGTGGTGACATCACAAGTGCATCTAAGCAATAACATATCCATAATCCGTTTAAAAGATAGTATTATGAGGACAATGACAAGGTCTTCTGGTGAACCATTCCTGAAATTTAGGCTAGATTTTAGATACTATTACTAAGCAATCAGTTTCCCAATAAATTGAAATTTATGCAATTTGCATTATACGCATAAGGTTTCAGAGGAGGTAGATGACAATAAAGGTGACTCTTGAATATATTATTTTTATACACATTATACTATACTCAAGTATAAAATGCTTGTTTAGGACAAAACAATTCAGAAATCCCACCATGAGCTTAATAGATCAACTTTTTTCAGCAATGTATATATTGTGCTAAAAATTGATTTAGCATATAGAAACATTATTTAGAACAATAAACAAAAATTGAATACCTGAATTTGTCGAGTGATATGCCCTATTCCCTGATTTCAGATACACAATTGACGAAAACAAATTATCAGATGCTCCAGAAGACAAAAATCAAATTATAATTACTGATGAAAATCTCCAAATAGAAAGCACACATACTTGAAACTGTTTTGTTGCCCATGAAAATTCCTGAAAAGATCTCGCATGCAATATCTTTGATGAAGTTGGAAACTGGATCGTCTCAACATGTTGTACAAACCTCAAACTACCTTCAAGATACATTAGATCACATGTCACCAGTTAAACATCTCGACCAACACAAAGTCAATCTACACTATTATCAAGTAATAAACTTAATTATCAAAGTTAAGTGGTGCAATAATTAAACTTTAAATTAAAATAGACTTAAGTTGGTAAAATTTTATTTTTAATTAGCATAACAAATTAGGAATTTGTTTATTTACTGAAAAGTTTGATTAAGTTATTGCAGGAATCAGTTAACTAATATTATGTTTATGTGCTTTTAAAGAGGTCTCCATCCCTTTTGTTATTTCATCTTTCATCCTTATAAAATTTCATTTTTCCTTTGTGAGTTTTGTTTGTCTCGGTGTTGAATCAAATGTTATCAAAGCCAAAGTTAATATAACAACTGATACAGGCAAACAAGAAGCAATTTTTCCTCTCATCCTAATTTATTCCTTGATAAGGAAACTGCCTAAATGTGGCTCTCACAAACCAATTTGTCTCCACTTCATGCCAGGGATGATCTGGTAGCCATTATGCATTGCCCACTGACGAGTCCCTCTTAAACACCGGCTGCAACCACATGTCATCGTCCAGCCCACTAACACCATCCCCCTTCTGTTGCTGTATAACAGGCACATTCTTAGCCTCCCACCGTACCCTACCGCGCTACACAATCTCTTCCTCTCTCAAATCAATAGGACCCGCTTCCTATCATTTTAACTCCAAACCCCAATAAGCAACTAAGCAGTCCTTCCTTCTTAGGTCCACTTAACCCCAAATGCAACCTTCTATAGCAACAAATATAATCTTGGAAGATCAAGCAGAGTCCTCTTTGCAAATAGCCTATGCCACGTGTTCCTCCTAGAAGTGTATCCCCACCAAATTTGTTATTTGTTGATCCTCTCTGTGATTAACCAGAAAGCCTTTCTCTAACTCCTTCCACCACCATATTTCTTTTTCTTTTCTATGACTAAATAAATAGTTTAATGATAGCTATATCTTAAATGAATTTTTTTCTTATGTCGCGTAATAAAAATAATTTCTAGGTCATAAGAGAGGAATTCAGGTTCAAAAAAAAAGAGAGAGGAATTCGGCATAAAAGAGATTTGGTTCAAATTGAATTTAGATCCGACACAAAATTATGGACCTTTGAGTTAAATTGGAGTTGAACTAGACTAAGTGGGAGTTCAATTCGATTGAGAGACCTAGGGATTTCTATATAAGAGAGGAAAACCTCCTCTCCTCTCACAACCTACCCACCCTCCTCCCTCCACATGCACTGTATTCTCCTATTAGCCTTTTCCCACTTCATTGGGACGACATTAACCCCTTTCTCCTTTTGGGTGTGCTGGGGCAATCATTCCCTTAGACTGAGAACTAAGGGTTATAAGGGGTGATTGGTACAGTCATGTCATAAGTATAAATGGTTTTGAATAAGTTAGCAAAAGGTTTAAGTAGGATTAATTATATTATTCTAATGGGTGTCCATTATGTAGGTGTAGGAACTTAACATAGGTTGGAAAATTTCAATTGAGTCAAGGTGACTAGATAATTAACAAATGAAAAACTCTAAATGAGTCAAAGTAATTGGAGACTTGACAAAGAAAAAGTTCAAGAAATCTTTATCAAAAATTGAAGTTCTAGAGGAGTAAACTCCTAGGAAATTGATTGTGGAGCAGGTAGCTCTTGATTTGACAAGTGTTGAGGAAGATGCATGACTATAAAGATGTTAGCTCGATAGCTCAAAGAACCGGATTAAGTAAGACTTGAAGGCAAGTCAAACTTGAAGAGCTTTAACACTTCTAAGGGCGAGAGGCTTGTCAAGAAGAACTTGATGGAGGAGCATAAAGACATGTGAGATGAAAGTACGAACTTATGTCAGTTTGATTTTTAGGTAGTTTTCTACTTGTGTATTTGACTAAAGAAAAGCCATTCTAGGTTGAAGTCGATGAATACATACGAAGTTGAGCAGATTCAATTGATTGAAGGTTTACTCAGTCGATTAAATAGTCAAGTAGTCAACTATAGACTGGCTGCTCGTGAAAAGAAAATTTTGTTTCGGTTTTGGCTTGAATGAATTGTAGAAGTTGCTTGAGTCGGCTACCTAATCAACTGTTTTGCATCATTGTATTATGTTGACTGACGTGGTCGTCAGTAAACTCAAGACTTGTTCTTGACTAGATAAGGTTCATGGCAACAAGATTTGAGTTAACTGGACAAAGTAGATTGGAGTTGTTGCAACAACAAAAAGGTCACGAGGTTATCTAAGTGAGTTGACTAATCAGAGATTGAGTTGATTGAAGACACAAACAGCAAGAGAAGGTCACAAATTTATCTCACATGAAGACATGTGAGATGAAAGTACGAGCTTATGTCAGTTTGGTTTTTAAGTAGTTTTTCTACTTGTTTATTTGACTAAAGAAAAGCCATTCTAGGTCAAAGTCGATGAATACATACGAAGTTGAGCAGATTCAATCGATTGAACGTTTACTCAGTCGATTAAATAATCAAGTAGTCAACTATAGACTGGCTGCTCGTGAAAAGAAACATTTGTTTCTGTTTTGTCTTGAATGAATTGCACTATAATTTAGTCAACTGAAGTTGCTTGAGTCGGCTACCTAGTCGACTGTTTTGCATCATTGTATTATGTTGACTGACGTGGTCATCGGTAAACTCAAGACTTGTTCTTGACTAGATAAAGTTCATGGCAACAAGATTTGAGTTGACTGGACAAAGTAGATTGGAGCTGTTGCAACAACAAAAAGGTCACGAGGTTATCTAAGTGAGTTAACTAATCAGAGATTGAGTTGATTGAAGACACAAACAGCAAGAGAAAGTCACAAGTTTATCTAGTTGAGTCGATTGAATATTGATCAAGTAAAATACAATCGCCAAGAGAAGAAGTCAAAATCCAAACGCATTGGCTGATAAACTTCAAGTCAACTAATTAATTAACAATGTGAGTCAACTGCAGATACAATCGTTAAACAAAAAGGTAAGTGGTTATGCCAATTGATTTTGCTTTGAATCCATTGATAAAGATTTGAGTCGACTGAATGGACTTTGAGTAGATTGGAGAAGAAGCAATCTTGCAGATAAGATTTCAAAATTGGTGTTTCAGTTGGCTGACATGCAAATTTGAGTTGACAGAAGTACTATAGATTGAGACCATAAATAAGGGAGCGAGGCAACTTCGACAATTTATGTAATTACAAGTGCTCATTGTTCTTATTGTTCACAAGTATTCTTAGTGACCTTGAAGAAAATTGTCTCTAAGGGGTTTCTTGGGTTTCTTTTTCTTGTTTACAGTTGTTTTTCTCTTAGTGTTTTACTTTCATATCATAAGTAAAAGAAAAATATTTTTGTACAAGATTTCTACACCTCCTGGAATGAGAACATATTTCATATTAGGGGATTTCGAGGGATAACTCACCTTAAGAATTATACCGTGTCGAATACGAGCTAGTTTTGCAGTTGCAAAAGCAAATAAAAAGAATTTTAAATTCTAGGCTGCGTCTATTCACTCCCCATCTAGCCAAATTGATCCTAACAGAGTGATGGCTTTCAACGACCTTCCCAGGTACCTGACCTCCCTTTGCCCTCCCTATGCTTCGGTGGTTGTTCTTTAAGAATGGTAAGCAACAAAGTTAATCAACTGCGTCCGAGCTAATTTTAGGCATTCTTGTAAGGGATGTGTTATTGATGCATATTGCAACAACAAATGGTGATTGCACATCTCTACTGAGTCATGCTCTGACCATATAAATTTTTATATATTTCTATCAAGAAATGATCATGCTTTGTTGCTTACATGTGCATTGTGCATCTGTCGAATTTTGCTACAATTTTCAGCACCTAATAAGTGTTTCGCGTGAGGGAAGGATAAAAGAAGCAAATAAAGTGACCAAGAGCACCTTCCACAGTTGCTTTAGTGGAAAAAAGCTAAAGAGAGGGACAAGAATGAGGAATTGCAGAAGCAGAAGCTCATAGGTATCTAACTCTTCAGAAATATATTCGAACCCATCTAAGAACATGATAACTTCTAGGGGTGGTTATTTAGTGATGTATTATGGCCTACCCTGAGGTTTTATGCCACTAAAGCTATCATCACCCTTGATTCCTCACATTCTTTCTCAAATTGCAATTACTTGAGAGAAGGTAAAGAGGGTGTGCTTTGAAGGCTATAGTTTTTATTTTAAGTTTGGGATCGTTTGGGTTGGTCAAATACAACCAAAAACTTCTTTACAAAAGTGACTAAAGAAATAGGTATTCTTTCTCTCATAACGAGTTTCAGAGACATCATAAAGCTAACATCAAGTAAGGATAACATGAGTTGCGCTCATAGAAAGGACATTACACCATATTTTAGCAGCATATGGGCCCATTTCAATAGGGACCAAATGCTACAATGTAATGTTTGGCACATATACCATATTTTAGAAGTTTGGTATACATGCCACCACCTTGTAAGGACTTGGATTTACATATGCCACCATAAGTTTTTAGAGCTCCTAGGGCCTAATGTAGTTTCAACTCACTAGATGATAGTTCCTGAGAAAGTAGAGCTAGTTGATTTTCCTAATTGTTGTGACACCCTATTAGGAGGTGTGCCACCGCTCAAGGAGCCTAATGGTCAAAGATAAGATGTCTCATCTATTGCTCACTCTACGGTCTTATGGCAAGCTTCTTTAATCAAGATTGAGGCTATTTTACAAATTAGAAAACTCTAGACTAGGACCTAAAAAATAGTAAAATATGGTTGAATAAAATTTTAGCCGGCTTGCTCAAGCAAGAGGCATATCACAAGAAGAGGCAGGAGCCAAGTTTCATGCAAATGAGGTGGCATCAGGAATCGCATTGGAACAGGCTTAAGGACTTTCGGTTGTGATCTAATTGGGTGTGTTATGCAAGTGCATGAGGTGTCTCCTAGGAACACTATCACAAGGACATGACGGCACACAACACGACACACAACATTGGGAGAGGGGGTGGATGTTGTCGATGCTGGCAAGGGGTCTTTAGAGATGCGTAGGAGCACATGCAAGGTCACGCGACACTCCTTGTTATTTCAACTCTCAATTTAATAAATTCATCAAACTATTATACTAATGCTAGATTGTTCTCCGAAAAGAATGTTGTAGAGTCGGACTACAACATCT
The DNA here is from genome assembly GCA_024364735.1 of Boesenbergia rotunda. Classification (NCBI taxonomy): domain Eukaryota; kingdom Viridiplantae; phylum Streptophyta; class Magnoliopsida; order Zingiberales; family Zingiberaceae; genus Boesenbergia; species Boesenbergia rotunda. Next base: position 370,765 of record JAGFNQ010001728.1, read on the forward strand.
CGGTAAGGACCGTTACATCTTCATGAGACTTAGGTGTAGTATTAAATATGTAAGAATTCTTACACCATAAGTTGGATAAGAACAAACATTATAAAATATTGATCTGGCATAGGTCGAGATTTTAAACCTTGATAGTATCAATAAAATGAAAACGTAGATGGCTCCTAGAATCAGGTGATGGAAGTTAAAGGATGGGAAGCAAAATATTTTAAGGAAAGGATAAGAACATAAGTATTAGGAGAAATACGTAGTAACTCAAATACAACATGAAATAAAATGACATTAAATTTGAAAATGAGGCTAAGAGCATACTTGGACACGACTTTCAAGTAAAGAATCTTAGTAGTGAATGAAAAAGTATGTAACTTAAAGTGACGAAAAAAATAAACAGCTTAAACACACTTGTAAGAACAAAGAAAATTTTAAAAAGTATCGGTAGCTAAGAAAGAGGCCAAGAAAGCATTGAGTAAAATCAAAAATAAAACTTTCAAACACTTATATCGACAGTTGGATACAAAGAAGGGCAAAAAGATATCTATAGAATAGTTAAAGCAAGAGAAGAAAAAAAAATCGTACCCAAATAAGATGAATTAAAGATAAACGTAGTAGAGTACTAGTGAACGATAAGAAAATAAAAGAGTGATGGAAGAGAATTTTCATTAACTTTTTAATGAAGGTTTAGGTGACGAACTTAGGTAATTTAAATAGATCAAAGAAGTACAAAAATTTAAATTTTTATCAAAGAATTCAAACTTCAAAAATAGAGCAAGCTTTAAATAGGAGCAAAATGAAAAAGTGATTGGAATAAATGATATTTTGAGAAAGGTATGGAAATATCTAGAGAAATAGAGAAGCAGAGTATTGAATGCTTACGAAATTATTCAAACTAATATTGGAAACGAAAAAAATATTGATTAAAGACAAAGAAAATGTATAAAATTATACGAATTGTAGGAGCATTATGCTAATGAATCATACCATAAAATTTTGGGAAAGAATGATTAAAAAAAAACTAAGAATGGAAATACGATGATTGAAAATCAATTTTGATTCATGTTTACAAGGTCAACAATAAAAGTTATACATCTTCTCAAATAACTAATTGAGAAGTATCATGAACAAAAGAAAGAGTTACACATTATATTTGTCAACCTAGAAAAAACTTATGATAAAGTCTTGAGGAAAGTTATATAAGAATCTAGAAAAGCAATGTGCTAAAGTAAAGTACATTAAAATAATTAAGAATATGTATAAGGATATAATGATAAAATTGAAGACTTTAGATGGATTGACAAAGTATTTCCTATAAAGATAGGATAATATCAAGCATTAACTTTATGTCTCTATCTTTTTGTATTAATCATGAATAAACTCATTAGTTATTGCCATGGTGCATGTTATTTGTAAATGATATTGTTTTGCTAGATGAGACACGTGAAAGAGTAAATCATAATCTTGAATCTTAGTAGGAAACAATGAAACTGAAATGTTTCAAGGCTTAGTAGTGTAAAAATGGAGTATATAGAATTTATGTTTAATAATATTAAACGTAGTAAGATAATTATTACATAGAAGATGATGAATTACTTGTGACTAAGAGCTTGTAATTAGGATTTTTTTTTAAAGGATAGATGGGTTGAGAGATATGTCTTAAATAAAATACAAACAAAATTATTGAAACGGAGGAGAGTGTTAGGCGTTCTTTATGATAATAAGGTATCATTAAAACTTAAAGAGAAGTTCTACAAAATAACAATTAGACCTGTTATGTCATATAGAGTTGAATGTTTGTCTATAACTCAAGCATACGAGCAAAAAATGAGAATCACAGAGATGAGGATGTTAAGGTGGATGTGCGAGCATACGAGGATTGATAGGATAAAAAATGAAAACATTCGAGAAAAAGTCGGCGTTGCGCCTATTGAGCGAAAATTCCGAGAGACGCAGTTAAGATGATATGAATATGTACTTAGACAATCAATAAATGCTCTAAAAATGTGAAACTATGACAAAAACACATATTAAACAAGAATGACTAAAGAAAACTTGATTAACAACGATAAAACAAGATAAAGCTTATTTAAATATTGATGATGATATAGTAGGGATAAAGCCAACGACATAGGAGGATTGATATAACCGACCCCACTTAGTAGGGCAAGGCTTGTTGTCGTTGTTGTTGCTATACAAAAACATGAATTATGTTATTTTAGTGTTAGAAAGTTTGGTTGGTTGTATTGCTAACCCTTCAATCATCATTTACATAAGTAGCATCAAAGTAAATATATGAAGGAGATGCCTAAAAGAGAGAAATAGTAAAAAGATCATGAGGAGAAATGAAAGTATTAAAACAAAATAGAGATGAGATAAAGAAGAGGGAAAAAAATAAGAGGGAAGGTAAAAAAGTAGGCAAGGAGTAAAGAGAATAGAAGATAAATAAATACCAACATGTGAAATCAAATTATTAAGAGATACTACTGTCTTTGACTCAACTTGTAATGAAGGCCTCTTGCCAATGTGCCTGGTCTGACCATGATGGTGCAACCTCCTCAATTGGTATGTTCATGCTAGAGCAAATCCTGCACAATGGGAAGAAACAACCCATAAAAAATCACCATCACAGCAACTTAAGCAGTTTATACTGTTACATAAATTTTAAGATTGAATGTGCTATACAAGAAACTGGAAGACGCTGGCCAATCATGGGATCAAACCAAAAATGAAAATCATAGGATTTTGATGTGTATGAAAAACTTATGCACTCTTCAAAAATCAAGAAAAAACAAGGAGAAATTAACCTTACATTTTAAACCAGTTTTAACTATTTCATTAAAAAAGATAAAAAAGGACAACCTGGTGCATGAAGCTCCCGTCATGCGGGGTCCCAAGGAAGGGTCTATTGTACGCAGCCTTACCCTACTTTGTAAGAGGTTGTTTCCAGTCATTAAAAGGGATAACCTGACAAATATAATGGCTCCTACTACTTAAATTCTGTCAATAAATCCTATAATAACTCTAGACAAATCAAAAAAGTTTACCAAGTTGGTTATTGTTTATTAAACTAAATCAGAAATTCGTATATGGCGTATTAAGTAAAGGCACTAACAATATTATATATTGTAATTAACAAACTTGAAATATATAAATGAATGACAAAATCAAGCACCAGATAGATTATTACTTCATTACAAAGCATGTTTTTGGAGAAACCCTTGATTAAGTCACCAAATAGTTGGTTGATACTAAGTTCAAAGCCTATCAAGATGAAGGTGGGTAAGAATTAAAGATGGCAAGGAGAAAATATCATGTTTGCTTCATGATAACTGTGCTTAAAATGAACATCCAATAGCGCAGCCTCATGGTTCATATAGGACTTCAATCTGAATGTGTTTTAATATAATAAAACTTGTTCATCCAAGACAAACATATATAATGTTTACATCAAATCAACATAAAAAGGTAGATGAGGGAGCAAGAATTTACTCAATCACTAGCTGGCGTATAACTCCTGGAAGTATCCCGTCACTAATTGGAGCTGTTTGCACTACAAATGAACATAATTCTTGTTCAGTTGGAGGGTGGTTCTGTGAAATCATGTACGACCTAGTTGAAGAATAAAAAAGGTATTATCAGGATAAGAATAAAAGAATGATATTAAAAAAGAACAAGTATAAAAATCCAAGGTAGGGCTATGGAAGTTGTTTGCCAAGGTCTTGGGGATCAAACCCCGCCCTCACCTATCGTGTTTATCATGATCATAAAGCTATATTATATAGAATTTATCGACTGGTTGTTCCTTCCAAAAGAAATGTGTGTGTGCGTGTGTCCACATATTTGCTTTCTTAATTGAGTAAAACACATTCATAAGTCATTTCGAGTAACTCGTGACAATTGGTATCAAAGCGGACCTAATCTTAGAGATGCAAAACTGTTGAAAAGCATTGTCTACATGATGGAGCAACCACCATGAATGATTCTGTCTGAGTTAAAATTTTGAATCTTGATGGGATGTTAAACCTTAAGTGAAAAAGATTGTGTTGGTAAAAATTACATCAACCTTGCTCTAATACTAATAAAAAATTCTCCGACACCAAGTCAAAGCAGCTTCGATGCAGTCAAAGTTGCTCTGAGTTTGGTCAAAATTATTCCAACATTGGTTAAAATTGCTCCAGTGTTGTGGATCAGAGATGATTTTGTCTGAGGTCAAGGCTTTGGATCTTGACAGGATGTCAAGCCTTAAGTTGAAAAGGTTGTATTGGTCAAAACTGCTTCAACACTAGTCAAAAATGTTCGACAGGCAAAACTGTTTTGATGCAATCAAATATACTCTGACGCCTCCAACATTGGTTAAAACCATTCCAACTTAGTCAAAATTGCTACAATTTGGTTAAAATTACTCAAACTTGGTAAACATGCTCTAATATTATGTTAGCAGTTTTGGCAAAACTATTACAACATGAAGCAATTTTGATCAGAAGTGCTCCAATGCTAGTCGAAACTGCTCCAATGGTATAGCAGATCAAAACTAAACTGTTTTAACACTAGTAAAAATTACTCCAACTTGATCATAAGTGCTACAAAGTAGAGCAGTAAAGTAATTTCGACCAACATTGCTACAACGTGGAACAATAGAAGCAATTTGATCAAATCTGTTACACATTGTAGCAATTTTGGCTAAAATTGCTACAATAATGCTTGATAGATTAAATAAAAAAGGTAATTTGAGAAGAAAATTTAACATGAGGCACAATTTTGATTTTATTTTAACATTGAATGCCCTATTAATGATAACAAAAACAAGGGGTGCTCTTTTGATGTTTACCCATAATTAATCAAAATTAATTGAATTACTCCAATTATTTGGCTAAGATTACTCTCAATAAATTTAATTAAAATAACTAAGTAAATTTTCATTATTTTAATTAGAATCGAATTAATTAAAATAAAATCTGATAAACTTAATCTAATTCAATTTGATTAAAATATCAGATCTAAAATTTGATTTCAATTAATTCAGTTTAAGTGCTTTACTTTAAATTAATTTAATCGTAATTATGTTAATAAATTTTTTAATTAATTAATTTTCTGAGTTAATGTAATTAATAAATTAAATTTAACTAGAATCAAATTAACTTAATTAAAATAGGATTTAAATTAATTCATCTTGATTTGTATGATTTAAATCTGATATAATTAATCTAATTAAAATTTTTAAACTACGATTATAAAAATCAAACTATCATGAATAGTACATTAATTAAAATAAATAATATAAAAATATTTTTTAAAATTTTAAAATACAACAATTAATTTCTTACTAAACTATTAGTATTTATTATTAATTAACTTATTAAGTGTTACAGTTTATTATTTACCTCCTCCTAACCTCCCACATACCAGGCATCCCCTTCCTAGAGCCACAACGGAAGGCAAACACGAGCTAACATAAGCGCCACAACAAGTCGAGCTAACATAAGCGCCACAGCAAGTCTCCTCCGTGCCTCTTCCTTGAAAGATTTTTGGCTTTTAATCACCTACTCCTCAGCAATCCAACCCCTTCAGTAATCCAACTCCAATGCCCACTAGGGTCCTAGCAAACAATTGTGCATCATTTGGGCCTCAGATCGGTAGAATTGGCTGATTCCTTTAAATATTCCTTCGATTCAATCAATTTCTTCTAAATTTTCATTTACTTTCTATTATTTTAATTAACATTTGAAAGGATCTCAAAAAACTCTCCAAGAAATAGACTGGAATTGGATCAGCGATTGTTGATCCTGATCCAACTCGGACCATCCTTATTAGGATCGGCGAAGTTGACCAGCCATGTTTCTGCCATTCCAATGCACTCTTTAGTTACTGGCCAAGTGACTGATTGAGGATCTTTATGCTTTGAAGAAAGCTTCTTTTTTGGAGGAATGGTGATATAGACAAGTCTTTTAGCTTGGTAAGTAGGAAGTTATTGTCACTCCGAAAGTTATGGGAGGTCATGAAGTGGAGGATGTTAGGCTGTTGAAGTACACCATGAATGATAAGAGAATTCTTCCTGTTCTCAATATGAAGAGTGTTTGCTATATAAGATTCTGAGAGGAAAGCATAGCCTGATCCTTGGCATTGAATATTTTAGCTAAGTCTCCTTTCTAAGCTTATAGGAGCATTCAGAATGCAATTCTAGAATTCTGGGTTGCTTGGATTGATGTTATTCCTTCAGAGGCAATTTACATAGTGCAAAAGGTGCCAGCTACTATAATTGATGTGTTAAACCATCTTGTTCAACTGTGGAAGGTGTATGGAGGGTAATTGCCAATTTGTCGTGGATCTGTGAGACAGACACTCTCTCGGGGTTAAAGGGGTGGATGTTCTAATTTAGGTGGATGGTGGAATGATAAGAATGCTTGAAGAGGGAGTTGGTCTTGGTAAAGAAGTTGCCACATTTATGAAGTTTCTTATTAGAGTTGGTCTAGAGCATATTTGAAGGATAGGAATAGCAGAAAACATAATGAGGTGCAGTGCTATTCTACAAATAAGCTTGTTCAGTAAAGAAAAAGGTGCAAGATTTCCGGTGCTTGTAATTATGTGTAAGGGAAGTTTAGGGGACTGATTTATCAGATGTCGGTAGATTGCTTGAAGGTATTCTGTGAAGTAGCATGGGTGTCAGATTAATGGAAGTAGCTATTGAGGTGTGGTGGTGGTGGTCCCTTTAGTTGTTGTGGCTGTAATGAGCAGAGCCTCTTCGGTGGTGCATGGGAGCTGATTTCAATCAAAGCTGGGTTACAATATTGTTTGGGCAATTTTATTGGGTTTTGGGGTGTAGTTTTGATTCTCATGTTCTTGCCAAATGTTTAAGAAGGGCCTGCTTCATGGCAGACCATGTATGTAATGAAGGACATTAAAGCATTGGGTGGTAGGGTTATTGAGTGACATTATGCATTTAGATAGATAGAAATGAGCAGGCACATAGCTCACCAAGGTTTCTTTGAAAAAGGGATATCGGCGTGAAGGGTGTCTATATTGTGGTAGACTTTTAAGGAATATAATGAAAGAGTTGGTAGTGTTGTTAAAAAGTGAAAGGTATATTATATTGAATAGAAAGTTTTTAATTTATTCATCATGAATGTGCTATTGAAATATATGAATTTACAATATTCTCTACAATCAAATAACATTTTGTAATTTTCAATTTTTAATATTAATTTTTATTTTCATCTACCAAAAGTATATGTAAACCTTTTAAGGTTTGAAAATTGAAATATACTTTTATTTTTCAATTTTTTCTTTTCATTGAAAATGAAAAGATTGGGTTTGGATCCAATAATAGCACTAGCACCGTTAAGAGCCAAAGATATCCCCAAGCAAGGCCTAAGGTTTTTCTCCACAATTAGAATGAGTTTAACCTTTTAAAACTCCTATTAGTTAGGTAAATAACATTTGCAGATAACATACACCAAGTATTTGGCTTTTATTTGACCAAGATATATGTGCGCATGCATGTATATAATTATTTATAGAATTCTTTTTTTTTTAAATTTTTTTAGTTGGCACCAGGGATCCAGCTTACACCAACTAATCCTAGGGTGACCAACCCGACCCCACGAAAGTTTCCCACTGACCATCAGGGTAAATTGGGAAGCGCTCGCAGGTGACACTTTAGCCCAACGTTCTTAGGTCAACGCTCATTAAGAAAAATTCATTTGTTAATTTGCTAAAGCTGAGACTCGAACCTTAGATGTCTGGGAAAATTTCCCTTGATAGCGCGCCCCATTTGGAGGAAAATTTCTGGCAAAATACACAATAGCTGAGATCGAACCGTGAGTACCTCGGTGACAACTAGTCGCCCTTCGCTGCACCATAGCCCCAGGGGCAACTATTTATGGAATTCATGAATATATGTAGAGATGTATAATGAAAAAAAATCAGCTTTCAGTTAAGTTATCAGAGAAGGTAAAAATTAATGAATTAACAAATCAAATCATATCAAGCTTCTTATTAGAAAGTATTTGACTCAGAAAAATTGTAATGCAAATATAATTGAACCCTTTTAACAAACCATCAGTAAGGCTATAATCTAATTTCGGTTTCAGTGCTTCCAACATCTACTTGTATAAACCAAAAAAAAAAAAAATCAAGTCAACAAATAACTGAAAACCTTTTATCAAAATAAGGCATCGAGAGTACAGCACTTATCAAATCAAAACAAATATCTAAGTAGATATGTTCTAGAGAATTAGCACTCACCTTTCTCCGAACAACAAAGAAGTTGGTCACAGTTCCTTCTAGGATGCTATCACCATCGTTCGTCAACAAGAGCTCCGTCACTGATGGAGGCCTCATCTTCTCCAGGCCCTGCCTTACCCTGGCATCAGACACGAGTGTGTAGCATCGTAAACAAAAAATAGCGGAAAGAAAGCTGAAACACTAGTTGATCAATCGAAAATGGATAGATCGAGTATAGTAACTGGCTGCTCACCGCACCCAATCTGAGTATTTGGCCTGTGCAAAATCCCTCCCTGGACCAGCGACCGCCAGTCGCGCTCCAAAAGCACCAAATGGGGACGGACTGAAGAACCCTACATGGAGGAGCACATCCAGGCCGTCAGAGTCGCAACGGCCCCGGACCAAGGCCGTGATGGCAAGCTCGTCCGTCCTCCCAGAGCTGTCTCGGTCCCGTAGAGCGAGGCGGAGGGCAACTTCAAGCGAATCGTGGACCCGATGCGGAACGGAATCGATGAGTGGGAACACGGAGGGGACTGATCCGGCGGAGAAGAGGCTGGGTCTGGACTGGGAGAGGAGGCGGGCGGAGTGGACGAGGCGGCGGATATGGCGTTCTAAGAAGAGGACAAGGGAGGCACCGCCATAAGTCCGGGTGGTGGTATAAGCGCCTGCGAGGGTGAGGAAGAGGGCGAGAAAGGGGAATCATCAATACTCATTCACTTGGTATAAGGAGGGAGGCAAGTGAAGTACCGGGAGTGGACTGCAGGAACGTGGCGACGGGGGGAACGTCGCCGGCGAACGGGACGCCATTCACCAATAACAGCTTGGGGCTACACGATGCCATTTGTAATTGTAAGTGCAATTGAATGTTATGCCCGAAAACTTGATCAAGACTCGGAGCGAGTTGGATGAATCCGACTCGTCTAAATTCAGAAACTCAAATGTCAGTCCGTAGTATGATCTGGCGGTCTGAATTTTAACGGACGTTCTGTCTATTTGAGAGAGCGAAAAATAAAATTTAAAAAAAATTGAAATAATTTTTTTATTATTTATTTTATTAAAATTTAAAGAGAAAAAAAAGTATAATTCGTCCGTCCATAAATTAGGATTTATAATTGATCATCTCAAAATCTAATAAAAAATTAACGGAGGAATAAAACAATGATGTATATCCCTTGTTATCACAAAATTATATCATATATATATAAAATAACGTATGCATCTTTTTTAACTCATAAAATTACATCATATATCAAAAAAATAATGAATATATTATTTTTCATTAACAAAATTACGCCGTATGCAAAGAAAAGGATTTTTTATCCTTTTCATTCTCTTTCTATGCCTCTAAATTTATTTAATTCATACATCATCCACTCTTTTAGATAAATAAAGTATAAATCTTCAGTGGATCAGGAGTCGAAAGCTGTGCTTGTGGCTCCACCGTAGTCCGGGGGCTAAGGAGGTGCTCATATGAGTTAAGACCCAAAGACACGATAATGGGCAAAAATAATCTTGTAAAATATTAAATGAGCACCAATGTTTTAATAATCAATAAAATATTTAAAATTTGATTTTCAAGTGTGCTGATATAAAAAATATGATAATTGATAAAAAAAAAACACACTTACAGTTGTCGTTCCCAAAGGGCACACTCAACTTTCATATTCCCTAAAGGGCACACCTATTTCCCATCAATAATTATCCTAGTTTCCACCTTTTTTAGAAATATTCATGATTCAAAAAATAAATAAATAAATTCGTGCAACCTTGACATTTCTTCTCTCTTCTGTCTAAGCATGCGTAATCCTTGATATGTTGAAAACTCTTCTTCTTTTTCTTTGAACTCGTGGAAAGTGTTAGGGTTTTCGTCGATACTCAAGATTAGGGTTCATCTTTTCCTCTCCCATTTGAGTTTAGGGTTTAAGTTGGCCTTCTCATTTTGTGTCCCGACGTTGGTCATTTCCCTATTATCCTTCCAACGATTGAAATCTAGTATTGTAAATTATTCTCCAATTTCAGAATGGCACAAGAATATGATTCAACCTCTCGATTATCTCCAAAGGTATGTTTTCGATATCCACTGTATTCAAGCATGAAGTCCTCATCTCTTTCACACATTTGCAATGCCTTTGATTCAAGGTTTAGGGTTTGCATACGAACTAACAACCACACTATTTTGTTGAAGTCTATAAATCCATCGATCAAAATTTATAAGTGGACATAGAGTACAAATCCTAAATCAGAAAATAATAGCGTTGCTTTCTAAGGATCAACATCATTAATGTGGTGTTAGTTTTGATTGATCAGAATAAACGTTTCAACAAATCAAAAAATAATAGTGTTGTTTTTCAATGATCAGTATGATTGTGATGTTGGTTTTGAATGATCATGATAAATTCGATAAAAATTGGTGTTATTTTGAAAATATCAATAATAACATGGTTGGTGTTGGATTATATCAAAAATGGTGCTATTTGAAAATGTAGCACCATACAAATAATTAATATTTTACTAGAAAAGTTGTATACCAATATGATGTTGAATTTAAATCATTAGCACAACTTTAATGCTAGATTTTGAAAATAAAAAATGACAGGGTACAAAATCTTATAATCAACCATTTCTGTATCTGAAAATATAGCGTATTATTCCATCCGAAAATTAAATTTGTTTTATTATTTTTATTTTTTAAAAATTAAAAGTTGATGTTCAAAACTCTAATGGACCTGTATTTAGGACACTTTAATATTTTCTTTCATGATCCAACATGTAGAGGAAAGCAACGTGGTTCTGTTAGTTTACATGATATACACAAAGAAATTATTAATTAGTTCGCTTTTGCTATTTTTTTTAAATGCAAGATATTCAACAATTCAAAGTTTATTGATTTCAAAGTTGGGATTCTACATCGCAAACCTTTAGATTTGCAAGAGTTTCAATTGATTTCACCAAAAGAGATGTATCATTGTTGCTTGGTAATAAAGATAGAGGTGGTTTCGTGTCTATCAATTCGATTAATACATTGAGTGACCTCTTTCTTGTTCATTTCTCTAATAAAAATGAATCTACTAGATCAAGAATTAAAGAGTTGCTTAAAATATATTTTCATAGAGTAGAAGTAGATGATAATATTTTAGTATTTTGAAAATGATATATTTTGTATATATTAATATATATATATATATATATATATATATATATATATATGTTTACGTGTTGTTTTCTTCTAGTATATATAAGATTCGTCTAGGTCTTGTAAATGACAATTCAGATAATGTCATTGAACTCATCACGCGGTCCCAGTGATCATTGAACTCGTCGCTTAGCAAAAACAGGGTACACAAGTAAGCTATAAGTTAGAGTTTAATTCAATTATTTTAGTGTTAATAATTTTAATCAACTTTTATATATATATATATATATATACATAATTATATATTTTTTTAAACTTTTAATTAATATATTTTATTGATTATAAATATTATAAAATAATAATTATTTATAATATTATGTATAAAAAATAGTAAATAAAAATCAACCACCTAGGTGGCCGAGGCGGTCATTGACCGCCCCACCACCACCTACCGACACTTACAATACTGCACAATGGTCAAATGGTTCCCATAATTCAAACACGTGAGCTAAGCCCCTAAAAGGATGCACTTTAAAGTTGTCATTCCCAAAGGGCACACTTTTTTTTTTGCAAAGGGCACACTTAACTCTCATTTTTCCTAAAGGGCGCACCTATTTCCAATTACATTCCTCCCACCAACAATTGTCCTAGTTTCCATAGTTTTCAAGTATCTGAGCCACAATGCAAAAAAAAAAAAAAAAAAATGATTGGATGCATGCAATCTCGACATCTATTCTCTCTTCACTCTCAGCCCGCATAATTCCTAATATGTCGAAAATTCATCTTCTTTTTCTCTTAAACCTTTTCTTTTTTTTCCTCACATCTTGTGGAAAGTGTTAGGGTTTTTGCTCATACTCCCCATTTGAGATTAGGGTTCATCTTTCCTGCTCCCATTCGAGTTTAGGATTTAAATTGGCCTTCTCATTTTGTGTCTCGATGTTGGTCATTTCTCTATTATCCTTCAAAGGATTGATAACCTAGAATTGTAAATTGTACTTGAGTGTTAGAATGACACAAGAATGTGGTTCAACCTCTCAATTATCTCCCAAAGGTATGTTTTCAAGTTCTACTATATTCAAGCATGAGTCCCCATCTCTTTCACACATTTGCATTGCTTTTGATTTAGGGTTTAAGGTTTGCATACAAACTAACAACCACACTATTTTGTTGAACTCTATAAATCCATCAATGAGTTTTTAATCAAAATTCATTGATGGGCATAGAGTACAAACCCTAAATTAGAAAATAGTGGTGCTACTTTCCAATAATCAATTGTTGCTTTTTAATAATCAATACTATTGTGGTACTAATTTTGAATGGTCAGAATCAATTATAGGAGAAATTTGATAAAAATTGGTATTATATTGAAAAATATCAAGAACAACATGGTTGGTGGGTTGTACCACCATACAAATAATTAATGTTTTACTAGAAAGGGTGGCAAAAGGCGATTCATTCTTCCCCAACGCCTCCACTAACCTTTAATATTTTATAAGAATTCAAGAAAAGTTTTGTACCAATATGTTGTTGAATTTAAATCATCGACACAAACGTGATGTTGAATTTTAAAAATAAAAAATAACGTAGAATACAATATCTTGTAACCACACTTTCTGTATTTGAAAATTTAGCACACTGTCCCTATCCGAAAATTAAATTTATTTTATTATATTAATTTTTATTTTTAAAAATTATAGGCATCAGTTGATGTTGGACAAAAATTCCAATAGACTAGTATTTTAGGACGCATTAATATTTTTTTTGGTAATCCAACAAGTAAAGCAAAGCAATGTGGTTCTATTCATTTAGACCTAGACACAATGAGATCTTTAATTAATTTTCTTTTGTTATTTTTTAGACATACAAGATATTCAACAATTCAAAGGCTATTGGTCAATATATTTCAAAATTGAGATTAAATATCATAAACCTTTAGATTTTCAAGAATTCCAATTGATTTCACCAAAAGAGATATATCATTGTTGTTTGGTATTGCAAATAAAAGTGTTTTCATTCCTATCAATGCACTTAATGTATTGGGTGACCTCTTTTTTACTCATTTCTTTATCAAATAAAAGAATCTACTAAATCAAGAATCGAAGAGTTGGTTAAAATATATTTTCATGGAGTAGAAGTAGATGATGATGTTTTAATATTTCATAAATTATATATTTTATATATATGTTTGTGTGTTATTTTCTTTTGATATATATAAAATTCATCTAGGTCTTGTAGATGTTATAGATGATTTTGACAATCTAAGTAGATTTAATTGGGTTGAAACTATCCATCAATTTATTATTCCATAAAAATCTATGATTGAGGACCTTTTTTAATCAACTAACACATATACAATAACCACTTCACTTCCTTACCTAAAAAGATTTACTGATCTTTTGGACATAAGTTTCTTATTGTTTGTCTATTTTCTTTTTATATTTACATTGGTATGTATGTAATAATTTTATATATGAAATTGATATAATTTTTAGAACAAGTTCTAAAAACCTAATTAATCATTTTTTTATACCCGTCCTCCTCACGCACTAGCCACAATATCCGGGCTAGTAACTCTCGTGATATACCTCCTATGTGTTAGCCCTGGGACGGATTGGTGGGGATACTAGGGGCGAGCGAATCCCCTTTTGTCGCCAAGGTGATAGTCTTGTTAGACCAGAAATCACTTGTCACTTAACTTGTCTATTATTTTTATTTTCTAAATAATTGTTTATATTTTGATTGGTTATTGTTAAACTAGTCTCTATCCCTACTGAAATACCATTGATTGAAAACCTTCATTACCTCCATGATTCTTTACATTCATTAGAGACACCATTGCATGTTATTAAACCAAGATCCCCAAGTAGTAGTGACTGCATTGTTCATCAGAACTGAATCAAGGAGTTAGCAATGAAGAACATTTAGCTAATTGAAGGGTAAAAGAATTACTTGAAATCATCAAAAATCAAGTAATCAAAAATCAAGGCATTCAAGCTGAATCAAGCAAAATCACAGTGGATCTCCATCCTGAACTAGTTGCTAGTAGAACTAAGACTAAGAGAGAACATGACAGAAATTGTTATGATTATAGGGATATTCCTATTGATAGTTCTATATGACTCAAGCTGATACCTCAAATGAAGAAGAACAAAACAGAAATATGTGAGCCTTGTTGGATATTTGGTGCCTAAACAAAAATAATAATTAAGACCAAATATGATTTTGCAAAGGAAAATTAAGGTGTCATCAATCAATGAAAGTCAGAATTGACTTCAAAAACGAAATCTGCGTTTCGCGTAGATAAATTTAGACTATTAATTTACTGAAAATCGATCACGGGTGAATGAGAAATTAAGAGGGTGTTTGGTATGCTTGTTTTCCATTTTTATTTTCAGTAGAAAATGTAATTTTCTGGAAAACGTGTTTGGTTTACATTTTCCAGCCTTGTTTTCCAGAAAAAGATATAGCATTTTCTGGAAAACTAGAGAATGAAATAAAGTCATTTTCCAGAAAATAAGAAAATACGATTTTCTGAAAAATGAAAAATAGAAAAATGAAGCAAACCAAACGCCCCCTAATTGTTTAAAGTTAGCCCAAATTTTATATAAAAGGAAATAGATGGGGATTAGTCTCATATCTGAAATTTTCGAAGGGATTAACTTCCTTATATGTGTTCCTGTGTTAATAGAATTTAAAAGAAACACAGGTAGTCTCTTCTCACAAGTGAGCAGGTGCTCGCACCGGTGAGCCTGCCACTCGCCACGTATGCACGTGCACAATGAGCGCTTTATTGGCGCACTTTACACTTCGCAAGGAACTTAAATTTATGCTCCAGCTGACGTTGCACTCGAGTAATGTGTCGGTGACGTGGCAGTGCCTAAGTGGCACTCGGGTGATATGGTCGTGCCTGCGTGCACTCAGATAGTAGGAGAGAAATGATTGGACTGCTGACTGGGTAAACAAATGACAATCGTTGGATTGAAGATAGGTGCTGGATCGCAAATGACACGATCTGGAGCGTTGATCGTGAAGAGTCACGATATGACCGTCGATGAAGAGATACTTGATCTGTAGCGTCAGATCAAATCTGGCGGCTGAGATCAAAGGGAGATCTGAAAGGTTACAACCATTCAGATCTGATGGATGAGATCAAAAGGCATCTAAAGGGTTACAACCCTTCAGATCGAACGACCCAGATTAATCCTAAATCAAATGTCACACCCACTTACCAAAGGGTACCTCACCTCTTCCATTGTATAAATAGAGTCCTCTAGATGATGGATTCATTCATTTATTCAATCATCAAAGTCATTAACATTCATTACATCGTGTGCATCTAGAGTCCAAAAAGCCTACGAGAAGGCTCACTAGTCTCGAAATTTATAGTACTGCTATTTCGAGACATCGTTGTTATATCTTGTGAAACGAATTGCTGTTATCCGTGAGTACCTGTAGCTGAGCAATATTATTTTACGGAAATATTGTCCAACACTAATCTCGACGAAAGTATATCAATTTGCATCCTCTCGGCAGCTTATCCGGACAACGACGACGCCAACAAACAAGCCTTCTGAGAACATTAGGGCAAGGAGCACAATTGATAGAGGTATTAGAGAATAAGTTAGGAGAACAAGGAAAAGGAGTTGGGTATAAAGGGAAAGTAAAAAATTGATATAGATGAATTTGAAGATGATCAATTTTCGAAGGTAATTCTGAAGAAGAGACCAAGAGGGAGGTGGCAAGGAATGACAATCTAACAAAATGAGATTAATTTTCGAAGGTAATTCTGAAGAAGAAGCCAAGAGAGAGGTGCAAGGAATGACAAGCTTAACAAAATGAGATCAATTTTCTAAGGTAATTCTGAAGAAGAAGCCAAGAGAGAGGTGCAAGGAATGACAAGCTTAACAAAATGAGATTGGAATCCATCGTAAGTCAATATGTACAAAGAATTAGTTTGAGTATTGGAATTTCAATTAATAATTATGTATTTTTCTAGTATGTTAAAGATATGTTTTTTTATAGTATGTTAAGAAATAATTTAAGATTACGAAGAAGAAAAAAAATAAGATGTAAATGCAACCCAGTGACCCACCTGTTAAATACATTGAAAAAATGATACTTATATCCTCCATTAAAATGTTAAATAATTCTTTTACAAGTTTACTAATTTGCAAATTGCAAATATATATTGAAAGTAATTAATTTTCTTCATTGCAAGCCTATTACAAAATCTGTTTGGCAGGAAAGATCTTTTTCTTTAGCTATGGCTTCCTCCTCGGAAGATTATCTTGTTTCTAATTAAGCAGTACCAAATATAAGAGACAAAACAGGGTCTATCAAAGGCAGAACTAGAACTGAAATACCAACACGTAAATAGTTTCAGATGATCCATCTTTTTCTAATCCAGATATAAGCAACAAAACAGGATCTAGCACAGGCAACGCCACACGCGAATGTGAAGAACACAATCTAAGTCACGAGTTTCTGAAGATCCATTGTTTTTTTAATCCAGCAGTATCAAATATGAGTGACCAAATAAGATCCAGCAGTGGCATAGCCATAATCAAATGCGAAGGACACAATCTGAATAACAAATTTCAGAAGATACATCTTTTTCTAGTACAGCAGTACCAAATATAAGCGAAGAAACAGGGTCTAGTAAAAGGGCCTTTTTCTTCGACAAGAAGTGCAATGCCAAGAACACAGACTAAACAAGTTTCAGAAAATTTTGTTTTTAATCCAACAGTATCAAATATAAGTGATGAAACAGGATCTAGCAAAGGGAAGATTGACAATCTATGCAACAGAAGATCAATACTGCATCAGTTCACTTGAACTAACAAACGCAGACATTGACATGACATGGAAAACCTTCATAATTCTTGTTATATGGGGGAAAAGGATAATATAATACAAAAGAGAAGAAAACTAATCCTGGATCCAGCGCTACCATCTGAGAGGACAATTCTTCTGTTGATGGATATTCTGGTAATTGAAGTATATCATCCACAACACAAGCTTGAAGTCACATGAAAAAAATGGATCAGAAGACTCGATGAAGAAAAACCAAATTATTCAGCCAACAAAATAGAGAGAATGAGTGAACTACACTTGTTCTAGCATATGATACAAACACTAGAGAGCTGCAGACTGACTTTTCATATAATCTGCATAACCCTTATCTGATTTAGGCTAATTCATATATGTAAAAAATGACTACATGTACACTGGTGAGAAAAAGAATAAAACTATATAGATAAAGGGTGAAATCCTGCTATTTAATCACTGGACTAACGTTAGTTGGCACAGAGGTGGATGAAAGGGCAGTGAAGAAGCTTATCCAACTTGTTATTCAAAGGAAAAATTCTGGAAAGGACCACATGATGAATTTTGTAAATATGTCAGTCTCAAGAAATTCAATGTGGGCTGCTCGTCCAATGAATGTATTTAAGTTTCTCCCTTGAGAAGATGTGTCAAAATTCACATCACACCGCAACAATACTCGCCTTTCAGATGAAGGGGCACAGATCTGATCCAAGCAATTATTCAGCATTTCCATGAAGATATTTGCCTTCTTTGATGGATCCAATGAGTATGCTTGGCATAGTTCAATTCTGGCAGAATGGTAGGGAACATAACCGTCCTGACAATTTGAACAAATTAAAACAAATAAATAAAGCAATCATTTATCTGCCATATAAAAAACATGGAATCTCAACAGATACAAATGGAGAAATTTAGAATGAGCAAAATGGGATAAATATGGACTGATGACTATCACAATGATGATGATTTTAATTTTGAGCAAACAATCCAACAAGGTTCCTAAGCTTATTGTGACACAAATTTAATCCCGCATATGACCTTATCCTTTCATGATAACCAACTACTATTGCCAACTCAAATCATGAGATTAATTAATAGGGTTATCATGATTGTGTCAAACAAAAGCAAATCTAAAAATGGATAGCAGAAAGTGAATCAGAAAATAGACATATGTAGACAATCCAGTCTTCTCCTTTCGAGGCCTATCTGAACGAGAGTCTGGTACCTCATGGAATATTTAAATAGGTATGAACCAACCTCCATGGATATCTTTGCTTTGAAACAAACAATTAGAATTATAAATAAATATAATGACAATGATAAAGCATTCAAATGTACCAACATGGAAGATAACGCACGAATGTTTCACCTTTAGAGTTTACAAAAGTTCTGTAGTTAAAATGATTATTAAGTGATTGTCGTTTACATAAACTAAGGCTTACACCCTTAATCAACACCTTCAAAACTCTTAGGGCATGTTCGGTTGAAGGTTATTGTTGATAACTTTAGTTATCCATCTAAGGTTATGTTATTTAATTTGGTTCAAGTAATGAGTGATTCCCAGGCAATAAAACGTATCCGCCACATTAGCAAATGGGAAGTATAACCCAGAATGTGATTACTTTGAAAGTGTGAGGTTTTATGTGATTCTGGGGCTAACAAAAAAAAATGCCAAAGAGAAAAATAGTTATTCTTTTCATTTCTAAAGTAATTTTGTTTATTGGAATGTTTTTAACTTGGAAACTACTAAAGCATAAGCTGCATATAAATAAGAATCTTAATTTACCTTAACCATTACGGTGCCATTATCACAACAAGATGTTGAATATCCTCGCCCTCAATCATTGTCTATATAAAAAATTTACATAAATAATGGATCATATTCACGAATATTCATCATTGCACCATTAATGGCCATCAGAAACTCTAAAACCATTAGAGATTGGTGTAGAGATCTTTTTTTCTCAACCCTCAAGCCAACCAGCCGCAGGTCGCGGGCACAAGCGGGCCAACCCGCTTGGATCCACCTTTAAATGGATTGATAAAATTTCAACCCAACTTAAATTGTTTAGCGAGACGGGTCAATCCAACAGACTCAACCCAAATTAACATTTAACGGCTCTATATAGAGCATACCTATTGCAATCATCTGTATTTTCAATTATGTTCCAATAATTGCCCGCATGGCAAGCACAATTGGTTCATGTAAAGGTGTTGCTGCAAATAGCCCTAGAGTCGATTCCCAACGAGTGCAGAATGCCCCACCGGTTGCCTCAACTTCTCTTTGCATGAGTTGTTGTTATTGGGCGAAGCCCGCCGTGATTTACCTGCCTTCTAGATAGTAGAGGGCCGCCACCCTTGAGGGGCCGCAGAGGTGACGATTTCACTTTTTTTTTTGTTGTCAATTATGTTCCAATAAGATAAATATAAATACTGAAAAAATAAATAAAATGAGTTTTTATTTAATCAAAGTGTTAACAAAACCTAGGTGTTTATTTATTCAAATCAAAGTGAATCTTGACACAATCTCGTCCATCACCCCGTCGCTTATTCGCACAATCTCTGTTGGTCTCTCATGACATTATAAAAGTTAGAACATGAAAAAAATTAACTAATGTTAGATACCACATTTTATGGGCAAAAATCAAGAAACCGGTCAGGCATGTTGTAGCAGCTACAAAACCATAGCGCTATAACATAGAAAAAATCTTAATAAAGACAACTAAAATTCTTCGGAACATCTGAAAAGGCTTTAAACGATGTTACAGGTTTCACCCGATAACAAATGTAGAGTTTCAATTTGATATATTGTGTGTTCCGTGGTTTAATCAGAGTCAAAGGTTATGACCTCTCAAAGCTTAACTAACATTCACGTTGTAGCAGCTACAGTGATAGCTACTACAATATGTAGCGGCTATGGTTTGGTAGTTGCCACAGTTGTAGCAGTTACGATTTTATAGCTGCTACAATTGAGATGTCACACAACTACAGGCAGCTCAGTTGTAACAACTACGAAATCATAGCTATTACAATTGTATGGAAGATCAATTGTAGCAGTTACGAAACCGTAACTGCTACAATACGCCCCCGGCTCAAGATTTAGATGGGAAATATAGGCAAGAGATAAAATGGGAATAGTGTAGTAGAGGGTAGGCGCCCTTTTAATAAACATTAAAGTGGGATGTCATCATGATGATTTCAAAAATAAGGGGCGTCATTTTGTCTTTGCCCAAATTTTATACTATTTAAACTTTTGCATTTTATTTGTTTTAGATTATTATTAAGTTAAATGAAACTAATATTTTGAGTTTTGAGGTTGATTGAAATTTAATTCGGGAATAGGTGAAGTTCATCATGTAGATATGGTGATATGATCAAGTTTATTCAACTAGATACAATTTGGATTTATTTAGTCCAGTTTAAGATTAAATTGAGTTTATATATAGGATAATCTAATTCAACCATATTTAATTACATAGTTGTATTTTTTTTTAAGTTTGGAATTATATTTAGTTTTTTTATTCCTCTACCCAGTCATCTCTAATCCTCACCTCTCCCTTGAGACCCATCAAGTCTACTATCACTATGTCAATTGTTGCACCTTTCATACTTGTCGCTCGTTCTCCCCAAGTACTATTCTCTCCTCTTAGTTTCAGCCTTAAACCTCTCTTCCTCTCCACCATGAGTCGTCACTCTAGTTGCACTGACAAGGCGTCTCAATGTCAATTAGCAGGAGAAACAATAAATTATGCTTGTGCTAACCGACATGACTCGACACCGCAATCAATTTCTCAAATAACCATTAAGGTAAGTGACTAAAATAACCCCCGGGGCTACAGTGCAGCGGTAGGACGACTAGTCGCTATCTCAGGCATCCGCAATTCGATCCCTAACTACGATGTATTTTGCAAAAAAAAAAAATCCTCCAAATGGGGTGCGATCCTTGGGACGTTGGGCTTCTAGGTCGTCCACCGCGAGCGCTTCCCGATTTATCCTGGTGATTGGTGGGAAACTTCAGTGGGGTTGGGTCGGTCACCCCAGGTTCATCTGCTACCTAGTCCAACATTTTTTTTTATGCTCCCGGGGCTATGGTACAGCGGTAGGGCGACTAGTCTTATCGCAGGCATCCACGGTTCGATTCCCAGCTACGACGTATTTTGCAGCAATTTTTCCTTCAAATGGGGGCGAGCCCTGGGACGCTGGGCTTCTAGACCGCCCACCGCGAGCGCTTCCCGATTTACCCCGGTGATCGGTGGAAAACTTCCATGGGGCCGGGCCGGTCACCCCAGATTCGTCTGGACAACATTTTTTTTTTTTAAATTGGCATAGATCTATCCAAGTTTTAGTCAAAACATGTTGATCTGTCAGTTCCTTATATGAATATCTATTAAAGTGTATGTTCTCCTTTGTATTAAAGATATATTTTGTTGATTACTTGAGGCACTTTGAAGTAATAGAGCTGTTATATAAACTTACACAACATTGTAATTCCTGCTTTGACCAAAACAAACACACCTGGAGCATACTTGAGATATATCAAACTAGAGAACTCTTGCATTCCTACATACAAATTGGACAACAATTTACGAATTTAAGTAGTCAAGGGGTTTGAGACATATATCTTGTATTCCTGTAAATCATTTGGTGTTGTAATTTCATGTAAAAGATAACTCCTAACTTGGTAAAAACCATTATTGGTTAAGATTGAATTTGGATCATAAGAAGCTGATATTTTTTATTTGATTTTATTATTGCTGTGACATTGCCTTTGGAGTTGAATTTAACTTCTTTAATTGGTAGACAACTAGGCATTCCATTTAACAGACAATGCATGAGAATTAATGGTGGATAGAGTGGTTATAAAATCTGTAAATTGTCTTTAAATCCCCAATTAAATCTTAAATTTTATTCTCAGTCCCTATGTCAGAAAAAGTTTATTTTCACTCCCTACATGCAAAGTTTCATTTGCTTCAGCTCCCTAATAAATATTACTTTACCTAATTGCCTTATTATTTTTAGGTACAAAACGTCCAAAATGAGGTATAGTTCCTCCTAAATTCAGTATCATATAATTAAAATCTAGTATATTTTCTATCAAATTAAGTACCACACTTTTTATACGTATAAAAAGTCCAGGAAGAAGTATAATTCTTCCTAAATTCAGTATATTTCAATTAGAATTTAGTATATGTTCTATCAAATTGAGGATAATTCTTTTTCCACCAGACCAATTGATTAGGAGTTCATACCTAATTGCCCTTATTATTTTTAGGTTAAAAAAGTTCAAAATGAGGTATAGTTCCTCCTAAATTCAGTATCATATAATTAAAATCTAGTATATTTTCTATCAAATTAAGTACCACACTTTTTATACGTATAAAAAGTCAAGGAAGAAGTATAATTCTTCCTAAATTCAGTATATTTCAATTAAAATTTAGTATATGTTCTATCAAATTGAGCACAATTCTTTTTCCATCGGACCAATTGATTATGAGTTCATACCAATTGATAAGCTTAGGATGAATTGATTAGGTTATACTCAATTTGATATAAAATATACTGAATTTTAGTTAAATGATACTGAATTTAGAAATAATATACTTGATTTCAGACTTTTTGTACCTAAAAAAATTGAGGGGTAATTGGTAAGTCTGTAGTTGAAACACATGAAACATTGCATGTAGGGAGTGGAAACAAATTTTTTCTGACACAGGGACTGAGGAGAAAGTTGAGTTTGCATGCAAGGAGTTTAGGATAATTTTCCCTTATAAAATCATATTTTATGAAAATTCCAATAAATCAAATATTGAACAGATCTATTTGAAACTGCGAATGAATTTTTGTAATTGAAATCTTGCCTTTACAACTTTTGAAACAGAAGCATTCGTTTAAAGGATTTGTTACTAATTCTGTACTCATTCATTTAGACATTTTCTTACTTTCTTGTCCTGTTGTCTTCATTATGTCTATCTTTTGGAAAGAAAACGATGACAGATTGATTGAGGAATCAAAAATATAAAGAAATCTTGAATACCCAGGTAACAAATGAATCAAAACACCCTTAAATATTGATGTGAATAGAACATAAAAATCTTTTAATTGTGCACAGATCATAATAAAAAAATTATATGAATGAGAACCGTCCAGAATATAATACCTGTGGGGACGATAACAATATAATGTTTTTGAAATTTTCCAGGGTCTTCATCTGAAAAAAAATGAAATATATGAGAAATTTGAAACAGACTGATGCAAGAAGTGGGAAGGCTTCCTTAAGTGGCAATTGCATGAATGAATTGTGGAGAGACAATTCAATGGAGCAATTCTAAGAAATCTTAACCTAGGCATCTAAATTGTATGCAGAACACATGGCAAGTAGGAAAATTCACTATCCAACCAATACTAATGTGACCACTATCAAGAAGTAGCCCATAAGATTGAATTAAGGAGCCCTATCTTAGCGACAATAGACAAACCAAGTTGATAGCATTAATATTTCAACTAGGTTTTTTAACAAAGATTAATTTTTCATAACTAACTACTAGTATAAAAAGCCATCAAATAGAGTTCAAGACGTTCTATGTTTCTCATCATGTCTAATGAAGAACAGTGAATGGAACCTAGCAAAATTTTGATACACTCGAGCATCGCTATTGTTAACTCATTTCAAATATTTGAAATAATTATGTTATCTACTCACCCTATGGGAAACAATTTAAACTTTCCAGTGCTTCATTATTACCTTACAGAGCTTGTAAAAGAATGTATTATGAGGATCTGGATCATCAGTGAAGGTAAGCTGATGAATGCATTGCGCTCCCTTGAGTTTCTTCATTAACCACAATCCTGAATTGAATAAAGAATTTGTACTGTACCAGTAACCTAGATGTGGCCCTGATATTGACATATATGTGTGCAAGTGCTTCATGAAAGGTGCCATTATGCTCTCTGCAAAATTATGCTATACAACTATTATGAAAGGCTTGATTGGGAATTAAAAAAGAGCACTTAGAGCATGAACAATACCTGTCAACGCACTCCTTATGATAATATTTCCAATAGAATGCCCAACAAAGCTAAGTTTTATATCTTTACAGCCTCCATATCTCAAAAGCTTATCCATCTTCTTCCTAAGGAAGAGAATGACCTCCTCAGCCAACCTACACCCCATTTCTCTGAAATCCCCTGTTGTCTTCTCTTCATTAGCTTCTGACATAAGACATTCAGCTCCAGGATCAATCAAAAGCCATTGATTCCGAACTAACCGTAGATCCAGATGGTTCCCCTGTCATGAATAAATCAAAGTTACCAACGTAGAAAGGTTAAACGAGGTTAAGTTCTACTAGATTTTTATGCAGCGATGCGCCTTTCCCACCTGAGTAACAATTTTAAAAATACAGCAGAATGCAAATTGGTCTAGAGTTATTAGATACCATGAGGAGCAAGCAACCCAACAAGAATTTTGTGATTCAACTGCATTCTTGCTATCCATTTTGTTATGATGCACATGACCAATGCTCTTTACCATAAATGGCACTTTGCACCATGATCTTCTAATTTCTACATGTTTAATTCACAAATTCAAACTTGTACCAGAATAAATTTAATAGAGATTTCCATGACTTGAGCCCACTATGGTAACACTACTTTGAGCAACTTATCAATTCCATCATAGGCATCTTATTTAATTGTTGCTACTATGGCGATGTCAACAATTGTAGGTAATATATTATGTATGTTTGTGTGATCACTAACGCACACCTAGGAGCCTCTTAGTCTCACCCGACTCGGATTATGTCCAAAATTTCATAACATGGACACTATCACTATACGGTCAGTTTTGGTCAAAACTCACTAAAAACCTCTAGAACATTAAAATCAACCTGATCTAGGATCAACGCACACCTAGGAGCCTCTTGAGTCACCCCATGCCCTCAAATATTAATTCCATAACCTCGATAACATGTTGTGGATTTCTGAAATTTAAACAAATTAATATAATTTTAGCACAAACTCACTATTAATTAGATCTACCATATTCATTCAACAAGAGCACAAGTTCTAAAATTCGCTAGGCGCTAGTCGGGCGTTAGACTAGCGCCTAGTGCCTAGGCCGCTTAGGCGGGGATTAGGCGTCGCTAGGCGGATTAATCAGTATCAACATAATTAACATAATAAATCACATATTATAACTCCAAGTTAACACAATAACATCAAATTTAAAATGAGTTTAAACTTCAAAATTATATAACTAATAAAATATCATAGTCATAGAACACAAACTCAAATTTAAAATGAATTCAAACTTCAAAATTACACTAATAAAATATCATAGACACAAACTCAATATCATCGGACACAAACTCAACATCAAATTTATTCTACTTCATCGGACACAAACTCAATATTATCATTGTGTTCCTCTTCTTCTTCTTCGGATTCAAAATCATCCTCATAAAGTTCTCTTACTCTAGAGGTTCTTTGGGGTTGTAGATTTTCATCTGCTCCACTTGCTTCATCAACCATTTGTCATGTGAGCCCAGAACCTAGTTCAACTTCATCATCTTCCCCACCATCCACAATCCAACCTTGTGCATTTGAAGCATCTTTTGCAAGAAGGACATCATCGTTCCTTTCTTTTTCTCTTTTTAGTTTGTTCAACAATCTAGCATTAAATTCGACAAATACTAGATTGTTCAATCTGTTGACATCCAACCTGTTTCTTTTCTTTGTGTGAATCTAAAAAAGAGAGTAAATATTAAAGTTAGTAACATGAATATATACTTTATTTAATTAAAGAAAAAAGACTTAAAGTTTAAAACTTACACTTTCAAATGTACTCCATTTTCTTTCACACCCAGATGCACTTGTAGTTAATGAAAGTATCCTCAATGTCACTCTTAGCAAGTTAGGTGTGTGAGCACCGTATGTACTCCACCATGCACATAGATCAAATGTATCATCATTTTTTTCACATGCTTTTGCTGCCAGTGTTTTTCCAAATAACCCAGTCATCTTTATATTTTGCAAATTCCTTGTTAATAATTGTATCTTGTAGATCAAACTCATTGGCATGTAAAATTTCTATACATTCAAAATCCCCATCGCAACCTCCTCATAAAGAGCAATAGAACTATCTTTATAATAAAAATAGGGATTCAACAAAAAGGCAGTGGTATGCAATGATGTATCAAGTTATCCTTCAATTTTGACTCAATAATTGCTATGATAGGCTGATAATTTGATTCCACATTGTTTAGGGCCACCTTGATATCATCTTTAGCTTGAAGAAGTTCCCCATATAGAAACCCATCGATGGCTTTCTATCTCCATCTACCAATCGAAGAACTCTAACCAAAGGAGCAAATATTTTCAAACAAAGTGTCACACCATTCCAAAAACTCATGCTCATCACAGTAGAGTAAGCCAATTTCCCTTTATTTGTCTTTGACCATTTACATGTCTCCCACATATCACTTGTAAACATGACCCTTAAACTTGCTTTTTTTTCAATGAAACTTTGCAATGTGAGAAAATTTGATACAAACCTGTAACTCCTGGTCGACTATGTCTTTTTCTTCGTGAAGCTTCTCATAATGACAAAGTCTTATGGTAAGCATAAATGAAAATAGTAAAAGATTTGGATTGGTCAATAACCGTTTTATATCGTGGAAGCTTGCCAATACTTTCAAGCATGAGATTAACAGTGTGAGTTGCACATGAACTCCAAAAGATCCCAGGTCGCTTTTCTTTCATCAATTTAGCTGCAGTCATATTGTTGGTGGCATTGTCTGTTACAATCTGAACAATATTCTGAGCTCCTACTTGTTCAACACACTTGTCAACATACTCAAAATAAGTTCAGCTGTATGTGCTCATCTGAAGACTCCTTGGACTCTAAAAATGTAGTACCTTCTTTGCAATTAACACACAAATTTAAGATGTTTCTTCTTTTTCTATCACTTCATGCATCTGTCATGATCGAGCATCCATTCTTTGCCCATTCTTCTTCATGTTTCTTCAACAGTTGTTTTGTTCTTTCAACTTCAGCTTTTAACAGTGGTTCCCTTAGTTGATATTGAGTTGGAGGCTCGAATCCTGGTCCAAATTGACCCACTGCTTCCATTAATTGCTTGAAGCTATCATTATCAACGGCATTGAATGAGATTCCATTTTCATAAACCCATCTCCTAACATATTGTTGAATTTGTTGAGTTCTTTCTTTGAAAAGAGCCTCATTTATATTTTTTTGGCAAAGCACTTTACTCCCACTTGAACTTACATTTTCTGGAGCAATTGCTGATGCAAATCTATCTATGGGGCCAAGAGGAAGAGGTTTTTTAGATGGATTTATCCCTTCAATTTCAGAACCTTATACTTTATCAGGAGAAATAGTCACCTCTGCTCTACAACTTTGTTCTTCCATTATTTTGTTCTTCTTTCTGTTCCTCCCTTCTAAAATAGCTTGTTTGCACTTGTTTATCTTCTTGAGATGCTTTTTGACAACCAGATACATTTCTAGGTATATTTCCTATGTGCTCCTTGATCCTATATACTCCTCCCGATATTATTTTTCCACACAGCTTGCATTTAATTTTGTTGAAGTTCTTAGGATCAATAAACATCCCAAACTCCCATCCGAAGTCATTTGACTTTCTTCTAAGAATCCCGGATTCAGGTTGAGTAACTGATGATGTCGAAGATAGATTGCTTGCCATTGTAATTGTAATAACCTGAAAAGTGATTTAAAAACAAATTTAAGAACTTTAGAATCATTAATAAATTATAACAAATAAAAATATATATATATATAATAATTAAGATATAATTATAATTTATATATAAAATATTTAGATTTTATCATTTTAAAACTTAAGATTATTGAAATTAATAAATAAAAAATATATAAATCAGTAAAATAAAATTATCATAATATAAATTTGATTTATATAATAAAATTTATTAGAATTATTTAAATTTTAAATATAAATTTTTGAATAAAAATATGATTTATAATTAATAAATATGATTTTAAATATAAAATATTTAATAAGATTTATTATTAATAAAACTTATAAAAAGATTTATTTTTAAATATATTTTTATATAATTTTTTGAGATAATTTAATTAGGATTTGGAGAAGCCAATTCAAATTTTCTATTTATTTGAGGAAATATTTAAATTAAATTAAATAATAAATATAAATAATATAATAAATAATATAATATATATATAGCGCTCAGGCAGCCGCAACATCAGGCGCTGCCGACGGCACCGAACGCATCACAGGATGCGTCTCTGGCGACAAGTCCGGCGGCGTCGGAAACATCCCGCGACATGTCTGGTGCCGCCGGAAGCGTCGCGAGACGCTTCTGGCGGCATCAGATGGTCGTCGAAGCCATCCGGCACCGCCGGAAGAATCCTGCGACGCATCTGGAGCAGCCGAAGTGTCCCGCAACGCCGGAAGCCACGGCAGATGGCAAATACGCTGGAAAAATAAAAATACGAAACATACCTGGCTACTCGCGATTCCGGAGGAGGCAACGGCGATTCTGGAGGAGGCAATGGCGCTGGCAGGAGGCAAATGAATCAACAAGTTAGACGTTTAGGGCTATTAAAATCAAGGTTTAAAATTTCGACCCGTGCCGAGGTTTTGGTCTTAGCCACGGCATCGTGCCGTGCCGATGTATTTTTTTTATATATAGCAATTATTAGATAAATATGTTTATTGTGTATAATTTAAAAATAAGTTGTATATTGATTTTATATAGTTTTCAATTATTGACAATTTAATATTATTAAAAAATTAATTAAATATAAATTTTTTGAAATTAATGAAAAATAAAATTGATACACATAATTATATAAATTAATTGGTTATTCATTTAAAACATATATTTAAAATAGTAAAAAAATACCTCAATTGTAAAAAATAATTAAAAAATCAAAATATACTGATTTATAAATTTTTTTAAAAAAATTTTAAATAATTTAAAGAATTTTAAATAAAATTAAATAATTAATTTTTATAATATCAATTAAAAAATTATTTTTTAATTTTAAATATTATTAATAATTTAGTGGAATTGAATAATTAATTATTTTCAAAAAAAATTGGTGCGGCGACGGACCTCGCGCAAGTCCCGTCGCCGGCGGAGGCTCCGCGAGCTTCCGGCGCGCGGATGCTCGCGCGAGCTCCGGCGCGTGGATGCCCGCGAGCTTCCTGCGCGGCGGAGGCTCGCGCGAGCTTCTGCGCGCAGAGGCCGCGCGAGCTTCCTGCGCCCGGAAGGGACGCGGGCGCCTGCGCCAGCGAAGCGTCGCGCGATGTACCGGTTCGCTCCTCACCGAACGGAAGTTTCGATGGTTCGGGGCATCGATGACATTCAACCATATTAAAACAAAAAAAAAGGAAAAAGATCCGTCTTTTATGCGACGGTGCGCCTGGCGTCGCGTCGTAGCGCCTGGGTCCTTTGTGCGGCGCCTAGCGCCGCACAGACCGCCTAGGCGGCTCTTCCGCCTAGCTTGGCCACGGAGGCCAAGCTCGGGGCGGCCGGTGTTCGTCGAGCGCCTAGGCGGCCGCCTATGGCGAAATTTAAATCATTGTAAGAGCATGAATGTGTTCCTAGAACTCCTAATTCTAACGATGATCAAAATTTCAAATTCTAGTGTACAATCATTTGTGAGTTTCGACCAAAACTCATTGATGGTTGTACATACTTCAGAATCTGAAATTTTGGGCAAAGTGAGACTTAGGAGGCTCCCAAGAATGAATTGATCATAGTTTAGGTTGATTCTTATGTTCCTAAGGTCATTAGTTAATTTTGGCTAAAACTCAAAATTTTAGACATGGTCAAATCAAGGGAGTCCCAAGAACACAGTCGTATTATTGTTAAGTGAATATGATAGGTTTAAGTTCAATAGTGAGTTTGTTCCAAATTATATAAAGTTGTCTAAATTCTATAAACACAACATGCTATCTAGGTCGTGGACTTAATTTTTGAGGCATGACTCAACAAGCTCTTAGGAATGCATTGATCTTAGTTTGGGTTGATTCTGATGTTCCTAAGGTTATTAGTAACTTTTTGTCAAAACTCACTGATGGTCGTACAATGTCTAAATTTTAAAATTTTAGGCATGGCTAGAGTCAGGAGCGTCGAGTAACACATTGGTGTTGTTGTTGTTGAGTGAATATGATATGCCTTAGTCCAACGGTGAGTTTGTGTCAAATTTACTTAAAATTATATAAGTTTTAAAAACCTCATAACAACCAATCAAGGGTGTGAAACCAATATCACTCACTCATCAGTGAGTTTTGGATAAAAGTCAGAGATAACCTTAGACTTATCAAATTCTATCAAAACAATACTATTGTATTCTTGGGACTCTCGTGAGTATAACCATGTCCTCCGATCTTGATTCCACCCCATATTTAGCCCGTTGTGATATTTAAAAAAATATACAACATTACATATTTTATTACAAAGTCACTAATACACATAGACTTGTCATATTCGCTCAATAATAACACCTATGTATTCCTAGGACTCTTACGAATCTAATCATGTTTAAAAAATTTGAATTTGGACGGTGAGTTTTAGCCAAAACTCATTGATGGACTTAAGCTTGTCAGGTTCAACACAAGGCAAGACCAATGTATTCTTGGGACTCTCTTGAATTAACCAATTGAGGTGGTCTCATTGACTTACCTTGACTTTGACCTATCTCAACATGGTTATTGACCTTCTTAGTACATGTGGAGCTTTTAATACTCCCCACATCATAAACCTCCCTTTCGAATCTAGTTAACCATACCTTTCAATCTTTATTTTAAACCATATTTAGCCAATTGTGAGATTTTAAAAAATTTAGCTTTTTTCAGAGAGAAAGGTGACTCATTTTTCAATATTTTAAATGTGCTTCGTTGACTCGGGTGGGACAAATAAACATGTGTATAGAAGGAGGGGTATTTTAGGAAAGAGGTGCGTGATTTCATAAATATGAAAGTGTAGTGTGTGATTTAGGCATTAGTAAAAATTAGATACACAATTTAATAAATTTTTAAATTTTTTTCCTCTATCCATACATAAAGAAAAATATGCCTCCAGAGCATCACCGAGTTGGTCATCACATGGTAGATTTGCAGAAATGGGCAAAGGTCGTTTCCCAATGAAGCCGGGAAAAAAACTCTCCCATGTGGTGTCTGTTCGATTTTTTGATTTACCTCTTTACAAATGGTTGTGGGGTCGGTCGTGTGGGGCGCTCAGGTCAGTGTATGACCTTTTGAGGAAAAAGAAAATATATCAATGGGCACTTGGTATACATTCAGTAATGGAAATGGTAATGGATTTTGATTGAGGGATTAATGATAATGAGAATGATTGTTGATTGATGGTGCTTGGTATAGACACTGAAATTAATATCATTCACTTACGAAAAATCATAATTCCAAAAAACCATTCATAGCATCTGATATCAGATAAATGTTGAACAAAAATAAACAAATTAACTCAAAGTCGAAAAAAATAAATAGATCAACTCAACCTTTCGATGCAAGCATTGCAATTTGTCCCAAAATCAAAAGTCCCCTCTCCTTTCGATGGCAACTTCGGTTCGGACAAATCTGAGATAGGATAGAGAGGATAAGGAAGGAGGAGAAGAAAATAGGAAAAAGGAGGACAATGAAAGAAAAAGAAGAAGAGGAGGAAGAGAAGGGGAAGGGGGTGGAGGAGCTCGAACGACCAAGTAGGGAGGTGGAGGAGAAATAGGTGCCGAGAAGGAGGAACAAGAAAAAAAGTGGGGGCAGCCGAGAGGAAGAAATGAAAGGGAGGAGAAACGGAGGATGAGAAGAATGGGAAGGAAGAGGGGTGTGCGGCTGGGAAGAAGAGGGGTAGAGCCGCAGAGAAGAAAAGGAAGGAGGCGCTGCGGGGCTGGGCTGTCCGAAAAAAAAGGGAAGGAATAGGGAGGAATGAGTTTAGCGATAACCTGGGGGAGGGGTTGGGTTATGAAATCAAGGTATCAAACCCATATTTTGATTCCGATTCCCGTCTACCAAGCACCAAGAATGGGAATCAAATAGATTTCATTCCCATTCCAGTCTCCTAAACCCATCTACCAAGCACCCCCTCATTTATTTTCCTCCATTTGTGTATTGTTAATTCATTCATCCACGAGAGGTAAATAAGGAGAAAAAAGCTTCTTTAAGGATGAAAGATACATATTATTAGAATAAATAAATAAATAAAATTTCTAACCTTATAAACTATACTGCTACCAATAAATTAAATTATTATATATATAAATGTAGTTTAATTTTAAATTGATCAAAATAAATTCAAATTAAATCTAGTTTAAACCTACTTAATCATGCAATGTTTACTTGGTGAATTTTAGTTGACCCTAAATCAACTTTTACTCAATACGTATCAAACATTTTATGACATAATATCAAATTTAGCTCAATAGTAAGCATCTATAGCAATCAAATGTTAATAAAAGTATTTTTTAATTAGTATATTTTATATTTTAAAAGTAGTGAAACTGTAACAGCTTGATACGATACCAAAATCATATTGTTCCAGTCATAAACCAAAATTCAAAATTTTAAACCTTGCTTGTAGGATGAAATAAGATGATTAGAATTCAAAAAATTCAGAAAATTGACGATACACTAGAAGAAAATACAAGTCGGGATGAAGTTAGACTCCAATACAACAAGGCAGGGATTGTGTCCCCAACTAGCAATCTCACGGTCTGAACTCGAATTGTAACCTTGCGAGAAGGAAGAGAAAATCAAAGGTTTTATCAATGATTGGATGGATGAAATAATAACAAAGGGGTACCTCTTATAGATCGCACAATGGTCTAATTTCCTAGGCTCAGTCTGAAATAACAATAAAATATATAATATACATCCATTTGTTTTAGTAGATTAGTTTATATAAAAAAGTGATTTTAACAATTGATAAGCTACATTGATCGAGAACAACCTAAGCTATTGCCCTTTGATTCAAGATAAAGAAGTTGTAATATAGCAGAGCTATAACATACAGAAAAACATATGAATAGGCACAAACTTTACAAGCAATCAGAGTGAAGAAAGACAGGTAAATTCATAATGCACAAGGGCGTTGCTATAGTTGAACAGAAGGAGATTCTCTCAAATATCTTGTATGTTCTATAAACATTATGAGTCGTGTGCAAAGAAATCTAACGGTAAAAACACAGAGAATGGTTTTATATGTAAGTTCTTCCCAGTCATAGACTATTTCAAGAAAGAGGAAATGGTAGGTTTAAAGGACTGTAATGCAACATGTGAGGTTGATGATTTTCCTGAAGTTTGATACCATGTGAGTCTTAATTATTCCTTACATTAGATGGAATGAATAGTTTAGCATGTCCACAGTGAAAATGACAGAAACAAATTCAGCACTAACAAAGTGATATATTTTCTTTCATACTCCAATAAATTTGGCTGACGGCATATATGTTGACAGAGGAAGAAGACAAGCAATTGATTCTTAGAAGAGCCATACTATTGAAAGTGAACAGCTGGATGTGGACAGCAAGATAAAAACCCAACAATCTTAGACTGTGGTACCAAGGAATGCACGTGAAGATACAATAGTAACAGCTAAAATCGAAGTATAGTAAATAAGTTGCTAAAAACAATACTGCATTATATTCGAACATATAAACTAATACTACTAAGTTAACATGCAAAACGAGTAAGAAAATAATAAAGATGGCTCACATGCCTGAAACCCATGCACAAAGACAACCACCCGTAGTACATGGCCAGTCTTCTTAGGTTCCAGAATGAATCTAGGTACGACATCTTTTGCAGGAACAGTCAAGTTTGTAGCATCATTCTGATCCAAATAATGATAGTCCATGTAATTTGGAAGATTTATGGCCTGTTGTTCCACAAAAACAACAGGAGCATGTGAAGGATCACCAAAAATATACATGTCTTGAATGGAACAGCTGTTGATCTGCATAAACCATACCAAGTTTAGTCCCTAGAGTACCACATTATAACAATCTTAACCATTATGATATCTCACTTTCATTTGAGCAATTGTTTTCCTGTGAAGTTCCGCACGAGATGCTGCTTTTTGAGCTGGCTGCATATAATATTAAAAAACATCATTTAAAATGTTCACCTTGCATTCTGTTAGTTTATTAAAGGTCATGTGAACAATGGTTGAAGTTAGGACAAATACCTCATCATTGGCCTTCCTCACAGCAACTTTTCCGGTTATGTTATGGTGAGAGGATTCATTGGATCCATTTCTCAAGTAGTGATTGGGGACTTCCATTTTTGAATGAACCACCCAAACGGACCAATCTACTTTCCGATCCATGGCCCATACACCAAGAAGATGTTCAAGTATTTTAACTCTATTTATCCTAGAGACAACAGACAAGCTTAAATATCAATTGAAATAACTTTTCTTACAAAACATCTTACTTCATCTTTGACACAAAATCATGAAAGAACTGAAAAAAAGTCTTTATTTTGATAAAATTAAATCCAAACAAATTAAAATGCCACATCTTAGAAACAGAATTAAATATTGAACATACAGAATATGATCAAAACCACGTCATATACATCAGGACAAACTAACTTGGAAAAGTCTCGAAATTCTCTCTTCTAAATGATGAAAAATCTAAAAGCTAATTGCCACAGTTATTCATGTCTTATGAATTTTTGTTATTCACAATCGCTACAAAAGGATTTGGGAGTCCAATTATCAACGACCAAGGTTCAAAATCCCGAAATGTGTTGGAGTTTCAATCTTTAACCAGCATGTTTCTATTTAGGTATCATGATAACATTCCGATATATGGTGTCGGTGGCGAATTAGAAGTGGGAGGGGAAAAAATGAAGAAAAAGAAGACAATTATATAAAGTTAAGACTTTATGTTCCATCTGAAATGGTACAATTTTGACATTATCTTGTATAGACACAAACTACAAAAAAACAACACATTTTAATTCATCTTAACCTATATTTTAGCATGCCAAGGAAGTCACAATACTCATCGATATTATTAACACAATAACACAGGAGATATTGTGTCAAGTAATATCAACTATTGAATTTCAATAATTTTTTAGAACAATATATTTGAACTGTCACTTGACACGGACACAGTATGAGATTTCAAAACCATGCCCCATTGACACCTAACTACAAAAATGTTGGTGTTTAAAGTTCTAAAAGAACACAACTTTTGCAGGAGCTGAAAACCTGACAATTCCATCCAAAAATCACCAGCATAGTAGATGTACAATGATGAAACCAAATTTTGATGAAAAAAAATTAGTTACAAATGAAATAAGAGATCTTATTAATTACAATTGAAGAACTCCATTTCATAGTTCCATATGTCTCAATTCTGTCCCCACAGGATGGACTGATGGCTAACGCATGAGGTATTGCCACCATATGTCTCAATTCTATTTGTTATAACAAAGAAACCATATCAGCAAATCTTGAACAAACCTGTGGAACTTCAAAAATGTATTCCACAGAAAAGAAAGATGGTTGCCGAGAGTAAAAAGGGCGCCCAACAATTCTTCCATTAACAAAGAGTTGAGAATCAAATCATTTCCAAAGTCCATGGTACCATTTGGTTTCTGCATATATAAAAATGAAGATGATGTGAAAAGAAAACTTTTAGACGGTAATATGCAAATGAAAATGCCTGAAGGCAGTAAATATTAAAATGAAGAAAAAATAGACCTTGAGATTGTTATCTAGCATGTTAGGTGAAAGACCAACCCCCATCTTGGATGCACTTGAAGTAGATAAGTCATTCCTCAAGGAAGAACCACTTAACTCAAGTTCATCAAGATCTTGTATATCATCAACAGCTTGACCAATTGCTCTACTCAAATTTTTAATTTGTTTAAGAAGTAACTCACATGAAATAGATAGTGACTTCACAATTTCAATTGCTTTTGACCTCTGTACTTGACCTAACATCTGCCATATAGTATCTTAATTAGCAAAATGCAGCAGGAGAAAACATACCAGATGTGATCATGTAGCGGTCCAAAATTTATGAAGTGAATGAATTGGCAGACTAAAAAATTAGTAATCTTTCATACAGTTTAATGTGATAAAATAAAATCAAGGAAGCCAACTCCAAATAATTGCGACTCTGCTTTGTTGTAATGGCAGTGTGGAGGATTCACTTCATATCAATTAATGAAATAATTAGGTTAAGTTATTAACACCGTAAGGAGAAATGAGCATTCCAAATTGTGAAGTCAAAATTAGACCCTACTCCTTCGAAGCTGCCAATTTAAGATTCACAAATTATTATATTTGAACAACATCAAATTCTCCCCTTAAGGATTTATTATTCTAGTGGATACTAGAATTTCAAACAGGCACAATCCCCTGTGTGAATTACACTTAATTATTAAGAAACCTCCATTTAATGGCGTATTGCTATCTAATATTGCATGAAGAGCAGAAAAGATAGTGTCAATAAGAACATTGAGTTCCATAGTTTGTCAAATGACTCAGATTTGGACAAACCAAACAAGTTTGAAAATTTCTTATTCTAAATGGATGATGAAGAAAAGATCCTTCTATGAACTCAAAATATGTTTGAATATCTTAGGATTTGAGATTTATCTAAATGGATTTGGATCATTTAGGGATTTGACTTTCATTTAAATGAACAAGTGATAGGGATCCATTTAGTAATATGATTTGAGTTATTTGAAAAAACTTTGGAAGGCAACTAATTTAGGTATTTGAGGTGTTATGTATTTGAGGATGGAATAAATGGACGACTCAAATAGATATGTTTGAAGATGTATTTTGATGATTTGAAATTATTTACCATAGTTAAAATTGGTATCGGAAATAGGATCGGCCATTCAAAGAATCTAAGTATCTTTTTTTTTATTGGTAATCTGGTAACTAGCTCTTAGAACCAATCTCACGACCTTACTTGAACAAGATCTGTTCTATAGGATCATACAACTGTATCCTTGAGAATCTAAGTATCTGAAGTACTACAGATTGGTAGATCAATAGGATCAATGAAATTGAAATAGATGGAAAATAAAATAAAATATAAAAAAGATATAATAAAATCATTTCATATGTGAGATGAGAAGTTTCAAAACCTTGAAAATGCCTATTATATATCTAAGTATCAATACAAATATTGTCATATTTATTAATATAATGTTACTGAATAAAAAAATAGATATAATCAATAATAAAATAATATTTTTAATATATATAAGTCAATAAAACTAGATTGTTAATTTATTTTTTTTTATAAAAGTGTTATTATTCAATATTCAATGTTATAAAATTTAATTGCAGCTCAAAGTGCATTCAAACTGATTTTTAATTGAAGAGTAGTTTTAGAATCATTATTATGTTATCTCTCAATATAACTACTAATAAAATAATATTTTTAGTATATGTTAGTCAATGAGACTAGATTGTTAATATATTCTTTTTACTAAAAGTGTTATTAATTAATATTCAATGTTATAAAATTTAATTCAAGCTCAAAGTGCATTCGAATTAATGTATAATTGAAGAGTAATTTTAGAATCATTATTATGTTCTCTCTCCATCCATAACAATCTTTCTCGATAGGAACTAGGAAGTAAGAAAAAGATAAAAATTTAACTAAATTTCTATTTAATTTGGTCCATATTCAGTCCCAACTCCCAACTTGACTACATTTCAACAGATTTAAAACAATTTTGAATTAGAGCTAAATAATTTTGCTAAATTTTCTAGATCGCTAGTTTTTTTTTTTCAAAACTTTCTCAATTTTTTTGAGATACAAATTTCTCTGATAAAATCAGTATATGCAATAAAATTGGATCAACCATTTCTGGCTGATGCTAACAAACACTGGTGATCCACATCAGTATAGGCTGATTTTGCCAATTTATGCTATTTGTTGAGTTATTGATCAGCAATTGCTGGGTGATACCAATCAGACTCTAGCAGTCCGTATCAATATAGGCTGATTTTGCAATTATGTTATTTGAGTTATTTCAAGTATTTGCAGATTCTTAAGGAGTTGTATTAGCCAAGTAATTTATCAGGCAGCTCAAAAATATATTGCGTTTACCAAGGTTTAAAATTTCAGACGGTGTCAGAGTTTGTCTCTGATTGGAATAATACCTAGTACAGTTTTGATGCTTATTTAATTGAACCATAAATAATAACAATTAATTTTTATTTTAATTAATCAATTAACAATTAATTAGATTGTTAATACGTGTTTATTCTTTATATTGTTAATTAATTTAATGGCCTTGGTCTTTAGAATTGACTACACTTGCAATGAGTTAAATTCTAATTTTTAGCTTTACTCATTTGTAAATTGTATATTTCTATCATTTTACAATGACTTAGAATGTTGGGATGAGCAATGATAAAATGAGACCCTCCCTAATCCAGTAATCCCCTAAAAAAAATAGTGAGACATGTTTTGCTTTTGAATTCTATAACATTCGATCAATTTTAGATTTGAAAGAGAGGCCTCCATTGTCAAAGATGCATATACTTTTATGTCTTTGTATAATTATGTTTGGAATTTGTCCATATACATTTGATAAGAAATTTAATCATTAAATATAACTTTGTTTCTCTTATTTTATTTGATAAAATCCAAATAATACTTTTGGATGAAATGAAATAATTTAAAATTCTATCATTTAGTTTTAATTTTGTTTTTTTTTCTTTCAAGTGATTAAAATTATTAGAGTGAACGAAGATTAAAATATTATATTTTACACAACTTAGATTTTAAATTTTGTAATTAAATTTATTTAATTTACAAGTATAAAGTTTTAAAAGCATATATGAATTCTATTCAATCAAATTTATAAAGTTGTGATTCAAGATCTTTTTTCGATAAAAGCAAATTCAAATTTAACATTAAGTATCCTCATGTTGAACTCTTAATTTCACGAAAAAAATATTATAAAGTTCCTATGATACATTCAAATCTATTATGATTCGCATATATCCTCAATCATATTGCAATGAAATAAACTAAAAATAATGAATGACTTATTTTTAACTTAACCAAATAAATTTTCATTTAATCAAAGTGTCGCGTCTAACTTTTTGACACCCAAATCAATGCTGAGAGAAGACACAAACGGGGATGAAAAGAAACTCAACACAATCTCACCAAACCCTAGTTTTCTCCTTGCTTACTCATGCAAGTTTCCATTGTCATAAAGTCAAATGCATAAAAATCATCTTTGTTGATGATAAATACTAAATTTAATCCTAAAACATTATTTGTGGCAAAGTCCATCAAGTAGACGTGGTAATTAGGATCAAATGGGTTCAAACTAAGCTCAATTTGGATTTATTTTAACCAATTTAAAACCAAACTAAGTTTGTGTGTGTGTGTGTGCGCACATACATACATACATATATATAATAGTTTGGTTCAATCATAGTTAATTAACTTAATGATATTATTAAAAGGTTAAAAATTAATTTTCCTTGATTGTCTACGCTTATCTCCTCCCTCATTCCACCTACAGCGGTCGCTTGCACACTGTACCCCCACCATGCCACATGCTTACGTTCCTCTCCCATTGTAGCTCACTTGCTACCACCAAACTATCGTTGTTGCTCATTGGTTGCCGTTGTCATTTATCATCGCGCATTATTGACGCTCGCCCACCAACCACCTATCATTGTTGTCGCCGCCTCTCTAATTCTTCTCCCTTCTCTGCCTCTCTCTATCTTGCCAGTCTCTTTTCCTTTTCGACTTTCCTCCCTTCTCTCCCTCTTTATTTCGTCATTCCATTAAGCGCCACTAGCGCAAAGGTAGCTCATGTGCTAGTCAAAGCCAACAAACAAGCTTGTAATATAAAGCTCACTAACCAATCAACAAGTTTTAAAATGTAAAAATTTTGAATAATCTAACAAGCTCAAATTGAGAGCTTGACAACATCCAAACAAACCAAGCTCAAGTCAAGCTTGAATCGAGCTAAAGCAAATGAAAAAGAAACCAAGTTAAGCTGGAGCAACCATTTGAACAACTTGATTCATTTTAGGCACGACTTGGCTTGTCTCGATTACCTTATCAAACAAGCTTGAACAACAAAAAGCTTGGCTTATTTACGGCCCAAGTTATTTAGCATATTGATATAGGAGTATCATTAAAAACACCTTTAACTTGACAATTTGGAAATTTAAGGACCATAAAGGTGTTTCAAACTTAAAGAGAAAAAATAGGACTTTTTTACAAGCTTGTAGTTGTCACAAGGTTTAAGGTTATTTGTCTCGTTAATATCAATAAATGTTGATGTTGGGCAACATCCAAATTATATTGCAGCAAACAGAAGCCAATAAGTCAAAGTAAGTTTATCTAGTCTAACTTTTGAGGGATCCTCTCGGGAGCATTTTGTTATTTTTGAGAGATTTATGGGATCTTGTTAGATATGATCAAAGTTGATTTTATTTTATGCTTATTTGGATATTGAAAGAGGGGGGTTTTTATGAGAAGATGCCTTAAGGCGAGGGATAATGCTTTAATCAAGGTTTGAAATCTCAAGTCATGCTGATGTTCGAGTTTGAAATCTCAAGTCATGCTAATGTTCAGGTCCTTAACTGGAAGGATACTATTTCAGTATTGTGCCGACGTTCTGATGTATGGTACTAGTACTAAATTAGAGACAGAGGGAGGAAAGAGGTGAAGAAAGAAAAAGATAAATAACTACATAGTTAACTTTAATATTTGAATTCTATCTTGAATGCTAC
Source organism: Boesenbergia rotunda (assembly GCA_024364735.1). Taxonomy (NCBI): domain Eukaryota; kingdom Viridiplantae; phylum Streptophyta; class Magnoliopsida; order Zingiberales; family Zingiberaceae; genus Boesenbergia; species Boesenbergia rotunda. The sequence continues at coordinate 411,728 of JAGFNQ010001728.1, forward strand.
AATTTTGACGTTGTCTTGTATAGAGACAAACTACAAAATTAAAAAAAAAATAACAAAATTATCTCAATTTTAGAATGCCAAGAGGGTGTTGAGTGATGACATCATGACATGATTAACACAATGACACGAGACATTGTCTCGTTGTCAAGTAATATCGAATTTCAATAATTTATCGGAATGATATGTTTCGCCCGTTGAGACTTTAAACCACGGCTCCAATAACATTCAAAAGATAATGACATCAATATTGTCAAACACCAAAGTAATTAAATGTCATTTTAAAATTGTGAAATTCTAGAAAGGGCTTAATTTTTGACATATTAATTTTTGGAATATTTACTAGTTTAATTTTTAGAATTGCTTTCAAATAGTTAATTTAAAGGGATATTTTTTGAAACTTCCCAAAATTTGTGAGTATCATTTCGAAATTTTCAAAATTTTGTGAGAATTTCTATCTTTAAATAGAATTTCCCAGAATTTCCAAAATTGTTAGGTGCTTTTCAGAATTTTTAGCAATTTTAAAGCTTGAGTTCAAATTTCCCAAATAATTTTAATATTCTTTGATAGTTGCAAATTTTCTGTTATCATTTGGAATTTCCCCAAAAAAAACCAATTTTATTTGAAACTTCCCCAAAAAATTTCAACTTCATTTATAATTTAAAAATTTTCCAAGTTTATTTGTAATTTTCCCAGATTCATTCATTCATTTAAAATTTTTGTAGACAGAAAATTGATGAAACAAAAGGAGAAAAATATCTTAAGCATCATAGTCTCAAATTTTTCCATCTTCTCTCTTGGATGGATTTTGAACCATAGAGTTAATTCAACTTCCAAGCCAGATAGGATGGCCACTATGTTAATTCATTGTGTATATTAAATAAAATCAGGTTCTCTCTCTTTTGCTTTAAGGGAGGGAAGGAGGGTAGTATTTATAACTTTTCACACATGGTTTTAAGGCGCAAAGGGATGATTGCTTGGCAGAAGTTTTTCTCACTTTATTTTATATTCTTCAATCTCTAAGTTCTTTAAAAAATAATCACTTTAACTAACATACTCATTCTCTTTCTATATTTCTTTGACCGCTTGCATCGGGGAAATAAGACACCTTGTTTGTGCAAAAGGGGCAGAAACTTTAAACTTTGAGAGAGAGGATCAGACTGAAATTCATTCAATTTGGGTAGCAATGGAACATATTTTTTCAACTACCCATGACTAGATAACCTTTAATTGTGTTTCATAATTATTAAATGGGAGGAATGTAACAGGTTTTTGTGAAATGGTAAATAGCCATCAGATATAGAATATACATTTGAAATATTTATTATATATGTTCAACTTTAACTCGATGGATATTATGATTTTATTAGTAGAATTATTATTAGGGCTTGACTTATCCACTTGTAGACTGCTTTATCAAGGAAAGATTGAATTAGTTATTTTTATAGGTTCAATTTGAATTCGTCACTGCTTTCGATATCAGGGGTATCAAGATATATTAAATTATGGTTAGTTCAGGTTTAGTTTGGTATCCAAAAATAGTGGTTGGGTACTCACATAGTGGTTGGGTGTGCACAATTATAGAGTAGTTATGGGTTTGGATATACCTAATGACTATGGATAATATAAAACTTCTAAGGGCCCCACCTGTTCCTACTATGTGCATTAATTTTGTTGGTAAAATCATGCCTCAAGTGGTCTAGTGCAACTATGCATTTTTTTTTTTGAAAAGGTACATGTATAAATCACGCTTCATGAGATTAAGGCCTCAATCCACGGGTCAAAACACGAGGCATGGGAATAAGCCTCCAAAGAAGAGGTCATTGTCCCATTAGGCCCCCATACATCCCACAGTTTCACATCACAACTCACCCTCAGCTCACAGTCACCTCCATGAGATTTACATCATAAAGACAACACAAAACAGCCCTAATCAAGTGGGCAAAGCATCAATCAACATTTACATCATAAGCACCATCATCTAAGAGCATAATAGAGGTATCTAAGACCCACTATACCCATTAGAACTCATTGGGCAGCAACTTCCTTCCACCGAACAGCAGCTCCTCAATCCATGTCCGGTTAGGTCTACAAACCTATGAACATGAATTTGCACTTTCCTAAAGGCACCATCAATGCTAGGTGGCACCCCCTCAACCTTGCACTTGTTGCAGGCTATCCATACATGATATATGACACTTGAGATGCCAAGAAATCGTGCTTTGACTTTCCTCCCGGCTCCTTTGTATCTTCTTCTTATACCATTCAGCAGCTCCTCCATTTTGTTGAAGCTAAAATTGATGTTAAGCCACTGTTTTACCTTCCCCCAAAGCGCACAAGCAAAAGGGCATTCAAAGAAGAGATGGTCCATTGTTTCCTTCTTTTGCCGACACACCTGACATGTCTTGTTATTCTCATATGACATTCTATCCGTCGTGCGAAGTTTCCTATGTATCAAGAGCCGCATAATAAAACAATGCTTTGGCATGATTTCCGGCCTCCAAAGGTTTGCCGCCCATGAGGGTTTTAGATTAGCACCATGAAAGAAACCATAGGCTTTTCCAACACCCTTCTTTTCCCTAACGAACCAATCCATCATTCTCATGTTTGCCTCCCCTTCACTATTTGACAGATGTTTGATTTTCTCTTTAATTTCTACCAACCTTTTGATCAAGGGTGAATCCGTAGCCCTTGCATTCCATGCCCAAAAATCAGCCCCCTTCACATAATGATGATGCACCCATTTGACCCATAGTGTGTCTCTTCTTGATTGAATATCCCATAAGACTTTAGCAAGCAAAGCTTCATTCCAAGTAAGTAAGTTCCGAAGTCCAAATCCCCCATTTTCCTTTGGCATACAAAGTGTGTCCCAAGCAATTGGAGGATACTTTGAATCTCATACAAATAGCCGACAAATAGCTTTGATCTTGTCTATTACTCCACCCGGTATAGAGAGCATTGAAAACCAATAGTATTCCATTCCTTGGAAAACCGTTTTGACAAGCTCTATTCTCCCCGCATACGATAGAGAGTGCTTCGGCCACTTGCTTATCCTTCTTGTAATCGCATCCAAAAGAGGCCCATAGTTTGCAATTCGAAGTTTTTCCGCCGCTAGTGGAATACCCAAGTATCTAAAGGGAAAGGACCCTTCTTGAAAACCCAAGATTCCCAACAATTCGGCCTTTGTATTGCCATCAACTCCCGCCATATAAAGCTGTGATTTTAGTGGATTTGCTCTTAAACCCGCCTCGTTTCCAAACCCCTCCAAGCAGCCCGCAAGAAGCCTTAAAGAGGAAGAATCCGCTGTAGCAAATAGCATAAGATCATCAACATATATGAGGTGCGTGATGCCCACCTCTTTGCATCTTGGATGAAAATGGAAGGATGGTGACATAGATATATCCTTGATTCTCCTTGATAAGACCTCCACACATAAGCCAAAAAGAAGTGGTGAGAGTGGATCACCTTGCCTTAGTCCCCTTCTTCCACCAAAGAAGCCATAAGCACCTCCATTTAGGCATATAGAATATGTCGTTGTTGTCACACATTGTTTAATCTAAGCACAAAACTGTTGGGGAAAACCAAAACCAACAAGCGCCTCCATAAGAAAATCCCAATTGAGCATATCGAAAGCCTTCTTTAAGTCCACCTTGGCCATACATCTTGGCGAAATCCTCTTGCGGGCATACTTCCTTAGTAGGTCTTGGGTAAGGAAAATGTTGTCCCCAATGCTCCTTCTTTGGACGAAAGCCGCTTGTGTCGGATCGATAAAGAAACCCATCACCATAGAAAGCCTTGTTGCCAATATCTTTGCAATGACCTTATAGAAAGTATTGCAACAAGAGATGGGGCGGTAATCTGAAACACTATCACTTTTTGGCACAAGATATATTAGAGAATGATTCCATTGTTTCAAAAGGTTACCTGTCCCAAAGAATTCTTGTACCGCAGCCCCAAAATCCTCTCCCACAATATCCTATGAGGAAGTGAAAAACTTGGCTCCAAAACTATCCGGACCCGGGGCTTTTTCACTCCCAATATCATGTAATGCATTTTTGATGCCCTCCATCCCAACCGGTTGAATGAGGGAGTTTTTTTTTTTTGTGCATTATTGAGCTTTCTCCCCGAGAGGACAGCACCATCCAAGGGAGAACAAGCCTCCGGTTGCCCAAGAATACCATGAAAGTGATCAAGAAACTCCTCCGCTACCTCCTTGATACTTGTTGTTCTTTCACCGCTCCTTTTTGTAAGCACAATAATCGCATTCCTCTTGTTATTCCTTTTGACCACATCATGAAAGAACTTTGTGCATTTGTCTGAGTTCCTCAAATAAGTGCTCTTTGCTCTTTGTTGATAGTACATCTTCTCCGCCTTCGATAAGAGAATTGCACGCCTCCTTATGTCACTATAATTTGCGGATATGGAGTCACCCGATAGTATGCTTTGTTGTGCCTCCTCTAACTCCACATTTGCCCTCTTTGCCTTCTCCGAAATGTGCCCAAAACCCTTCTTGTTCAGCTACCTCAAAACAGCCTTCAATCTGAACATTTTAGTTTTGAGGCGAAATTGCACATTTCCTTGCACCATGGTAGCCCATGAGTGTTCCACTAGCCTCTTGTTGTCTTAGTGTAGAGTCCACATATTCAAAAACTTGAAAGCTTTGCTGGTCGCTCCTTATCTAGGATGTGAACCGTGTTGCAAGAATGATCGGAGAGACATCCCGGGGCCGAAAATTCTGAATAAGCATCAAAGTCCTCCAAAAGCCACTTTGAGTTCACCATTGCTCTATCCAACTTGGAAGCAACACCATTACCTTTAGACCAAGTGAATCTACATCCTATATATCGTAGGTCCACCATTCCACACCCATGGGCAAATCTTTGAAAGTCTCTCATCTCATAATTTGTGACCGGATTGCCACCTTGTTTCTCATGAATTGACAATATTGAGTCGAAATCCCCCATAACCATCCATGGTACAAAAATGAGTCCCCCTCGCTCCAAGAGATACTCCCATAATTGTCTTCTGTTGGATACTGAGTGAAGCCCATATATGAAAGTAACATAGAAACCCCGGCTGGAAACTCGATATCGAACATATGTATGAATGCATTGCTTCGTCATGCTTATAATATCCACATCAGCCCGCTGCTCATCCCAAAGAAGCAAGATCCGTCAATGATTAGAAATATCAAAATTATGCACACACTTCATACCATGGAACCTTCTTTGCATGATAGGTTCAATATCGTCTTCTTTAAGCTTTGTCTCCAATAATGCTAGTACTTGAATGTCTTTGCTCCTTAGGAGGTGTTGGACATCCCCATGTTTTAGGGGCTGATGGAAGCCCCTGATGTTCCAGGATGCAATCTTGATTGTCCACCATTGCGGACTGCTCGCACCCGTGTAGTCCTTGTATTTTGCTTTCCCCTTCTGTTGTAATATTGGAAGTTTGAAATAGAAATCTCACCTTGATGGAAAGAAGACCCTCCCAAAGGAGGAGAGCCCTCACCCCAAGCGTTGTACCCTTCTCCTTCAACACCTCTGGAGCCGCATTTTGATGTGAATTTGGGATAGTAGTGCTTGGGACTCTCCCATCCTCTTGCCCAAGCATTCCCGTACAATCTTCCTCTACAGGAATTGGACTATGAAGGACCATTGCCGTGGTATTTTGATCAACTTGGGTTGTTTCATTCGGCACTTCTTGTTGTCCACTTTGTTACACACAGTCATGCTCTTCATTCGGCATTTGTGGTTGATCTTGCTGTTGTTTGTCATTTGGCGCTTGTTGTTGTTGTTGCCTAGGTTGTCATTGTCTCCTTGTACGTGTATTACCTCTTGCTCTTCCGCGTCCTCGAGTAGATTGGGATCTTGCCCTTGCATTGTACTCCCTTGACCGGCTTCTTGCATTCCTTTGATGTTGCTGTCCATTTCGATCAGCCCCTCCACAATGCCCATTTTTGTGCCCAATTTTCTTACAAACGTCACAGAAATCCAATAGCATCTCATAGACAATCTTTAGGTTGGTTTGTGCTCCCGTAGGTAGTGTAATTGGCACTTCTATGACCCTTTCACCGAAAGCTGAAATCTCAATCCATAAGCCTTGCATACTCCAACCTTTCCCTTGTGCGTGTCAACTTATCGGTATAGAGTGGTTTTCCAACCTCCGATTCCACCATACTCAAGACTTTTTGCGACCAACGGTCTGAAGGCAATCCATGCACTTGAATCCAAGACGGCACTAGCCTGCAATCTTCATCGAACAAGAAACATTGTGGCATGACTTTGAGGAAAATGGATATCTTATACACAAAGTATGGTCCCTTCTTCAACACGCTGTCCATATCTTGCTTTGTTTCAAATTGGAATATAATCCATCCGCTCTTATGCATAAAGAACTTGTACGGAACTCTCCATCGGTTGGTCATCCAACTAATTCCATTCTTGTCCGATCGCTGCCCCATAAAACATCCAACAAGACAAAATCACAAAGTATCTTCCATGTTATCAATGTCTTCATAACCAAAAACTAACCTTTCACCTTTGGCTTGATATTGATCCAACATCACAGCTTGTTTTGTCTTCCTATTGTCTCTGAAAAGCTTGCCCAAGATCTCTTTTTAGTTGGTTGATCATTACAACGAACTCCAGCAGCCGGTCTGTTTGCTTCCTCCGCTTGTGTCTCCGTAAAAGCCTCCTCCGGTGATGTTCTTGGCATGGTCGGACCTCCTATGCTTCCCTCTTGGTGTTGGCCCTGTCGAGGAGCAACATTTTGATGTGAATTTGGGATAGTAGTGCTTGGGACTCTCCCATCCTCTTGCCCAAGCATTCCCGTACAATCTTCCTCTACAGGAATTGGACTATGAAGGACCATTGCCGTGGTATTTTGATCAACTTGGGTTGTTTCATTCGGCACTTCTTGTTGTCCACTTTGTTACACACAGTCATGCTCTTCATTCGGCATTTGTGGTTGATCTTGCTGTTGTTTGTCATTTGGCGCTTGTTGTTGTTGTTGCCTAGGTTGTCACTGTCTCCTTGTACGTGTATTACCTCTTGCTCTTCCGCGTCCTCGAGTAGATTGGGATCTTGCCCTTGCATTGTACTCCCTTGACCGGCTTCTTGCATTCCTTTGATGTTGATGTCCATTTCGATCAGCCCCTCCACAATGCCCATTTTTGTGCCCAATTTTCTTACAAACGTCACAGAAATCCAATAGCATCTCATAGACAATCTTTAGGTTGGTTTGTGCTCCCGTAGGTAGTGTAATTGGCACTTCTATGACCCTTTCACCGAAAGCTGAAATCTCCACCATAAGCCTTGCATACTCCAACCTTTCCCTTGTGCGTGTCAACTTATCGATATAGAGTGGTTTTCCAACCTCCGATTCCACCATACTCAAGACTTTTTGCGACCAACGGTCTGAAGGCAATCCATGCACTTGAATCCAAGCCGGCACTAGCCTGCAATCTTCATCGAACAAGAAAAATTGTGGCATGACTTTGAGGAAAATGGATATCTTATACACAAAGTATGGTCCCTTCTTCAACACGCTGTCCATATCTTGCTTTGTTTCAAATTGGAATATAATCCATCCGCTCTTATGCATAAAGAACTTGTACGGAACTCTCCATCGGTTGGTCATCCAACTAATTCCATTCTTGTCCGATCGCTGCCCCATAAAACATCCAACAAGACAAAATCACAAAGTATCTTCCATGTTATCAATGTCTTCATAACCAAAAACTAACCTTTCACCTTTGGCTTGATATTGATCCAACATCACAGCTTGTTTTGTCTTCCTATTGTCTCTGAAAAGCTTGCCCAAGATCTCTTTTTAGTTGGTTGATCATTACAACGAACTCTAGCAGCCGGTCCGTTTGCTTCCTCCGCTTGTGTCTCCGTAAAAGCCTCCTCCGGTGATGTTCTTGGCATGGTCGGACCTCCTATGCTTCCCTCTTGGTGTTGGCCCTGTCGAGGAGCAACGTTTTCCTCACTTGGGTCTTCATGAAACGCCACATCATCAGCCACCTCATTCTCCACTTCAAAGGCCGGATTGGTTGCTTGTATTGGTGTGCTACCTTCATTGGGCATTTGTTCTTCCACCTCATCTTGACTTGCCACATCCCTAGCTCCTTTTTGACCTGAAAAACCTTTGGAATTCCTCTTCTTCTTGGCCATTTTGACTGATGATTACAGCTGCCCCTTGGGAAGGACAATAGCCACCCACTTCCCCCAATGAGAACTCACCTCATTGCATGCCTTGTTTCTTTCACCTTCTTAGTGGATTGCCGCCCACCCCTGAACCAACCACGTGGCACCTGGTTGGGAGGGAGCCTTGGCCTGCTCCTGGCCGGAGAAGATGGCAGGAGCCGAGAAAGTTCGCCGGAAAACACCAAAAGCTCACCGGAAGCTCCAAAAATCACACAAAGTCCACTTTTTAGCCAAGAAAAACTATAAGGAACCACTTAGCTTTATTCCTAGCGCCTTGAAACCTCTGAGAATGACCTCCACCGGCCGGAGAAGATGACCGGAGCTGGCAAAGTTCGCCGGAAAACACCAAAAGCTCACCGGAAGCTCCAAAAACCCCACAAACTCCACATTTTAGCCAAGAAAAAATATAAAGAACCACTTAGTTTTATTCCTAGTGTCTTGAAACCTTTGAGAATGACCTCCACCCTCTGTAGAAGCCATCCAAATGCACCCCACAGCCTCCAACTACCAATTAGCCATCGGAGAAGGAGAGCACCGCAAATTTCCACCACCGGAGCACCAAGAATCCTAGAGAGAAGGTGGAGCTTCTCTCACTAAGCCTTGACTCCCTAGCTCCCCGACTATGCATTTTAATATTTAGGCAAAGGGTTTAAATTAGGTATTGCCTTGTGATTTCATATATATCTTAGAATGTGCAGGGACTTGGTGGATACACACGTTGAAATGAATTAGCGCGGTCAAGATTGTAGTCAATCAATGGCTCGAGTCAGTAAAACCACAAAAAAGTGGTGTGGGACACTCGAGGTACCGCAGGACAAGGAGCATCATAATTTAGTTGTGTCTGAGTAGCAAACTATATAAGCAGAGTATGAAGGATGGAACGAAAGTGATTAGAGGACTTAGTGCATTCAAAAGATGAGAAATGAAAGATGATTGAGATAGACTAAGTATGCAGAGCATGAAGGATAACATGAGAAGTGAGCTGAGGGCTCGATGCATTGGAGAGACGAAAAGCTTGACGAGACATGGATCGGAGGAAAAAGTTGCATGGTAAGTTGAGAGTTAAGAGCAAATGTACTCGGACGAGAGTACTCGAGTTAGGGTATTCCTCAACTTAGGCAGACTCGGTCATTAGATTGACTCTAGTCAACACACCAATCGACTGAAGCAGTCCTTCAGTGGACTAATTGCTGAGTCAATGAGGTAGTCGACTCACAAACTAACAAAAATATTTTCTTTTTTAAATAGTCAACAAACTAGTCAACTATAATGGTTCAATCGATTGGTGCCTACAAGCAGTCCACTAATGCAAGTTGAAAGAATAATTCGCTGGCAAAAAACGAATGTGATCCAAGGGAATCAGTCAAAGTTTGGAAGAGCACTTAACCAAGGTTTAAAATCTCATATCGTGTCAAGTGACATTTTGCCCGTCGCTCAACAACTGTACCGGTACCATGGGCAGCCGTGGATCACGGTGACCTCGGCAGGGCAGTGATCCTGTAATTTTTCATAAAAAATATTTTTTTTAAATTTTTTTATTTTTAATATTTAAGTTAAAATTTTAGTTTTTAAAAATATCTTTACTTAATATATTTTATATTTAAAAATTGTCAACGCCATATCTGCATAACACGATATAGTACCAAAATCATACATTCTGGTCATAAACCGAAACTTCGATACGGCTCGAAATTTTAAACCATGCACTTGACTAATGTTCATGATTAGTCTACTCATGCTATAGGTGACAACTTCAATGATGTATTAACGGAATGAATGGATAAAGGTTTCGTCGATTAGTCAATGGTGCCAACAGTGGCTTTGAAAAGAATTTGAAGGGATATACAACTATATACTACAAAGTGATTGATAAATACTTATTGAGCTTTTCTTGCAAGGCCTAACCTCTGTCGTAAGCTTCTTGTACTCATCATGAATACCTTGTAAACGGTTACTCCACCTCCGGTGTTGGTATAAAGAGGAACATATAGAAGATTCTAAGAGTGATCCACCAAAAGGATCATAGGTCACAGAATAAAAGTCTAGGAGTTGCAGAACCACGTTGGCAATGTGGTATGTTTGTGTTTGTTTTATGATTTATTTTTGTTGCTAAAATGTTTGTGATCTTGTTGAAATTGCAGCAAGAATAAGTATTACATTTGCAGCCCCGAACGATATCAACCCCCCTTTGTTGGTCGTCCTTTTGACCCATACATTCCAACAAATTCAACAGCATTCATTCCACTAAATTATATTAGGCAAAGGGATTTAGCCACATTTAAAGGACCCACAGGTTCTATCTCCCTTTTAACTATTTCGTCTTTATTGTTTATCTGCAACCATAGTTTGCTAGCTGCTTAACCAAAGCTAGTCTTATGGTGCATCAAGACCAGGACACGACGATTGCGCTTAAGCATACTATGGTTGAAGGCCTAGCGTAAACCTTCAACTTGTAATTTAGTTTAACAATTTTTGTATTTTAAGAAATCAATTTGTTTTCCATTAACCCCTTTTTATTTGTCTTGCATTAGATCTAAAACACCTACTAAATCTCAATTTGCCCTTTAAATTGTAATACAATAGGTGTTAAATAGAATGTGGAAGCGATGGCCTATTTTAGAATGAGACATTGGTCGGAGGGTGCTAAGGTCGCTAGTGAGGCAAGGCGAGCAAGGGAGATAACATGTAGGTATGGGTATGTGACTACCAAATGGAGCACAACAAAAAAAAATTTAATCTCACTTGCTTTTATTTTTTACAACATCTAAACTAATTTAGAAATTTCAAAATTTTTAGGGCTAAATTATATAGTCATAGTTCTAATTAAATTGGATCTTAAGTTGGGATCCAATTCATCTTCCCAGAAATTGGCGTTCGCTTCGATGAGAAGTTGTCCTTGTTCGTTGTTAAAGTCTTCAAAGCGAGAAAGAAGCCCCCTCCACCCCGTTGCAAGACTCTAACTACCCCAAGTTATCACTCATCCAATTTCAGCTGCTTACAAAGGAGAAGACCCAATCGATCCTCCATAGCCCGAGGCCAATTATCATCCGCGAATGAAGCCCAAGGCATTGACCTCCTTCTATAAATGCTCGACCTCTACTTGAAGCACCATAATTTGGATCTTGAAACATCATCACTTGGATCTCAAACTACTACTCCGTGCTTGCCTCCCACGTCTATTCGCTGATGGCTGACCTAACGATGCTTGTAACCTTGTGCTCACCAACTCACGTGCACTTCAATCGTGTTGAGTGGTGTTGAATTGTTGTACGTGCTAGTCAACAAAGGGAACAAAATGGTTTGCCCATGTCAACTGACATGGAACAAAAGTTTACACCATCGGTAGGACATCATAGTAGATCCCAGCAAGAATGGTCATTGACCATAAAGACATGAAAAGGTGGACTTTTATTATTCTTATTTAAGGTCAAGTACAACACTTTTATTTAGCCCACCAGAGAATTCAAGAATTTTCTTTACCTTGTCTTTAGCTTCTTTGGTGCTTCCCTATCGTTTGATCTCTTCTTTTTTATGGACTTTAATCTTGTTGACCAGTTTACAATCCTCCTTTTTCTTTTTCTGGGCTTTTGTCTTATCTTTCCTTCTTCTTACAGCATAAGCCTCATGCAGCTTCATGGTGGAGACTGCATAGTGTGGAAGTGGACAACTACCATTTTATCCAATTCATGGGCCATCTGCTATTTCATTCATCTTGCCTTGCTTGGTCTCGTGTTTTGGATTTGGTATAGGTAATAAGCTTTGATTATATCCAAATCAATAAAGGTTTCAAGTTAAAATCCAAATTCACGTTTGGAATCAATTTGGGGGTTAATCTGTTTATCTTGACTGTGGTTTACATAAAGCTCGGTCAACTTAGCCTGTTTCAATTTTACCCTAGATAGTCCATCAATTTGATTTGGTTCAGCTATAGACTATTTTTGGCTTTTAATCAGCCATAAGTCCAGGCCTATTAGACTTGCATAATCATAAACATTCTTGGCATTTGATATATGTATAATTTGGTTGATGTTTATGTTTAATAGTGTGTATGGTTTGTGACCAAGAACTTGGTCATGGACTGTAAAGCATTATGTTTTTTTCTCCCATAAAGCCTTGTATTTAATTTTATTTGTTCATCTTCTACTTTGTAATTTGATATCACTTAGATTCAAGACTATCAAAGATTGAACATGGGGAAAATTAAACCAACAACTAAACCAAAACATAAATATGCATAATGAAACAAAATATTAATAGTTGACTTCAAAAACATTTATAAATTTGAGAGCAACTTAAATGTGAATGCAAGTACAGGATGAAATGAATGTGGGTAAGCAACTTACATATTTGATTAAGCATATCAAGTGATTGATTAAAAAAAACTTTGCCGCTAACACAAGCAATCGATGCAGCCATGTATATAGCCAAACAGGAACATGAACCAAGTTCTTTTCGCATACTTAAACATAAACAAGACCATAAAATTAAGCATGAATACAACTATACAAGTGATTGTCATATTGTACATGCACAATGTACAAAAAACTAACTTAACATGAACACCTGTGACACAATGTGTATCAGGGATAAATTGGTCTATATAAACTTATTACAATCAAGACTCAAATTTCATAACTTATCCACTGAGTAAACTTAGCCAGGTTATGAAAAACTATAATATCAACCCATATGACAGAAAATCAGATTTTATAAAACCATATAATGATGCTAGATTTCAAATTTTGTTCAAATTCTCTTCTTCTGAATTTGAGTTCAAGATAATGCCAAACTAATTTCTCAACCTAATACAATTTCAAAAGAAAGTTAAACCTCATTTGCTCAAAACAACAATAATTTAGATTCACGAGGTCCTAGTTACATCTTCCCACTTACTGCTAAATAAGTAAATGTTGTCAAAATGAGATACTTTTGAGGAAGGGAAAGGTAAAATCATTGAGGAAACACCAATGAAGGATGTAATCACAATGCGGTTTTAAGGACCGACACATGCTAGTTGGCATATCCACTTGCCGATTGGGCACTAACACCAGACCAGCACCACGACCTTGCAGCGACCTCCGCGAGATCGTGATGATTGCCACAACGTCGCATGTTTTTTAAAAAAAATTATTTTTTTTCTCCTCCCAAATAGAAAGAACTGCAATTGATGAGCTGCAAAACAGTAGGATGACCCTAATGGCCGCTATATTATTTGTCTACATGTCCCTTCCAATCAGATGATAGTGGTTATACTCATGTAGTATATGGGAGCAAATAAAACATCCACGCATATGTGAATCATATGTCAAAGTGCTAAGAGGTTCATTAGTGCATATGCTTATCTTACCACATATATGCCCTTTAAGAAATAATGTGCATTAAAGAAAGTTGTAAGCAAATTCCACCGTTGAACTATTTCATTATAATTGTATTACTTTTTACAGAAACCTAGAGGAAAAACATCGCTGAGTTGGCTGTGTAAAACTATACTTACTTGATGTGGCCCTTCCTGGTATTCATCAGCAATATTTTCTGCCATTAGAGAAGTTCTGGCATGAACAATTCAAGTCAATTGATACATAGAATATAACAGTATGTTTTAGAAAATAGAAATATAAACAATTGATACATAGAATATAACAGTATGTTTTAGAAAATAGAAATGTAAAAATGTGAGGACTGGCGGTGTTACATACTTCAACAATTTCTCAGGTGTGCTTGTACCAGATTTCAAGTAAACAACATGGACACTTAAATCAACAAGTGCTGCATGGAAAGCGTCAAAGTGAACAGGGCAATATGAGTGCAGACCCAAAAGTGCTTCAGGAGGTATCCTGAACTCATGAATTGACGCTGGAATCAGATTGTAAGTTGCCTGAATTTCATTTCTGTGAGGGGAAGGGAAAAAATTCAAGTTAATCATTTCAAAGTATAATAACAATATGGATTAAAAAACTATGGATTCATAGTGACTTTTGGCTTACCCATTTTCCAAAGTTGGAGCATACAAAAGCTCAAACTTTAGTATTACTGCACATATTGATGGTCTCTGAAAAATAAATGCTTAGGTTTTGTTAGCTGGAAAGCTTAGTTTAAGCAACACTAAAAATGGTGCTAACCTCATCTTTTCCATTATGTAAGTTGAAAGACACCATAATAGATAGAGGCACATCCTGTCTAGCATATTTGATTTTGAATGGTTGAGTCGAGAAACTATGATCAGCATCATCAATCCTCCAAACTCCCAAAACATCATCAGCAAGTACACTGGGAACTGTATAAAAAACTAAGAAGGTCAATAGACATGATGCCTAAAACATCCCCATGAAGATAGGAAAAAACAAGATTGTATGGACTTCATCTTCTCTTGAAATAAATGTATGGTTTATTGTAAAAATCAAACAAGATAGTAGACAATCAAAACCTTAAATGTGACAACAGGAGATAAATAACAAGATTACTCCTTTAATTGGGTGAGCATTATTCCATAATCCATAATCAGTAAGGCTGCAACTAACCAAGTAATCATGAATAAGCTCACTAATCGACTCAATTAGAGCTACTTTATATTCATTTAGTATGATAATTAATATTGAAAACAAATAAGCATGAACGTATTTTTAAGCCCTACAAAATAAATAAACAAGCATGAACACTTGAACACCGTGAGATCAGTAAAAAGAAAATTGAATAAATCAGAAAAAAATTATTTATTGGATCTAGTTGGTTGGCTTATGAGGACAGTCTTATCTATAGTTGAGTTCAAGCTGCTAAGTAAAAGCTCAAACTTGGTAAGCTTTTTGATACGCAAGCAAGAACACAGTTTCAAGCTCAGTTGATATTGAGCTTGGCACAAACCCATTTATTCCCATTATAAACAAGGTTGAATATGGTCAAGCACAAGTCAGCTCATTCATAAACCCTAGTAATCAGATGGCTGCCAATCCACCAAATCCCCACCACCAAAGTGTCGGGGAAGTTTACCAAACAACTATATTACACTAAAGTAATAGAGATAGGATATCTGTATTGTTGTGAATTCTTCAAATTATTAGTCAATTCAGATTTCCATATAGTAAGAACCAACCATTCGTTTGGAAGAAATTTAAAGTATAAATAGGATTAAATGCCAGTTAATGGACCATTGTGCCACTCAGATATTGAGCACCATACTAACATGTATCTCAAAGTATTACTAAGAAAAGAATAATGAAATAGAATGAATTTTGTGAGAGATTTTATGATATTGGCAGTTTCTAACACATTCAAAACAGAAAATGCAGTTTAATTATTCCTAGACTGACAAGTATGCTAACCCTTTGGAAGCACTAATGATAAAAATATAGATCTCAAATCATGAGAGGTTTCTGCTTTATTAAGATCAAACAGTAAAGAACATATTGAATAGCAAATAATGTACTTCAAAAACTGGAGGACAATAATCCTTTTCCTAGTAAATAAAGTAAATATGGGCAAATGAGGGCAAACACACCAAAAATCTTCTTAGCAAAACTTAAACTGCAAAGAAAGACAGCTTAGACCAGTTTGTATCAGTTCCCACTCTATTTACTAGATCGATCGTGGATGTGAATAAACTATAGGGAAAATGTGAGATATATGGATCTTCCACTCCATTGGGCCCTATGAAAATCAAGGAAAATGATATGCTCAGTGAAAAATCTCAAGGAAAAGCTCGGTGAATGACGTGACACTTTGCATGCAGCAATCCCCAACGGGTTCACCGTGCCCCCAGGGTATAGTTTGATTCGGGGCGGCGGTCAGAGGCCGCCGATCGTGTCTGAGCGATAATCGGACGTGTGCATGCAAAGTGTCACGTTATTCACTGAGCGTTTCATTGAGTTTTTTCACTGAATGTATCAGAGCTCGAAAATCAATACCAGAATAAAACAAAAACCGCCAAATGTTTTTTGTTACATGGCTAACTTTTCCTTTTACTTTGAATATTTGATTGTATTTGTTTTATTCACATCGTAAGACCATATTTCACTAAGCTCGATTCTCAAGTCTACATTAGAGGCTTTCAATATTTTGCTAGTCAAGAAATGCACAAGTTTCTAGATTCTCAAGCATATAGGAACTATATTAACAAGTCTTTCTATGATTACAAGGATAGAAAAGTGATTCAAGAAAAAATTTACTTCAGTTCATCTCATTTGATCACGTCATGGTTTTAATCACAAAGTGCTCAAATCCATTGTTCAGACTGATAGATCTACTAATCAAATTCAAGTACAAAAAACAATGCGACTGATACAAATCAGAAAGTTATTCTTTTCACCAGGAGAAAAACTATATGCTTTAAAAGAATATATAAATATATATATATATATATTACCAAAACTATCAAAAATAATAAGCAAACTGTAAGAAATAGAAAACAGTTTTTGATTTGTGTTTGTTCAGGAAAGCTGGCCATGTTCATTTGAAAAATGAGCATTCCTAACATGTTTTATACAATGAACATTCCAAACATGCTTTATAATTTTTTTTCTTGTTACTATGAAAGATCATAAATCTTGTGCAAAAAATAAGCATTTGTTATATGAAGACAAAAAATTAATACAAATATTTTTCTTCTAAAACTGTGACCAAACCCAAAGTCCTGAACTGCTCTAAAAATTAATCTATTACTGAACCAGCAACAGATTAAAACTATCTTATGGTTGCTCTTAAGAGAGGATGGATACAAGCTTCATCTCCAACGTTAACAGCTCATCCTATAGCTGGAGTAGAGAGCTATTTAGGTTGTGACAATTTAATTGGTACGAAAGCATAGGTTGAAAGCTTTAATCAGTGTTTTATTATTCAATTGATATTTTTGTATGCGTTGGATTTTGCTTTCTTCTAATTTTATAAGTTTATATTATCATAGCATTCCTAAAAGCCTGAGGGTCATATTAATGGAGCTCATGGCAAGGGCTTAGAACACTGAGAGATTATGTTATCATGTAATTTTATGAGTCTTTGTTACTGTAATCATGGTTTAAGTGGTCGATTTCAACCAAGTAGTGTTAGGGAAATTGTAGGTGCGATCATACCCAAGTGGTGTAGGTCGTTTAAGTGGTTTTGATATTTGCGCAAAGCACTTAAGTTAGGTTAATGTTGTTTGTCAAGTATGTTAAGCTTAATTGGATACTTACAATTAATGCAGTATAATAAGTGTTAGCAAAGGAAAAGTTCGTCAGGTGTTGGCAAAGGAGAAGCCTGACAAGTGTTGCAAGCATAATTTAAAATCTCAAGCTGTATCGAAGTTTTAATTTATGATTGGGACGATACAGTTTCGATATCGTGTCATATCGATATAGTTTCGATTTTTTAAATATAAAATATATTAATTAAAATAAAAAATTAACCTAAATATAAAAAATAAATAAATAAAAAGAAAAAAAATGGGATCAGAACGCTCCCATATGGTAAATAAATAAAAAAATTATTATATATTTTCAGAATTAAATAAATAATATATATATCAAATTAATGGAATAATTTTACTAGGGTGTGATTAAGTTTGTCTAGATTATCCCTATTATAGCTAGAAATTGTTTGAAATTATTAATATAAAACCTACATGTAATCTCGCACCCACGACCCGTGGGAGGTCGGGGTGGCCTCCACGACCTCGAGGTCGCGCAGCTTACCCCGCGGTGTGGTAAATTTCGCCAGGCACAGTACGAAATTTTAAACCATGGTTGCAAGAGAAGAAGTCCAAGTAGCTTAAAGGTGATCAAATGGGAAGTTCAAGCGAGTTAAAGGTGATCAATACTTAGTAGATGAACTAAGGATCGGATGCTTGCCGAATGTAAGTCTTAGTAAATCAAGGTTGATTAGATATTGAATGCTTGTCGGATGTAAATCCTAGTAAATCAAGGTTGGGTTGACTAGATACTGGAAGACGAAAGTCCCAGAAGCAAAGCCTCTTGGTAAAGAAAGATCCGGAAGCAAGAAGGCATATTGGCAAACATGGAAAAGACTAAGGCGAGAAAGCCTCTTGGCAGACGTGAAAGACCGGAGGCGAGGCCTCTTGGCAGGTAAACTCTAAGTGAGTTAAAAGTCTAGGAGTTACCTATATTTTGGGATTTCATAGACTTTAAATTAGGTCTTGACTTAGCCTTAGAATGGTTGGAATCAATGATATAGTCGACAAAAGGTTGAGTTTTGATTGGTGTACTAAGTTGACTCAAGATTATCTACTCATAACAAAATGTTTTTGTTTAGGGTCGAGTCAACTAAAGCAAAATCAATCAACTAGACCATCGATTGGATCTCCAATAGAAGTTGAAAGAAGATTCTTGATCTAACAAAGGAAGGCAACCGTCATTAGATGACTTACATGATCAAGCAGGTAAGTCGACTGAAATTAAAGTGAGACAACTAAATTATCTGCTCAAACAAAAGGTTACACAAACATGAAAACATTCAACTAGAAAAAAAGGGGGTTCGTGAAAAATACAAATTAGCAGGTTGAAAGTTGTTTGAAGAGAACTTAAAGGCCATAAATAAAGGGGCAAAGGAAGCTTCTCAAGGCTAGCGAACAAGGACTAAAAAGATAAGAAAGTACTCCACATTCAAATTTACACTTGTTATTTTAGTCTTGTAATTTATTTTAATTACATGCTTAATTGTTTGATTGTTTCACTGTAAAGAAGCATTGTAAGAGGTTTTCCTACCTTCAAGAAGGACAAAGATGTAGGAATTCATGAGGTGAGGTGGCTCTTCGAACGAGCCATAGGAGTTTTTTGAACCACGTAAAATTGAAGCATTACATTGTGTTTGTTCTTATTGTGTTATTTGTATTTTCATTGTGGATCTAACACTAACTTTAAATTGAAGTGTTGCAACTTTAGTTTACAACTATTCACCCCCCCCCCCTCTCTAACAACCACATCGATCTTCCAGTTTATGGTAAAGGAATAGAACACCAAGAGAAACATTTGTTCCGTGCAATCAAATGACCACTGCTCGCAAAAATATTCACCGATCAAGAGCTCTAGAATTTGAGTTAATGTTCCTATCAGACAAGAGTCTAGCAATCAACCCTTTTGTGTTTATGGCTCCACCTACATCCGCACTGACCAGTCGTCATCATTTTACCATCTTTCAAAGGATAAACTTCTAAAATTTATAAAAAAAATGCCATGTAGATTCCTATCATTTTTGGGCATCGTTTCTAGCCAATCTGACCCATTGAAGGCTCATAACTAGCTTATAATCTAAAGGATAATTTTTAAGTGTGGCATGTTAAAGGACAAAAAGTAAGGGGCGTTTGGTTTGCTCCATTTTCTATTTTCATTTTCCAGAAAACCGCATTTTCTCATTTTCTGGAAAATGATTTTCTTTCATTCTCTAGTTTTCCAGAAAACGCTATATCTTTTTCTGGAAAACAAAGCTGGAAAATGCAAACCAAACACGTTTTCCAGAAAACCGCATTTTCTACAGAAAATGAAAATGGAAAACAAGCCCACCAAACGCCTCCTGAGTTTTCCACCTCCTACTTTGATGGCGCTGCTAAAGCTTGGTGGAAGACAATGAAGACCACCATAGAAGTGATCTGAACTTTCATTTTTTACCTCATAGAAGGAACCATTTTTTTTGCACATCAACAAAGAGACCTATGATGTAGTTGAATATGTAATAGAACTCAAAACATTGAAAAAAAAAATGTCCACTTGATTGGAAGTGAGGCAAACAGGATAAAAATCACTTTATTTGAGGCCTCAACTTCGCTCATTGGGATGGTCTATTTTCGATCTGAGTTGTGGTCAATTGTTTGACCAATTTAGTCACTTTTTTGCAAACAATCTTCGGACTTTATAGCCGCAGAGTAAGCCTTTTGGTATTAAGCTTAAATCAGCACTGCCTTCTAGCTGCGGAGTAAGGCTAATCAAAATCAGTAAGCTATAACTTTCAGGGTGCAGCAGGAGCAGAAAAACAAATAGTTTAGAAGATAAGGCAAACACTACTAATTCATGGTTGCCAGAAGAGTTAGCAGATTGGAGAAGAGATCAAGAGTTAGAGTTCTCTTTTGAAGACCACACCTGTCTCCGTCTATCCCCTACTAAGGGTGTGAGGGATTTGATCTCAAAGTAAATCTAGCTCCCAAGTTATTGGATCATCCAAAATTCCTAAGCAAGTATATCCAGTAGTCTCTATGTTATGAAAGTATATGTCAAGTCCTACTTATATTTTGGAGAGCTTAGCAGTGCCACTTCATCCACTGAGTTCTGAGAAGCTCCTGGTATACATTCTAAAGTGCAAGGAGTGTTCCTTACGAAACAAGATTATATAGTTAGTGAAGATCAAACAGCAACACCACTCAAATTAGGAAGCCACATGGGAGCACAATGACATACAAGAATTGTAGCCCACCTTGTATAAATTTAATGATCAAAAGAGATCCCTGAAAGTGGTTGACTACTCTCGAGGGAGTTGCACCCCCTTACAAGAGGGGTGTGGTCATTGCTGCTCGCAACAAGCGTCAACCCCTGCAGTTGAGTTTGCCCATAAAAGGAGCCCCCCTATTGCCCCCTCCTTGAGTGATAGTGTCACTTTTCTCCTCACTTCGACTTCCATCGCCCATTTCTACCAATACTAGACATTCTTCAACCTCCCACCACATCACTTTGTCAATAAAAGGTCATACCAGTTGTGCACCTCTTGAGGAGATGCCACTATCACCCCTTCCCTTAATAGCAACCAACGAATGTAGACAGTGGGGGGTCACCCTGGAGAGGTCGCCAAGGTGATAGTTTCACCTTTTGCTATTATGATGGATTCATACATAATATTTCCCTTTATTTGACAATAGTTGGCAACCTTCTTCCTTTATCTAGGGTCGGGACCGGCCATGACAGAGTTATTCGTCATGGGCAAAGTTTTATATTCAAATACATAAAAATTTTAAATTTTTATAATCTAAAATTATTCATTTAAAATAACAAATTAATATAAGTTTTAAATTAGATAAATGTTTAGCTAATTTATAAGGACAACAATGTTTTTAGTTGAGTTTGATTAAAAAAAACTCGAGATCCACTCGAGATCATGGTTGTAAAAGTCGGCCTAGGCGCTAGGCGGCACCCCACCGTGGTGCGCCTAATGTCGCCTAGCGCCAACTAGGCGTTAGGCGGTAGTCCTCCGCCCGACTACCGCCTAGCGATTTTTACAACCTTGCTCGAGATCAATAAAATTTTTAATAAACAAACTTGAACAAGCTTAAAAAGTAAATATAAGCATGAACACAACTAAGAGGGTGTTTGCCTAAGCTTATAAGCTCTACCAAAGAGCTTATAAGCTCTTCAAATATGTTTGGTAAATTTTTTTGCAAACAGCTTATAAACTGTCAAAATAAGTTGTTTGACAGCTTATAAGCTATTTTTTAAAAAGTAAGGGAGAACTTACTTTTTAAAAAAAGATCTTATTTTAAAATTTTCTTCTATAAAATATCCCTATAGATTTTCATTAATCCCCATCTTATCCTCCACAGATTTTTACAAACCTAACAACTTTCTCTACGCCGACTTCTTTTCCCAACACACTCTGTCATCTTCTCTTCCCAATGCATGAAGTCTCCGACACTCCCTTCCATTTATTTTCTCCCCGACGCATAAATTCTCCGACTCGATTTGTCAAATATATTATTGATCAATTTTTAACTATAATTTTTATTTGAAATATTAATGATATCATTAAATTTTTAAATTGTTTAATTAAAATATCAAATGGTTTTATTTTTTATACAAGTTTAACATTTATTATAAAATTGTAAACTAGTTTCGTGTAATAAACCCTTTTTGTAATTTTGTTAATAAAAATAACTTATAATACCAAACACATTAATATCTTTAAGTTGTTTAAAATAAGTTCATCCAAATACTTTAACAGCTTAATTTTAAAATAAGACTTTGATATGCTAGTAAACACTTTAATATTTTCTCCCCGACTTTAACAGTAATTTTAAAACACTTTAACAGCTTAATTCTAAAACAACTTATAAGTTGTACAAGCTTATAAGTTATTTTTAATAAGTTTAGCCAAACACCCTCTAAGTTCAACTTTGATATGCTAGTAAACATCCCCTAGCCCACTTAAATTAAAATTGGCATTAAATGAACTTTAAGAAAAAAGAATTATAAAGAGGCAATGATAAAAAATCCAACTTAAATGAAGAACTCTTTTAACTTTAACTTCTTTTTTACTTTAACTACTATTATCTCTTGGGTTATTTTAATAACCTTTGACTATGTAGTATGATAGGCAATTCATTTCTCGATTATTACTTGCTTAAATTACAAATTTAGTATTATAATCATGTGCTACATGCTTAGCCTATTTAGAATCATCATCATCATTTACTTCTGTTACAACGTTGTTATTGTTGCAATTATTACTATTGACTCACAAAATAGCATGTATTTACATCTTCCATGCTAACTAAAATTAAAAATATTACTTAACCATAGGCTTGGTTAAACATTAATATTTGTGAGTTGTCATGTGTGAACAACAAGATTTGAAATCTCGAACTGTGCCGGTATTTCAATTTTTGATGGAATAATATTATTTCGATATCATGTCGATGTTCCAATGTATGGTGTCAGTGGTAGATTGGAGGTGCAAGGAGGAAAGAGAAGATGAAAAAAAGAAAAAGATAAGTCAATTACATAGTTTAATGTTTGCTTTTCATCTAAAATACTAGTATAATCTTGTGTGTGTGTGTGTGTGTATTACTTAACCATAGGCTTGGTTAAACATTAATATTTGTGAGTTGTCATGTGTGAACAACAAGATTTGAAATCTCAAACTGTGTCGGTATTTCAATTTTTGATGGAACAATATTATTTCAATATCGTGTCGATGTTCCAATGTATGGTGCAGGTGGTAGATTGGAGGTGCAAGGAGGAAAGAAAAGATGAAAAAAGAAAAAGATAAGTCAATTACGTAGTTAATGTTTGCTTTTCATCTAAAATACTAGTATAATCTTGTGTGTGTGTGTGTGTATTACTTAACCATAGGCTTGGTTAAACATTAATATTTGTGAGTTGTCATGTGTGAACAACAAGATTTGAAATCTCAAACTGTGTCGGTATTTCAATTTTTGATGGAACAATATTATTTCAATATCGTGTCGATGTTCCAATGTATGGTGCCGGTGGTAGATTGGAGGTGCAAGGAGGAAAGAAAAGATGAAAAAAGAAAAAGATAAGTCAATTACTGTAGTTAATGTTTGCTTTTCATCTAAAATACTAGTATAATCTTGTGTGTGTGTATGTTTGTGTGTGTGTGTGTAATGATATCCTACACATCAAATTTGGGCGCCCCTCACTGCACTCGGGCGCCCGTATGAATACAGGTGCCCGATGCTTTTTGCAGTGAGGGGCGCCTAAGCTACGCACCCAAATTTGGTGTGTAGGGAATCTTTACTATAATATATATATATATATATATATATATATATATAATTCAATTTTAGAATGCTAAGAGATGTTGAATGTTAATATGAAATAATAGTCATGAATATGGAACGGTATAAGATTTCAAACCATGGTTAATAGTCATACCCATGGTGATCATGTCCTCTCTTTAGAGAGAAAGGAAAACTCAAAGGTCTCATATTTATTTTTCTTAAAAAAATAAAAAACTACTAGACTAATAAAATTAAAAAGCTAGTTGTTTAAACATGATACCACTTTACTTAATTTGATAGCTATGCTAAAAAAAGTGTATTTTTCTATTATTTACCATATTGTTATCATACATGGTATTCTCATGCATACCTAGCTATTTTCGTTATAATTTACCTCTAAATTACCCAAGGTAGGCACTAAGGTGACAATCCAGGACATTAGGTTGCTTTGAGACAAACTCTACAGCTGGGCTTTTCTAGAGGCATTTGCTGGTTGTTGTGGATTTACCATTAGTTTCATTTTTGCTTCAATTATTTTTTTTTGTTGGTAATTAGTTAGTCACTTCACATCTGTTTAAAATTTCTAAGTATGTATCTACAACCCTTTCAGAATAAATAAAGTTATTTTAAGTCTTTCACTTGGTAATTGTATATTTATTTTGCTTCAAGTGTGATTGCATTTTAAAGTGTCCTGTCACTTGGATTGACGTCTATCATAGAAGATGTCCATGAAATTGGTTTCCATTCCACACCTTGGAATCAAAAGCCATTTAGGTAGTGACAAAAAAACATTGTCAAGTTGTGATACTCTTATCTATCTTAGATTGTCTATTGCAAGAGACAATAAAGCAATGTTAATATTACATTAGTTTGGTCTAAACAAATGATTGTACATGTTTAAGATGGTACATACATGTACTTAGACGGTCAATAAATGCTACAGTTAGGAGATGTGAAACTATGACAAATACGCATATCAAATGAGGAATACCAAAAAAGGCTTAGTTAATAATAATAAAACAAGATAAAATTTATTTATGTATAGATGATGATATAATATAGGACAGAGTCCAATGGCGTATGGTTAAGTAATATAACCATGTGATATAAAAGGCTTGGGAAAGAGTAATAGAAAAAAGATTAAGGAAAAGACAACGGTGAGAGAAAATCGGAAGGTCGACAATAGAAGTTATACATCTTCTCAGACAATTAATTGAAAAGCATCAAGAGCAAAAGCAAGATCTACACATGGTGTTCATTGACCTAGAAAAAGGTTATGATAGGGTTCTAAGAGAAATTATATGGAGAATTCTAGAAAAGAGAGGTGTTAGCGTAGCATATATTGAACAAATTAAGGATATGTATGAAACTATAACGACCAAAGTAAAAAACTTCAGGTGGATTAACTAAAGCATTGAGGATAAGATTACATCAAAGATAAGCTCTAAGTCTCTATCTTTTTACACTGATCATGAACGAATCACTAAACACATTCAAGATACAGTACCATGGTGTATGTTGTTTGCAGATAATATTGTTTTGATAGACGAGTCACGTGAAGGAGTAAATGTTAAACTAGAATCTTTACGAGAAACACTAGAAGTGAATGATTTTAAGCTTAGTGGAGTAAAGACCGAATATATGAAATTTAAGTTTAGTAATATTGGACGTAATGAGACAATTGTTAAAATAGAAGATGACGAGTTGTCTGGAACTGAGAGCTTAAGTATTTAAGATTTTTTTTTGCAAAATGATGGAGGGATTGATATAAATGTCTTACATAGAGTACAAGCAGGATGGTTGAAATAGATATTAGCGTCGAGTGTTTTATGTGAAAAATACCTCTAAAATTTAAAGGGAAGTTCTACAAAACGGCAGTTAGACCTGCTATATTATATGACGCTAAATGTTGGGCTATGACAGCCACATGAGCAGAAGATGAAAGTTGCGAGATAAGAATGTTAAGGTGGATGTGCGGACATAAGAGGATAGACAGAATAAGAAATAAGAGCATTAGAAAAAAGTGGGAGTTGTATCTATTTTCGAGAGACACGTTTAAGATGGTACGACATATACTTAGATGACCAATAAATGCCCCAGTTAGAATTTGTGAAACTATAACAAATACGCACATCAAACGAGGAAGAGGAAGGTCAAAAAAAACTTGATTAGCAATAATAAAACAAGATAAAATTTATTTAAATATAGATGATGATATAATAGGGGATAAAGTCCAATGGCGTAGAAGGATCCATATAGCCGACCCCACCTAGTGGAATAAGACTTAGTTGTTGTTGTATAGATGATATAATAGAGGATAGAGCCCAATAGCCAGAAGGATTCATAAAGCCGACCCCACCTAGTGGAATCAGGCTTGGTTATTGTCATCGTCGTCTAAACAAATGGTTGAATTAGGAAAAAAAATAGAAACTGTATAGACATTCCACGATAAAATAGGCTTTGTAGTTTATATAAGTTGAATTAATGTGCAAAGAAGAGATGAACACCAAAAAAAAAAAAAGTCTACTTGTATAATTAAAATGATTTAATGAACCTTGGTATTATTAGCTATTGAATTTTAGAAAGTGGCATATGTAACCACCCAAGCATTTTCCAACATGGGACTACATCGCATATAAGAATATTTGACCTCTATATGCATCTTACTTTGATATACAAAAACAAACAACCTATACAACCACATAGTGGTCTAGGTGGACATACACACAAGATATTCAATAAACTGATATATTCATCGGAACTAGTTGTGATTAAAACAAGTCGAATAAAGCCACTTTATGTTATATTATTCAGAATTTCAAAGGGTTTATTTTGATTTTGGGAAATATTTAGACTTTTATGCAAAAATGTTAATATAATAAGGAGCCTTCAACTCCCTACTTATGCTGACACTGTCGTTGACTAGTGACACAATCGTCACGCGTCGTCTTGCCTTATGACGTCACTACCCATATTGCCTTCCACCAAAATATTTTCGGCGAAGGGAGCAGCAAGCCAAGGTCTCCTCAAATCGGTCGCAACATCGTTGCCCTGCACTGCCATATTCTCGCACCACTTTTCGTTTGCATTTTTAGCGAAGGGAGCTTCGATTGAGATCCCTTAGTCGTTGTCGCCACCTCTCGCTACTACCAACATCGTCGACAAACTTATGTTTGGGATTTTAGAATCCAACCATGAAAGGAGTCTAGAGTTGTCTTGAGGTGAGCCAAGGGACCCGTGCCCTTTGAAAAGATAAATTCCTTGAGATGTAGTTGGTTTTATTAGGAGAAAATTAGTTGTAAACTCATACTTCTATTGCTTGACAATGTCTCCTATTTTGTTTGTCCTTTTTACATTCTAATTGTTTATCTACTTCTTGTTACTCTTTTAAAATTTATTGATTAAATTACCAAGAGACGATTTGAAATTTAAAAGAAACATTTGGAAACCTGAGGTAGTCCCCTATGAAGTACTATGAAAACCTTGTGTGATCTAATAACATAATTAATTATGACAAACTAATCACATGGAGATGAATAATATGTGAAACCAATCATATAGACATTAATAATACGCTAAACTAATCACATAGAGATGAATAATACAGCAAGTTTAGGCTCTACTATGCTCTTGAGAAGTTGTGTGATTTCTCAACTAAATTAACAAAGAAATGAATGCAGACCCTAGAGTTGCAGCTCTATAATTCATAAGAGTTGTGAGACTAGAATAAGGATCTAATAGATTCTTGTAGTTGTAGAGCATTGACTCCACACTCTCAAGGAGTTGCGTGACTATGTATATTGAATTAATAAATTAATTAATTAATATTATAGAGCATTGGCTCCACGTTCAAAAAGGACTTGAGTATTTTCGTGCATTCGTCCATACTACAAAAGATGTTTTACTCGCTGGATGGATTATGAGTTGTTCGCCCTTTTCTTATATGAGATATATTCCAGATGGATAGTATGTCATTCACCCTATATATATACACACACATGATGCATTTAGTAATTGTCGTTTGTTCACTTTTATATATATACACACACATTTTCCTGAAACTACTTTAGCACAAAATAATAATAATATTAGAGCAAAAAGTTATCGACAAAATAATAATAATATAGATCATGCTCGAAACATCATATGAAGTACCATTTCAGATGCATGCTACACAGCAGTAAATTTTCAATAATTAAAAAGGAAAATATTTTGAAAATATCAACAAGTATTCATGTCTATAGGCCACATTTGTCATGAAAAAAGCATACTTTGTCAATCTAACGATGGCAAAGCCATGGACTACTTCAAGATACCACCCAAGCAGCTTCTAAAGAATCAAAATAAGCTACCATCAACAATTCTCTTAACATTGCATCCACAACAAGTACCTTCGTACTGAATAACTCTGGAAGGAGTACCGCAAGAATCCAAGTTGCTGTCTTCCCACCTCGTGCTTATCTTTATCTGGTACCATCTTTTAACCAAGTATGAGAAGGTTTGAGAAAATACTCTCCAAGTGAAGATTTAAAACGTCACACTTCTGAAAGCGATGAATTGCGGGAAAAGGAGGGTAAAAAACAGCAGCGTTTAGAGCATCAATACCCTTGCTGGAACAGATCGAGATTATGGAACCGATGAATATATATGGCGATTTCGTGCACAGTCTCCAACATGTCGGGCGGCGCGAAACGAATTTGCGGTGGCCTTGCATCAAGCAATTTCTTCGATGGTGGATTCTTGGTAGGGAGGCCGATCAAGTATCTCATACGCCGAAACATATGCGATCAGAGACCGTATTCGGCCTCAGGTCTCGCATCCCAGCCTCGGCGACGACGAAGTAGGAGAGGAAGGAAATCTAATTGTCGTGTGAATCTACGAGATCCGATGCGAACCGGAGATACCCGTAACTGTTCGAAGAAGACTAGGGTTCGGAACGGCAAAGGTAGTGAGGGAAAAAGTCGACTGTGCGAACGGGAGGAGGAGAATGATTTCATGTGTAAACTCAAACACACACAGCAAGCGACGACCAATAGAAGTAGCACAAGAATTTTATTAACCAGTGAGTGTTTGTCAATTCTTACCATCGACCATCGCATTGTAAGCTTATCTAAGGCTACCATTGAATTTGTATGATAAATAGATTCAAACCATTAAAATAGTAATCGATTTGAATTAGGTTCGTAGATTTCGTCCGCTTTACTAAATATTTTAAATTGATTGGATTGAGATTTTATTAATACCTTTAAAGTGGGTCCAAAGAGGATAATTAATTTTAGTCTACAACTCACACAAATTAGTCTGTGATAATTCTAGATTGACTCACGGATTGAGAAAAAAATTATTCTACAATTTAAAATTAAAGTGGGAAGCTCAATAAACTGGTGACTTAACTAGCATAATCCGAAAAAGTAAACAAACAGAGGAGGAGGAGAATTTTTACCGGGAACTCATACAAGCATAGCAAGCGACAACCAATAGAAGTAACACGACGAAACCTTTTCACTATAGAGTACAATTGAACGGTAAATTCGAAAGTACATATGGATTTGAGCATGTTATCTATTTTTTAAAAAAAAATATAGCAAGTAGAGTCGTCAATTTGGATTGGATCTGTTAATTTGGTCCACTCCACCAAATAATTTAATTAGGTTGAATTGAGACTTTATTAATGCATTTTAAAGTGGGTCTAGAGAGGTCAATCTATTTTAGTCTACAACTCATATAAATCAGTCTGTGATGATCTCAGATTGACTTGCGAATTGAGAAAAAAAAAATCTTCTAAAATTTCAAAATTAAAGTGAAAAAGCTCAATAAACTCGTGGACTTAACCAACACAATCGAAAAAAGTAGACTGCGAATGGGAGGAGGAGAATAATTTCTAGTGGAAACTCATACACACACAACAAGGACCAATAGAAGTAACACAACAAAACATTTTCATTGTGGAGTACAGTTGAATTGTAAATTCGAAAATACGGATGGATCTGACCGTGTCACCTATTTTTCAAAAAGATGTTCCAGGCGATATTTGAACTTTATAACTTAGGGAGTGCGTCTCATCTTTACCATCACATCGTAATCCAGGACTACGATTGAATGTGTATGATAAATGGATTGAAGTCATTAGTAAGTCATCAATTTAGATTAGATTGTCAATTTGGACCACTCCATCAAATAATTTAAATAGATTGAATTGAGATTTTATAATGCATTTTCAATCTATTTTAGTCTGCAATCACACAAGTCAATTGTGGGTCTCAGATTGATCCATGGACTGAGAAAAAAGATTCTAAAATTTAAAATTAAAGTGAAAGGTTAATAAACTTGTGGACTAAATACATAATCCGAAAAAGTAAACTGTGCAAACGGAAGGAGGAGAATGATTTCTAGTGGAAACTCATACACGCATAGCAAGCGACGACCAATAGAAGTAGCGCAATGAAACCCTTACATTGTATAGTACAATTGAATGGTAAATTTGGAAGTACAGATGGATCCGGCAGTTGTTTTCCAAAAATTATCCTGAGCAGATTTGAACTTTTATTATCTAGGAAGCGCGTCTTTATCTCTTACCATCGCACTATAATTTAGGGCTACGATTGAATGTATATGACAAATGGGTTGAAGTCACTAGTAGAGTCATCAATTTAAATTAGATCGATCAATTTTTTCTGCTCTACCAAATAATTTAAATAAATTGGATTAAGATTTTATTAATGCGTTTTAAAACAGGTCCAAAGAGATCAATCAGTTTTAGTCTGCAAGTCACATAGTTTATTCCGCGGTGGTCTCAGATTGACCTGCAGGTTGAGAGGAAAAATCTTTTAAGATTTAAAATTAAAATGAATAACTCAATAGACACATGAATTTAACTAGCGTAATCTGTGATCTAAATTTCAATCTAAGCTCGCAAGTTGACTCATTTAATTCACAATTTGTCTTACATTAAATTGCATTCGAAAATTTTCAATCCACCGGCATGGTTGAGCCAACCCACTCCGTCCTATCATAGTACGGGTTTTGGATGGACCAACTTGTTACAACACTAGTCATTAGGAGGATTTTCCATGAAGGAGCATTGTAAAATAAAATAAATTTTTTTAATGTGAAATATAAATATATATTCATTTATAAAAATATACTTACACAGTAATTTTCCTATATATGAAGAATGTAACACTTTAGGAAAGAAGTAGACCAAAAAATTATTTGGTTGTGATTCATTCATATTTGATAAATCATGCAGGTTGAATATGTTTTTTTTTGGGGTTCGCTATGAGATTTAACTTGTTTCCTTGTACGTCCAATTAATCCTTATTCATTGCTTGATATAATCTTATATCTAATTGTTGTGCCAACATTTAAAAAAACTAGGTGTTCCACCATCTCTAATTTATTATTGTGAACTCTGGGACGTTGGACTTCTAGACCGTCTATTACGAGCATTTCTCTGATTTATCCTGATGATTGATGGGAAACTTTCGTGGAGTCGAGTTGGGTCGATCACCTCAAATTCGTCTGTTAACTAATCCAATAATTTTTTCCAATTTATCATTGTATATTATATAAAGGAACTTATTGTAGAGGTGGTGTTATGCCTTACCAGATCGTCATTTTAATTTTTATTTAAACCACATATTTTCGATTTAATTGGAGTTTCAATGAGTTACACCATGTTTGGAAACCTTTTAAGTAAGGAATTGGAATTCAATTTCAATCGGAATTGAATTTCATCCGGAATTGAATTCCAATTCTCATATTTGGAATGAATTAGTAAACAACAGAATTGAATTGAATTCTCATGTTTGAAATCAATCAGAATTGAAATCAATTGTTATATTTTTACCATTTTATCTTTCAAGTAAAATGAAGATCATCAAGTAAAATGAAGAATAAAATTCTTCTTTATTTAGCTTCAATGTGCAGCAGTCCGAAACGGCGCTGAGCAGCGAGCAGGGTTGCAGCAGTCTGAAAAAGTGCTGATTTGTTTTATTAAGAATGGTGAATTAGTAATTTAAAATTTGGGAGGGAATTTCCTTCCCCGAATCAGACCCAAAGAGGTCTGATTTATTTTGAGATGTGAAAGTCTAATTCCTTCCTAAAAATTACTACCAAATGAAGAAAATTGAATTCCAATTCTCAAAGAAATTTCAATACCTTCATTTCTAAATAGGAAGCATCCACGCTAGTTCATGTTTTACTATCTTAAATTTTATATTTGTTTATAAAAAAATCACTTACATCATATTTTCGTTCAATTTTCTTAATTTAGATTTATAGCACAGTAGTCTCCCATTATAGAAATGAAACTCTCAGTCTTAAAAATAAATTAATATTTCTTTTTAATTTCTCTTTTTTCTTAAAACTCTATATTACAAATATAATCATAAAAAATAGAGCAGGGAAAATAAAATAATAAAAATGGTAATAAAAATTTTAAAATAGCCGATATAGCGTGTAATAAAAAGTAATTATCTAAATTTAATAAAATGGAGATAGGATAGAGAAACGGATATAAATGTTTTTATTATAGTACACACTGCTACTTTAACTATTTATCTAAAATAGTCTTCTATATTTTGCAGAAGACATAAATCAAGAGAATATTTTAACTTAGCATAATGATTTTTTTGGATGGAAAAGACTAACGATTAATTGGAAAAAACTCCCTAATTCCAAATTGATTTTTGCATGTACTTCCCACTTAATAAATTCTTTGCATTCACTCTTTGATGAATTGAGTATAAAAACGTAAAAATTCAATATACATGGTAAAGATTTGAGTATAAATTATTTGAAATTAAGTACTTGTGAGAATCTGAGAAATTTGAGGGCTAAAAAGCAAAATTTTCGAAATTAAGGGCATGGTTGGGATTTCGAAAAGCTGAATGGGTTTTTCTGCAAAAAGCCACCCCCTTATTAGCTCTTCGTTTCCCCTAATCTGATGACCTAGCCGCAACATCACGCTTCGATTACTTCTTCTCCTCTTCGCCTTCCACCGCAGCCAGCAGAGAGAGAGACCGAGCCACTCTTCTCCTCTCGCGTGCCCTAAACCGCAGCCGCCCGACGTAGTGTTCGCCCTCTTCTCTGCTTCGATTGAAGTCACCAAAGAACCAACGCCGACTTCTTCCTTCGTTCTACTCGTAATCTTGATTCACAAGATACTCTGCGACCACCAGCCGGAGGTGGGTTTCCCGAGCGCTGTTGTCGCCCTTTTTCTCACGATCACTCCATCGCGAGCAAGCAAGATCATCGGGCCTTCTTCCTCCTCTGATCGCAGATTTGGTAAGAGCGGAGATTTGGATTTCTTCGATTTAGTTGTTCCCTGAGTTGTACCCTAATCGTTGATCCACTGAATTTGGGATTCTTGGCTTAAGCTAAACTAGAGCTATTCTTAGGGATATTTGTTCTACCCTGTGGGAGCAGGTGCGCTGGACGACTCACGGTCAGCGACGAACTCCGGTAAGCATCGATTGTTTTCGATTTGTTCTTCGGATGGAATTGTATTAGAACAGTAGGATTGGGTTGTGCTATCAGTTTGGATTCTTATGTCTCCGTGAGTTGTTTTGCTTTGGATGATCTTGAGACGAATCATGTTGACCATTCTTGAGCTTGAGTGATCAGTAATGGGGTTGATGTGTTCTCCTGACCGATTGATTGTTGAATCTAGTTCTTCTGATCAGTTGATTGTTCTTGATCTACTATTGGATTTTGGTGAATTCAGTTCATCTGTAGTCTTCCGTTTGGATTGCGTTTCGATTTCTGTTGATACGAATTGTAGGGGAACTAATCAGTGCTGTGTATGGTTGTGTGGATTCTGTTCAGTCCTCACGGTAGGGTTAGATTAGTAACCATGGGTATTTTTATTACCTAGGGTTTCATGGGTTGAGGGCTAGTTAAACAGAATTAGTGTCACGTATAATTAGTGTGTAACTTAGTTAATTAAATGTATAATTAGCTAAGTGGTTGTTTGTATTTGATGCAGGACACTGATTGTCGCGGTTATCTGCGTTGCGGATAGTATATTTGGACGGGGGATCTCGACGCTTGGACTTCTTCGTATCGAGGCGGGTACCTCTGTTTATGCATGGGTAAGTTGGCTAGAGAAAATCGAGTGTGGAAGAACTTGGTCAAATTAAGTAATGAGTTGGGCCTAATCCAATTGAACTACTAGGAACTCAGTTAAGAGTTAGACTTAGCTGGGTAAGAACAACTCATTCAATGTGGGTCAAAATGGAACCACACAGGATCTAAGGTTGGGTTGGAACTAGGCAGTGGATTGTGGTGCAGTGGTATGAGTTCATTGCACTTAAGTGTGAGCATTTAAAAATCCCTTCATGGCGATTATGTCTTGGTCCAGAGCACTATGGGTCAATACTGTCAGCCTTTCTATTAAAGGATGTGTCCGTTCACATTGACTAAATTTAATGCAGCGTTCTAAAAATCAGCCTAGGCGGCCACCTAAGTCCCGCCTAGGTGCTAGACGTCCCCCAACCGCACTGAAAACATCCTAGTCGGTCAACCTAGGCGGCCTTGGTGCCTAGGCGGGATTAGGCGGCCCTAGGTGCCGACTAATCGGTCGAATCGTCTAGGCGTCACGAAATTAGTGCAAAATTTTCATGATTTTTGTTAGTTTGAGCTTTTAAATTTAAAGCCCAATTAAAAAAAACTGAAATGTAACTCTTTTTTGTGTTAAGCTTTTAAATTTAAAGCCCAATTAAAAAAAACTGAAATGTAACTCTTTTTTGTGTTGAGCTTAAGTTTTATAAGCCCTAAACTTTGATCCAACGAGAAAATCGATTTGTTGGTTTGCCTTAGCGGCTA
Source organism: Boesenbergia rotunda (assembly GCA_024364735.1). Taxonomy (NCBI): domain Eukaryota; kingdom Viridiplantae; phylum Streptophyta; class Magnoliopsida; order Zingiberales; family Zingiberaceae; genus Boesenbergia; species Boesenbergia rotunda. The sequence goes on from JAGFNQ010001728.1 coordinate 446,186, forward strand.
GCACCAAACTTCATTTTCACGTACTGAGTAACCAGAGCGGGAGAAATTAGAGCGACTAACAAAGCCCACATTTTGGAGAGTTAAAATATAGAATAAATTTATGATATTTTATTAGTTGTGTACTTTTGAACTCATTTTAAATTTGATATTATTGTATTAGATTTATAGAATGTGATTTATTATGTAATTTATATTGATACCGTGAAATCCGCCTAGCAACGCCTAATCCCCGCCTAGGATGCCTAGGCACTAGAGGCATATATGTGTCACCTATTTAACAACTCTTTAAATTGCTACAGCTTGTGTCAGTTACCATCCCTCATATCAAGCTTAAAGAGCCATGTTTATAGAATTTGATAATCTTTCTCAATCTCTCATAATTATTACTAAAAATATCTCTTGATCTTCCTTAATTATTACTAGTCTTAAGTAGTATTATCGTTAAATCTCGCTCATTTTATTCACAACATCCTCCTCCATTAATTTTTTTTACTTTTGTGTGTTGTCTATTGTAGAATTTCTCTGTTCAACTTTTCTCAGACTCGACCAATCTTTGAGCCCACAGGCTAATCCCAACTCAACAGCTTAACACAGCAATACAGAATTATAGCAATGCATCACTGAACCAATGCATCTTGTCACTTATCTTCTTGCGAAGTAGTTCAAAGTGTATGACCTGTGAATTGTCATTACACACACACACAAAGAAGTACGTTGCACCTGCTCGAGGATGAGTATCGTACCAATAGTCCAAAAGTGTTGCATCCAACACAAACCATTCATTAGACAATGACCAAATGTGTTGCCAAGATAGTGTTCTTGATTGTGTTAACGAGCTAAACTTAGAGTTCGCAGTGAAATTACAACACCTAAGGGCTTACAAGCTTAGTCTCTCATATAACCTTGGCTAAAAGCCTATTGGGCATAGACATAGTAGTCACTTAATGATGTCGATTGGCCTGATATATCAGTAATTCTATAGATGAGTATATTATAGTAGCATTTAATGCAACACAAAAAAAAGGATCTTATATTCAAATAGAATTTAGATGCATCATAACATGTTAAGATCAATAGTAAAAACAGATGGCAAATTATTGTTTTTACACATCATATACAAATTAATCAACAGGATATAAAGCATGAATTTGGTAAATAAATAACCAAGAGAAAATAGTGAAGTCAAAAGATAATCATAGAGCAAAACAGGCAAATGAGACAAAAAGGTAGAAAAGAAGATTCTGAGTTCAAGTTTCAGTCACGGCTTGACTGACACACCTAAACTAAGATTCAACCCTAACTCAAAAACATCAAAAATGGGGTTTGGGGACACATCACGATTACTCACAAACCACATAATACAATATCCCTACTTACACATCACCATCAGTATATGACGGATCGATCACCATATGATGGAAAATCAGTTAGAATAAGGAAACGCTACAAGGTATCAGCCACAACTTCCCACTCCTAAACCATAGCAACCCAGGAAAATGATTAGATATGAGGTCAACAACTACCTCAATCCCACCAAATCTCAGAACCTGACAAGACTGCAGCCTAAATGAAAGAACAATATCTCAAAAGTAATGGATGATAAAGGATCCTACCTTTTCCGAGAAGGTAGCTATCAGTGATGTTGCCCGCTGCCAAAACCTTACGAGAACCCAACGAGCTTCCGCGAGACGAGGCTTCGCGGAGACTGCTAGGGAAAATGGTGGATGCCAGCTGCTGTCGACGTCAACGAGAAAGCCCAAGAGCAGGCCTCCCTAGCTGATCCGGCCATCAAAGTGGAGGGGTGCGAGAGTATGGAAACCGCGATAGTAACACTGCCTGGCTCGGCTCGGAAGTAGGGTTTCACGGAACTGAACCGACTCAGCAATTATAATTGCCCGGTTCAGAAGATCCTGTTCGGTTCGGCTTAGATTGACACCGGCTCCACAATCCAAATGAATCGAATCAAAATCAACTCAGGCAGGAAATTAGCCCCGTTTTATGGTAATAGAATTTAGAATTAATTTTTAATAGATATAAAAATATTTTATTGGGTATTAGTCTTCGGGAAAATTTGAGAAAATTTCTCAATCTCAAACTCACCTTTGCATATAGTCCCCATTCAAAAATTTCTTTGCATGCACTCCCTTATGGGATTGACAAGACAGTTCTGTGTGTTATTTTCTTTATCAGTATAAAAGAGTAAAAATTCAGTATACATTGTAAAAATTTGAGTATAAATTATTTGAAATCGAGTACTAATTTAAGAAATTTGAGTATTATTTGAAAAAATTTGAGTATACATTGTTTCAGTATATCGTAAAAATTTCAGTATAAATTATAAAAATTTAAGTATGAATTAATTTAGATTGAGTATTATTTGAAGAAATTTGAGTATATGAAATTGTATCCACCACATCAAGATTTTCACATGAGGGGTCACCGAAACTGTATACTCAATTTTCCTAAATTAGTACTGTAGCGGCCCCGCCTCTATGGTCCCCGCAGGCAACCCTCTAGGCCGGCGACCCTACGGTCTTCCCACTCCTGGCAGTGGGTTTTTGCCTTCCCCAGGATTCGAACCCTTGACCAATTAATCTGTCCTACAGCTCAATTGGTACCAGGATTCAGGAACTATTGTACTTGTCCTGGAGGTCAAGGGTTCGAATCCTGAGGAAGGCAAAAACCCACTGCCAGGAGTGGGAAGACCGTAGGGTCGCCGGCCTAGAGGGTTGCCTGCGGGGACCATAGAGGCGGGGCCGCTACAGTACTAATTTAGGAAAATTGAGTATACAATTTCGGTGACCCCTCATGTGAAAATCTTGATGTGGTGGATATAATTTCATATACTCAAATTTCTTCAAATAATACTCAATCTAAATTAATTCATACTTAAATTTTTATAATTTATACTGAAATTTTTACTATATACTGAAACAACGTATACTCAATTTTTTTCAAATAATACTCAAATTTCTTAAATTAGTACTTAATTTCAAATAATTTATACTTAAATTTTTACAATGTATACTGAATTTTTACTCTTTTATACTGATAAAAAAATAACACACAGAACTGTCTTGTCAATCCCATAAGGGAGTGCATGCAAAGAAATTTTTGAATGGGGACTGTATGCAAAGGTGAGTTTGAGATTGAGAAATTTTCCCGAAGACTAATACCCAATAAAATATTTTTATATCTATTAAAAATTAATTCTAAATTCTATTACCATAAAACGGGGCTAATTTCCTGCCTGAGTTGATTTTGATTCGATTCATTTGGATTGTGGAGCCGGTGTCAATCTAAGCCGAACCGAATAGGATCTTCTGAACCGGGCAATTATAATTGCCGAGTCGGTTCAGTTCCGTGAAACCCTACTTCCGAGCCGGGCCAGGCAGTGTTACTATCGCGGTTTCCATACTCTCGCACCCCTCCACTTTGATGGCCGGATCAGCTAGGGAGGCTTTCTCGTTGACGTCGACAGCAGCTGGCATCCACCATTTTCCCTAGCAGTCTCCGCGAAGCCTTGTCTCGCGGAAGCTCGTTGGGTTCTCGTAAGGTTTTGGCAGCGGGCAGCATCACTGATAGCTACCTTCTCGGAAAAGGTAGGATCCTTTATCATCCATTACTTTTGAGATATTGTTCTTTCATTTAGGCTGCAGTCTTGTCAGGTTCTGAGATTTGGTGGGATTGAGGTAGTTGTTGACCTCATATCTAATCATTTTCCTGGGTTGCTATGGTTTAGGAGTGGGAAGTTGTGGCTGATACCTTGTAGCATTTCCTTATTCTAACTGATTTTCCATCATATGGTGATCGATCCGTCATATACTGATGGTGATGTGTAAGTAGGGATATTGTATTATGTGGTTTGTGAGTAATCGTGATGTGTCCCCAAACCCCATTTTTGATGTTTTTGAGTTAGGGTTGAATCTTAGTTTAGGTGTGTCAGTCAAGCCGTGACTGAAACTTGAACTCAGAATCTTCTTTTCTACCTTTTTGTCTCATTTGCCTGTTTTGCTCTATGATTATCTTTTGACTTCACTATTTTCTCTTGGTTATTTATTTACCAAATTCATGCTTTATATCCTATTGATTAATTTGTATATGATGTGTAAAAACAATAATTTGCCATCTGTTTTTACTATTGATCTTAACATGTTATGATGCATCTAAATTCTATTTTGTGTTGCATTAAATGCTACTATAATGTACTCATCTATAGAATTACTGATATATCAGGCCAATCGACATCATTAAGTGACTACTATGTCTATGCCCAATAGGCTTTTAGCCAAGGTTATATGAGAGACTAAGCTTGTAAGCCCTTAGGTGTTGTAATTTCACTGCGAACTCTAAGTTTAGCTCGTTAACATAATCAAGAACACTATCTTGGCAACACATTTGGTCATTGTCTAATGAATGGTTTGTGTTGGATGCAACACTTTTGGACTATTGGTACGATACTCATCCTCGAGCAGGTGCAACGTACTTCTTTGTGTGTGTGTGTAATGACAATTCACAGGTCATACACTTTGAACTACTTCGCAAGAAGATAAGTGACAAGATGCATTGGTTCAGTGATGCATTGCTATAATTCTGTATTGCTGTGTTAAGCTGTTGAGTTGGGATTAGCCTGTGGGCTCAAAGATTGGTTGAGTCTGAGAAAAGTTGAACAGAGAAATTCTACAATAGACAACACACAAAAGTAAAAAAAATTAATGGAGGAGGATGTTGTGAATAAAATGAGCGAGATTTAACGATAATACTACTTAAGACTAGTAATAATTAAGGAAGATCAAGAGATATTTTTAGTAATAATTATGAGAGATTGAAAAAGATTATCAAATTCTATAAACATGGCTCTTTAAGCTTGATATGAGGGATGGTAACTGACACAAACTGTAGCAATGTAAAGAGTTGTTAAATAGGTGACACATATATGCCTCTAGCGCCTAGGCATCCTAGGCGGGGATTAGGCGTTGCTAGACGGATTTCACGGTATCAATATAAATTACATAATAAATCACATTCTATAAATCTAATACAATAATATCAAATTTAAAATGAGTTCAAAAGTACACAACTAATAAAATATCATAAATTTATTCTATATTTTAACTCTCCAAAATGTGGGCTTTGTTAGTCGCTCTAATTTCTCCCGCTCTGGTTACTCAGTACGTGAAAATGAAGTTTGGTGCTAGCCGCTAAGGCAAACCAACAAATCGATTTTCTCGTTGGATCAAAGTTTAGGGCTTATAAAACTTAAGCTCAACACAAAAAAGAGTTACATTTCAGTTTTTTTTAATTGGGCTTTAAATTTAAAAGCTCAAACTAACAAAAATCATGAAAATTTTGCACTAATTTCGTGACGCCTAGACGATTCGACCGATTAGTCGGCACCTAGGGTCGCCTAATCCCGCCTAGGCACCAAGGCCGCCTAGGTTGACCGACTAGGATGTTTTCAGTGCGGTTGGGGGACGTCTAGCACCTAGGCGGGACTTAGGCGGCCGCCTAGGCTGATTTTTAGAACGCTGCATTAAATTTAGTCAATGTGAACGGACACATCCTTTAATAGAAAGGCTGACAGTATTGACCCATAGTGCTCTGGACCAAGACATAATCGCCATGAAGGGATTTTTAAATGCTCACACTTAAGTGCAATGAACTCAAACCACTGCACCACAATCCACTGCCTAGTTCCAACCCAACCTTAGATCCTGTGTGGTTCCATTTTGACCCACATTGAATGAGTTGTTCTTACCCAGCTAAGTCTAACTCTTAACTGAGTTCCTAGTAGTTCAATTGGATTAGGCCCAACTCATTACTTAATTTGACCAAGTTCTTCCACACTCGATTTTCTCTAGCCAACTTACCCATGCGAGAACCGGGCTAGATCTAGACAATAACATGATTTTGTATCTATTATAATGTTAACCATAATAAAACCAAATAAGGTAACTGTGTATGTAGGATGCCATATGGGATCATTTTCTGCGTTTATTATCCCTTCCAAATCTGCCTAGGCAGCTACATCTGTTGCCCAAGGAGCCACTTCCAAAACCATAGCTGCAATCCAAGATATCCTACTAAGGACAGTACAATCAGATACATGGATGTTATTCTAACCTGTAGTACTATTACCCATATGTCCACCTAATCTCATCAACAAACCCTGCATTCTTATATCACTTTGCTGAAACAAAGGGAAACATCTGTAGTACTTCTTAAGTAGAAAAATCTACTTTCCAACTTCTGAATATATGCTCCCCTAGTTTTTTCATTTATTTCCTTGCATCTCTCCTTGCATATGTTGTGTCTGGTCTACTACAAATCATAATCATCACATATGTCAAGTTGGCAACTATTGCATCATAGTCAACTGTTTCTAAATCTTCTTGAAACCTTTTTATTATGTGATTGCTCATTACAACTTTGTTTTTCTACACCACCACCATAACAAGCTATTTTTTTCTTAGATGTGTATTCCTCCCCCAAGCCCATAACTGAAAATTCATTTGATAATCATTTATTAAACTTCTTAGCTTCTTGGATGTCACCTTTTGCAATCAACATGTTTTTTCCCTCCGAATTTTATTCATTGGGCACAACAATTATTTTTAATTTCATATTTCTACTCAGATTCTATATAAATCTTCTGTTGGCAATTGTTGAAATTCCAATTTCACTGCAATTAGTATCTTCTATTGGAACAACAATGACCAACTTAACATCTAGCCAATCTACATTTGCTCGTGAATCCATCAACTTCTTTTACCACTACAGTAGGTTTTGTTTCAGACCAATTAAATTCTCATTCAACTCCATACTAGGTCTTTAGCGGTATTGAGTCTTTTTGGGCTGCACCATGTCACTGTATCTGAATCATAAAGAGAAATGCAATTTTAACATCCAGCTACTCTTATATGCAACCATAATACTCCACACTAATCTACTAGTAGTTAGGTTATCTTGTTTGGCATTTATTTTTGTCATCATGCATATGTAAATTTACCTCTGTAATATACATATAGAAGTTAACTCATTGTCCAAATTTTGTTCTGTCTCCAAAGATTCCGTCTCTTTCATTTTGACAAGGTCTATCTTCAGTCTGCATTGCCTTAAACAATTTTTATCATCACCTCCAATAGGTGATAGAGGGAAGGAGACTATCATTGTGGGCATTTGATACTCTTTTATCTCTTGCACATCCTGTTAGAAGATCTCCATGTCAATGTATTCACTTTTCTCGAGTTGTTTTCCTTGTTTGTCAAAATTTGTTAGAAATCTATATTTATTCATAATGTTTTTATTGGATACCATTAGTAGGATTGTAAATGAGCTGAGTCAAATGAAACTTTGTGTCGTTTAGAATTGCTTGGTAAGGACACCAAGCCGAACTGTGCCAACTCTAAAATTAACCAAGTTATTGGATGTTTTTTTCTAACATTGAGCTCTGATATGAGCTCAAATCAAGTTTGGTTCATTTCGATGTTATCAAACTCTTAATTCAACTTGTTTGTTTGAAATTTTTATGATTTTAAAATTGTTTGATTGCTTAGCGAGCTTGTTTGTTCATTTTGAGAGAGTTTATTTACTTGCAGGAATATTTATAAGGTTGATACGAGCTTGTTTATAAGTTTAGTAAGGCTTGTCACAAGTATTTAGTCGAAATTGATGATTAGGGTTTTCAGTATTGACTAATGCAATATGCATTGAAACACATTGGCAAGCTCGTGCCACCAATGTTGACAATGAAACATGTAGCTTTCGTGGTCGATGGTTTTCCTGTGTGTTGCAATTTGGTCCAAAACAAAACCAAAGAGAGGAGGAGAGGGGGCTTGACTTATAAAGGGTCTGAGATCATTTTACAAGAAGCAACAACGTCTACAGAAGCTACCAACAATGGTGATGAGTGGTGGCGAGTGACGACCACTTCTTTGGAGCAACAAGTGATAGAGGATGCAAACAATGGAGGCATTCGCCGATGGTCATTGATGATTGCAGGCTGGATCACCACGAGATGGTGATCACTGACAATTGCTGCAGCAGAGAGAATTGCAGCCGGTTCGAGTGAGGAGTTAAAGTTAGGATTGGGAGAAAAAGAAAACCTAAACTATATATCATTTTGTTTGTATATATGTATATACTGTTATTATATTTAGAACAACTTATATATATTAAATTGTTTCTTATTAATAATATAGCAATGCTCTATTTGCTATAACAATTATATATAATAAAAAAGTTTTAAGTATTTTATATATAATTTATATCAATATTTAAATTTGGTACCATGCTGAGTGGCACATTCAAAATTTATTGTTCTGATAAATTACTAAAACTTAATATTTCTTGGCACAAGCAATGTCTCCTATGTCACTGTGTCACTTATGTCATCACCTCTTACTATGTTGTAAACTTGTAATACAGGTTAAGATGTATTAAGATAACCCTGCTATTACAAGATAATGATAAAACTGTTTCATTCCACATGGAACATAAAGTCTGAATATATAATCATTCCTGCCTTAAACATCTCGAATGTCATGTGATGGCACCACTTGTAGTAGGGAGTCTTGGACATTCATACCAGATTTATAGATTGGATCACTCAACCAGATTGTCCGAAAATCCAGGTCTATTCAATTTTAGTGAATTTAGTGAGACAAACAATCTTTAGTCGAAACGATTTGATTTTAATACCTAGGAGTTCCCTTGTGAAACTCTGTGTCATTCATTATACAGGTGAAGATGCAGATACGGGTCAAGTGTGGTTGTGGTGATGGAAAATGCCTTGAGTGGGCTATCATTGAGCTCCAAGGTGTTGTTGAATCTCAGTCTACATGTGCTGGTCAGATCAATGGTCTAGAAATTGGACGTCTCTGTTGCTCATCATCTTCCTCTCAGGTCGAGCCTATGTTTCAGCACCTCTTATTAACATACTTTTCATTTGGGTTCCTGTTTAGCATTCAATATTTACTATGAGTTTCTTATTCTGCAGACAAACTATACCTTCACTGTGGGTTACCATGAACTCTCTGGCACAAGGGTACAGTTGAAAAAGCCACTATTAGTTTTACAGAAAAAGGTGGCAACAAGTTCGGCAATGCTGCCTCAGTTTTCTGATTCCCCTCCAGTAGAATTAGAAGTCATTGGAATTATACGCCAGAAGATCCTATTCAAGAATAGACCAAAAGCTTTGACGTCAAGTACAGATCTTTCTTTCTCAAACAAGTTTAAGATATTGCTATGGGTTGAACTCATAATCGGTTCTTATTCTATAGGGGCACAGCCAAAGGAAAAGAGAACTTCGTGATAATCTCTTCTATCACAAAAGGCACAACGTTCAGGTATTTCACTATCACAGAAGACGGTAATGGCTTGAGCAGTGAAGTTTTCTATTGCAAGACGACCTTTTGATAGAAACCAAAGAAATTGAGTGATTTTGATGACTTTATTTCTTCTTTTATTTGATTGGTGGTAGTAAAAACCTACGTGCCTACGATATTACTGTAACCTGAGCACCTGCTAGCTTTCCGGTTTGTAATTGTAAGTTCCCTTCGACTTACCTACTCCAGTTAATTCATAGTGATCCAAAGCGAGCACCTTACCAATTCACGTCCTTTGTATTTATTTTTGATAAAATCAAATCATGCTCAGTCATTTTTTTAAAAATTTATTTCATTTATTTTTTAAATTACTTTTGGTTTGCAACTTTCATCCTTATATTAAATTGCAAGCTAATGTGAATATCAGTTGCAGCATGATTTGATCAAAATGTAGATGTTAAATTGGGATTTTTCATATTTTAGTTTGCAATAGTTTATAGATTTATGCAAGGTGAAGAAGCAGAAATAGCACTCAATGGATTTGCATTTCAGTTATGAAGAAATGCAGACCATTCACTTCGGTGGATGTAACAAATAAAGTATTTGATAATTTTAGTATAATTATTTGAAGGTATTTATTTGGATGATGATAACAGTTGAGTGACCTGTGTTAATATAGAATATTTTTTTATTGTTAAAAAATTCAAATTATATTTTGAATGAGAATTATATTAAGGGCTTCCCCCCTTGAGTCAGTTAGTTTGGGGTCTAAATTCTAAATGTACCTTAAATTAAGGTGTGGGATCTCAAATTGACCCTATTAAATTAAAAGATAAAAAAACTTTCTCCATGAGTTTTGACTTTTGATATAGTTTGATTCATTAATTATTACAGGTCATGTCTATAATTTTTCTTTTATTCACTAACTTCTCCATGCTTAAGGCACTATAGATTTGTAATGGTGATCATTCTAAGCGGAAGAAATTTAAATATTTAGGGGGCGTTTGATTTCCTCCATTTTCTATTTTTCATTTTTTAGAAAATGATTTTATTTCATTTTTTAATTTCTAGAAAACGTTATATTTTTTTTTTGGAAAACAAGATTGGAAAATACAAATCAAACATGTTTTTCAGAAAATTACATTTTCTATGGAAAATGAAAATGAAAAATAAGTAAATCAAACACTCCCGTAGTCGTTGTTCGATAGTTATATTGCTAAATCATGTAATTCTTAAATATTCAAGCTGTTTTAACTTACAAAGTTGATTAAAATTGATATGAAGATAAACTGCGAGAGAACAATTTTAAAATAAAAACTGCTTAAATTTATTATTATTATTCCTAGTGATTTCTTACACGTAACTTGATTTATAAGTTGGTTTAATAAAAACCAAAAAAAAAAATTTAAGAGGAAAATTAAATATGTCTGAAGTATTGGCAATTGATCAAGGGCATATTCAAAGTTGTTGATTTTTTAAAAGGCACACCTAAGTTTCTAATTTTCCAAATGATACACCAGATTTCTATTATGCCACTACCGCAACAACTGACCTCTTTCCCATTTACTGAAGCATAAGACTAAAAATACCGACAGGAAGATTAAACCCTAAAAGTAGAAGAAAAACTTTGATGTCCTGTTCTCCAAAGAAGACCAATTAAGATTTCAGCATAACAATTCATTCGATATTTTTTAATCGATTCTCTTCCTGATTTTCTGATGTATGTATTATATTGGTCATTGGATACCATTTTTTGTTTATTTATATCGAGTATAATATATATTTGTTTAAAAAATATTATTTTGGGATTTTTTTTGTCATCCATTGCTATGTGATTGAGATTTTTGTAAAGACCAATTGGCACTGTAAATACAATCATCCGAACGTACATAATTAGTTTAGTTTTCTGATATGAAATATTATGTGGTGAGCAAACGTAAAAAATATATATTTAGAGGATCAGATTTTCTCTAACGTATTAGTAGTGGTTTTTGTTTTACTTTTTCTACCCTTACTATTTGGTGTTGAACTTTCAAAGATGTACAATAGTTTCAATCCGTAACACAGTGGTACTGAACATTATATTTCAACACTATTATATGCTGAACTTTCTATTGTGGTGTTAGAATGTCTAACACCACTGTGATGCTGAACTTTCTATTATAGTGCTAGAATATATATTCCCATTACTGTTTTTTAAAAATCCACACCATGATAGTGTTGAAGATTTAAAGCCATAATTTAATATAGAGGGATCAAAACCAGGATTGCGCACACAGACAAGGTTGAAGATTTAAAGCCATGTGAGATATGAAAGATTATAAGTGAAATGTAACTTGAGGTTCACGCAATTAGGAGGCATCATCAAGGATGATTGGTTTGATTAGGTAGGTTCTAGACTACTTAGTGGCTTATGAGAAGGCTTTGACCAAGGGACAATAATTTCCTAGTTTTAGTCGAGAGTTAAACTTGATCTCTAGCATTGGGTAGGCTTGCACAGGGGATATAAGCTAACTGAAGTTAGGATCTCCAAGTAGATTCTGTTGGCAGTGAAAGTTCTACTAGGTAGTGGAAGATCAAGTTGAATTGGACAGTGGAAGTCCCAGTGGATCAGTTTGAACACTTGACAGTGGAAGTCCCAATGGGTCGGTTGGGAGCTCAACACTGGGCAAAAGTTAAGTCTTGGAGGAGTGAACTTTAAAGAAGTAGACCTAGTAGGTTAGCTAGATCAAATACAAAATTTTGCATGTTGTTTGTATGTGTCGTCTTACAAGTTGCAGTTGGATGAAGATTCGGAAGATTGGAGTGCATCCGGAGACCAGACTAGGGGGTGAACTAGTCTGGGTGAACGGAATGGGTCAAGTCGACCGGAAGTCGATGTGATCGTGTTTGAAAGATTCAGTCTACGAATGAGTTTTGACCGAGTTTCAAGCGATTGGAGGGTGTTCTAGGTGATCAGAAGTCTGAAACTTAACTCAAATTGAGTTTGCAGTCGAGTCAGCTGAGGTCTAGTCTACTGGAAGAGCTTTTAGCTGACTAAAAGAGTGTTAATCAAGGTGGCAAAAAGACGATTTACTCGCCCTCAGCACTCTCGCTAACCCATCCTAGAGTCAACACGGAAGAGGTAAATCTCGGGGGACTACTAGCTTGAATGCTGTGGCTAGCGCGTAGGGAGGGCGGACACACTGACTTTGCCAAGTTTTAACTCCCAGATCTCAAGGTGGCAATACTCACGCCCTAACCATCCATCTATCCCATGGGGACTAAAAGTATATAATTCTATAGTTACGATCGCAATGAGACCTATTTTATATATCAATTACAATCAACCTCTCTATTCTAAGTGCTCGAAAAGTACTCAAAGTTATGCTAGTGTGCTCCCGAGACTATGGTGCAACGGAGGGCGACTAGTTGTCTCCCAAGCACTCGCATTTCGATCCCTAGATATGACGCATTGTGTAGAAATTTTTTCTCCAAATGCGGCGTGTAATCGTGGGATGTTGGGCTTCTGGACTGCTCGCCGCGAGCACTTCTCGATTTATCCTAGCAGCCAGGGGAAGCTTCCGTGCAGTCGGGTCCTAGGTTCGACGTTACCCAACCTGGTTAATCATCGAAAAATATTCAAAGCTTTGCTAGTGTGCTCCAAGAAACGCTAAGAGTGTCGTGACACTTAGGGCTTTAGACTAGATCGACACAATTGTGTTTGCTTTTTATTTAAGTTCTTTTTACAACTTTTATTATTGTGTTTGTTCTTTATCGAATTGTGTATGAGGTTTCTCTGTCGCTAGAAAGCGTTTGGAAAGGAGAAAGATACTAGTGGACTCACGTTGAGTATATAACCTTTGATGTAGCACCCTAAGGTATGTAAACCAAGTAAAAACTGTCTTCTTTTCTACTTGGTCTCTAGACATTTGAAACTGAAATCAAATCGATGCTTGAGTAGTCGATTGGATAGGAATTCTGGTAAATTGTTGTTGATTACTTAATGACAATTTTCATTAAGACATTATCAATAGACTGAAGCTGAGTAAAATAAATCCATTGGATCCTCTTTTATAAAAGGCTTGGAGGGTTGTTTAGGCTTCTAGATCGCCCACCGCGAGCGCTTCCCAATTTATCTTGGCGGCCGGTGAAAAATTTCCGTGGGACCGGATCGGTCACCCGAGGTTGAAAAAACCTCGTTAATCATTTTTTGGAGGGTTGTTTGGGTTGCAAAAACACTTGTGGTATGATTGTGACTTGGTGCTCAAGTTGAACAAACTCTAAGGGCTTGTGAATTGAAGCAAAAAATTACTTCTACAATGTGTTGTTGGAACTTTGGTCCCCCTGTGTTTAGGCAGCTAAGGTTTAAACGAGATTGGGAAAGGGTTTAAGTCAGATTTGTGATTTGTCTAACTTGCATTTCAAGTCGTGTAGGATTTACCATGCATACAAGTTGACTTGGTGTGGCCAAGGTTGTTATAATTTGATGGCTCGAAGTCTGTGAGATTGGAGAAGGATGCTACATTCGAGGGATTGCAAGACTAGGAACATCGAAGCTTGGTTGATGAGAAGGTGAACTACATAAGCAAAGGAGAAAGGATGGCTAGAGAGGGTCCAAGAGACACAACTTGACAACAAAAGATTTTAAAGCCTGAGAAACTCCACTGTAACTTAGGTGGAATCAACCTTATAGATGGTCAAAGTCAGATGATCTAGTCAATTAGTAGTAGGGTTCAATCGATTGATGATTGAGAAAATCGCATCCTGTGTGTATAAGGGATGTTAGGGTTTGTCCCATTGACTAATGACGGTGTATCAATCAACTGAAAGTCTATGCATTAATACCCTTAGGGTGCGTTTGGTTGAGGGTTATCCATGATAACCTTGGTTATCCATCCAAGGTTATCAACAAAAACCTTGTTTGGTTTAGGTAATCAGCGATTCCCAAGTAATGATTGATACCCGACACGTCAGCAAAAGAGGCATGCAACCAGGAATCAGAAAACCTCAGGGAAGTAAGGTTTTTCTTGATTCCCTGGTTATGGAACTTATCTTTCCAAAATTATCCTCCAATATTTACACTTAAGACGAAAATAACCATTACAATTTATTAACTTCCGAAAGCATTATTCTTGATCGACGATCGACAATGGCGACCGGCGACCACCGCCAGCGACCACCGCCGACGATCGACCACCTCCGGCGACGATCGTCGGCGACCATCGTCGGCGATGATTGCCGGCGACCACCGCCGGCGACGATCGCCGGCGGCCGACGACGATCGCCGGCGGCCGGCGACCACCGCCGGCGACAATCGCCGGCGGCCGGCGACCACCGCCGGCCACGATCGTGTTCGACCACCGCCGGCGACGATCGCCGGTGACCACCGCCGGCGACCGGCGACCACCGCCGGCGATCGTCGCCGGCCGTCAACGATCGCCGGCGACCACCGCCGACGACGATCACCGGCGATGGCGACGATCATCGACGACGATCGCCGGCTGTGGCGACGATCGCCGACGACCACCGCCGGCGACGACGATCGCCAGAGGCCGGCGACCACCGCCGCTCGCTAGCGGCGTCGCCGGTCGGCGCCAATCGTGGCCGGTCGGCCATCGGTGTTGGACACCGATTGCCTACGTGGACACCGACGATCGACGTCGACACCCTTAAGTCTAAACAAATAAAATTATCTAAAAAATTCTAAAGGGTAATATGGTAAAATATTATATTAAGTTATAGACTATTACCTTCAAACAAATAAGATTTTATTTGATTACCTAAATTGAACAAACAACTTCAGGTTATGTTTCATTCCTCATAACCTTGGTTATGTGATTACTGGTAATGACATAACCAAGGTTATATATGATAACTTGAATCAAACGCACCCTTAGTGATTTGGGATTTATGGTTTGACCAGTCAAGTAGTAGATGGTGATCAGTTGACTAATAATGAAAATATCCCTAGTTGAGTATACTTGAGATATTTTAGTTGGATTATTTGTGGAGGGTAGGATTAGCCGGATGATGGTTCAATCTTTGTCAAAATGAATAAAAGTGTTTTTTTTATAATCCAAGTGTCTAAGATTCACCTGATTAATTTAAATGATCTTTTCTCCTGTTTCGCCTATCAAATAAGTTTAAAGCAAAACTTTTGCATGAATAGAAGGTTTTCTAGTCGGCCAGTTGACTAAGCTTCATTTGAAGAGAGCAAAATATTTTCTAGTTGACTCGCCAAGTTAATTGAATTTTGGCAAAAGAGCACAAAATGTCTTAAAATTGACTGATGCAATAGACTAAGCATTGATCAATTGATTGCTAGTAAGTTGACTGATGCCACAACGACCAATTCAACGGAGTCGGAGATGAAAGTCCCAAAGACATAATATGGATAAGATTCAAGGGATCAGGATCAGTCGATTGACAACCGATGATCAATCGATGATGGTCATCACATCAGTAAAATGGTAGGTTCAGGTTAAAGGGTATAAAGGGTCACAAGGGTGTTCGAGATCAACTACTAAATGCAAATCACACTCAAATACTGCCTCCTCAAAGCTTTTATTATTTTGCTTTATTTCTGAATGTACTACTTTGTTTTATTTCTGAATGTACTGCTTGTATTTTGTTGAGGATGTAAAAGATTCTCCATCTTCATCTTCTGAAGAGGAGAAATATACTGGACATTGTATGAATAGGTTGTGGACGTAATGATTCTGAGAAATCACGAACCACATAAAATTTATTGTCTTTTGTTGGTCTCTCTTGTCTAATTCTTTTCTATACATATTTTGTATATGTAAACCTTCCTAAGGTTTTCGGATTGTGAAAGGCTCACTATGTCTATGAAGGAGTGATTGTTACTGAATTTATGGAAGTAATTCACATAGCAAATCGATAGGCCATGAAATAGGAGTGGAACTTCGAACCATGAAATCATTGTGTTAGAACTATATTTTTTTGTTTTATTTATTTCAATGAATAAACACTTGAGATGATCAAATCCACACTTGAGCACACCACAATTAATATTTGTGTTGTCTTTATCTTGCAAAAGAAATATTTTTATTTTCA